>JBBPBO010000004.1:55042620-55277917 GCA_037974295.1 Cicer cuneatum | reverse complement strand
AGGGCCTTGTGGCAAATCTCAAGTCGAATCTATGAAGTCTCCCATATAATATATATATATATATATATATATATATATATATATATATATATATATATATATATATATATATATATATATATATATATAATCATCATTATTATTTCTTATTCTCAATCCATTTCTATAAGTAAAACTGAGTCAGGAAAATTGATGGTTTTAATCAAAATTTTAAATTAAGTAAATCAATTTTCTTTAATCAACTTTTACTTTTACTTATATTTAAGGTTGGAGTGAATATCTATTTACATGGTTTTAATTCGTCAAATTACACATTGAGCCATATATATATATAGAGTGAAGATGTATATTTAATTTATTGATATAGGAAAAGCTATTTTCTTCTTAGGCTTGAAATAATAATATGGCTAAATATGAATGGACCACATATGTGAGTACTATAATTTTCTTTGTCTCACACTTCCCAACCCACTATAAATCAGCACAAGCTAATTATTTTAGTTGTACTAATATTTCACGAGATAACTTTATTTTTCTGTTATGTAAACGTTAGAAAATGAAATTCATCTTATCTCACTTTCAATGTACAAAGGATAGCTATAAGGCCCATGAAGCACTGAACAGCAATTAAAAACAGAAAGCAGATTTTAACCAAAACAAAAACATAAAGGGAGAGCCAACTAACTAACTTCTGCATCATTTAACAGCTCCTCAAGAGCCATATATATATATACACACACAATGAGGCACTTATATCCTGGCCAGCAAACATTTTCCATACTTCACAAATCATTCAGCTGTTATAAACACTCCCTTGGATTTTGGCACCGCTGAGAAATAGAGTATTCAAAAGCTATGATCCTTGCCTTCAGCCAATTCCATGCAATGATTTTAATCTCCTTCACTGTTCTTTCCACCTCCCATATGCAAACCATGAATTGTACCAAATCATCCTCTTCGTCGCATTTGAAATCTAAATGTCTACTTTATTGTGTTGATGTGTGATCAATAATATTTTTGTTCCTCTTAACAAGATTATCTTTGGTTGACATTTTATTTGGTATTAATTTCCAAGAAAGTACTGATATACTTTCAATAAGATTAACTTACTCCAAATATCTTAGTGTAATGATAATGAATAATGATCTCCTGATTACGCTTTTGTTCATTGTCTTGGCCACTGTAAATTTCACCCCTTTCTTTTACCCGAATCCATTCATCTTCTGCACCAAATCATCATTCGAGCCCACCTCATAGCCTAATAGTAGGATGAGTTTGAATCTTCTACCTTATTTTGATCTAATCAGAACCTTTCAACGTTGCATCCTGGAGTATGCATATAAAGGAGTTGTTGTACATAACTATACAGTTCTTTTGGGTTCTAGTAAGCTAGAAACTAATATGAACTCTACTTAAATCTTCTTAAGTTCAGGTGAATGTGGTGAAGTAACAATGTCGATTTACAAGAAAGAGGGTTTGAATTGTAAATTCGTCCTTTTAAAATTTTTGCTAAAAACTTAAGAAAATAACTCAAGATTAATCTTGGATGTGAAAACAGAAAACGGAAAACGTTTTTGGTTTTCACCAAAAAACAGATAATGTTCTTGGTTAGTTAAAATCAACAGTTCAGTTTATCTATTTAACTTGATAATTAAAAGATTGAAAGTAAATAGAGATAAAGGAAGAGATATCACACACAGATATATCCTGGTTCACCCAACCCGGGCTACGTCCAGTCCTCACAACGGTGAGATTTTCCACTAAGTGTTCAAAACAAAGAACCTCTTGGTTTTACAGCACCTAGCTCAGATCAACCTTAATCTGTTACAACCTTCAATCATTTCCACCCAGAAAGGAATTCAATCAGATCACATATCAACTTTGATAGGATTTTACACTTCACATTTTAACCTTAAAAGGATTTTCTAAACAAACTACTCAAGCTATAAACACCTCTTATAGTCTTGAGTTTACACAATAATGATGTAGAGTGTTTTTACAGAATCTGATTAAATCTCAACTCTTGTTTGAGGTTTAGATTCTTTACAAGAGATTTCAGTAAGCTAATAACAATAAATTCGTGAATGAATGTTACTGATTTCTTGTGAGACTTTTCAAGTATGAATGTGAGTGATTAATGATATATCTTGGCACTTGAATGTCTTTGATTTTGGACAGAATCTGAGTATGCTCAACTCATGTTTGAGATTAGATTCTTAACAAAAGAATTCGGTAGAATGATTCTGATATGAAGAAGAAAAACAGAACCGAATCTTTTGTTTGTGATTGAGAAGCTTTCAAGTATGTGAATGTGAATGATTTTATGAGACTAGTTAGCACTTGAACTTCTACGTTTTCCCTGAGTTTTGGCCTTCCTTTTATAGGCGTGAGAGCAGTAAATGGAGGTCAATAGAGTCGTTGGTAGTGCTCTTGTCAGGCTTGACCAGATGCAATATTTCTGATTAAAAATAATCCAGTTTTTAACTATTTTTAGTTTCTGTTTTGACTGGGCTGGAACCTTTGTTCTTGATCAGTACTGTTCTTTCTTTCTCTGATTTTTTTTTTGCATTTGATGGTATCCTCTGATTGTATTTTCTAGAGGTATCCTCTAATATCGTCTTGTAGAGGTATCCTCTGGTGACGTCTTCTGGAGGTATACTCTGGTGACGTCTTCTGGAGGTATCCTCTGGTGATATCTTCTGGTATCCTCTGGAGGTATCATCTGGTGATATCTACTTGAGGTATCCTCTAGTGATATCCTCTGGTGACGTCATCATCTGTTGACGTCATCCTCTACTGATATCCTTTGGTGACGACATCATCCTCTGGTGATATCCTCTGTTGACGTCATCCTCTGGTGATGACATCATCCTCTGGTGACTATATACTTCAAGAGCGTTCAACGTTCTTGGCAGTCAAGCTGGATAAGGATGTAACAAGGTTGGAGAATGATGTTCAGTATGCTGGAGAATGATTGTATCTGTAAGACCCTTAATTTTAAAATTAAATTCAGATTTAATTTTAAGTGTATTTGGGAATAATTGTAAAAGATTCAATATATGTATGTTTTGTGTAAATATATATATATATATAAACATTTGTTTTGGAGGTGGAATTAAAATTATTGGATAATGGATGAATTAATTTAATTTCGAGTAATTAAATTATCGGGCCGATAATTAAGATTTTCTCGGCTAATTGCGACAAGACGGATTAAGTGCTGGAGGATAAAAAGATATTTTAATACAAGTGTTGGGTGAGGTGGCGTAGATATTTATTAAGAAAGAAACAAATTCTTCTCTCCTCTGATTGTGTCAGTTTGCATTTATGAAGATATTTAAGTGAGAAGCTCTTTCTTCTTTCCTCTACGCGCCAGTTTTTGCTTTATCATTTTCTTCTCCTTTTAATATTTCTGAGTGTTGGTGAACAAAAACAGTTTACTCAAAAGCCATTTTCTTGAAAATCTGAGTGTCGAATCAAAAAGTTTCGAGTACGAAAGTTATTCCTCTGATCGTTACGGAGCTAAAGAACTAACTTTTGTGGCAGCGAACGCGAACTGGAGTTTCGTAGACTTGTTTAGCAGAAGAAAATGAACCAAGAGATCCAAACTAAGGTAAGGGCACCTTCCAACTTTCTAGATTTGCATTTAGGGCTGTAAATGCATGTGTGATGAATGATTATTGGGTTATGTTGTGAAAAACATTGTGTTATGTTTTGGAAATCAAACTGTTTTGATGTTCCTGCTGTTTTCAATGAAGGAACTTATTGTGTTGCTTTGTTGATGATGTATTGTTTGTTGTGTTGAGTAAGAAATCATTCTGTTGTGTTTGAATGATGACTTGGTTGGTGTTGTATTGGAGATGATCCAAATGCTTGAGTTAGTTTGTGTGGGACTGTTTTGTGGTTGACTTTCTGGTTTTAGTGATTCTGTGTTTTTGCTGTGTTTTGTTAAACAATCTGGTGTTGATGATGGTTTCAAAAGAAAAGGGATTTAAAATGGTGGAAGTGTTATTTCCGAAAAATTTGTTGTTGTTGTTTAATGAAAATGTTCTGAGTTTTGAGGTTTCTAAAGAGGGGTAATTATGATTCTGGTGTTAGGTTGGTTTTTCAAAAGAAAACAGTTTGAAACATGTTGAAGTCTTAGGAAAATTTTACTGTTTTCGAAGGTGTATTCGAATACAACATGAGTGTATTCGAATACAACCTGTCAAACTTCTGTTTTACTCAAGTTTTCAAACTTGTATTCGACTACGAGCCCCTGTAGTCGAATACAGAGGAAGGATTTCTGTTTTCTGATTCTGATGTTAATCATTCTGATTCTGGTTCTGTTTTCTGATTCTGGTATTAATCATTGTGATTCTGGTTCTGTTTTCTTATTCTGATTCTGTTTTGCTTCTGATGATTCTGATAATCATCATGTTTCCTGTTTCTGATGATCCTGATAATCATCATGTTTTCTGCTTCTGATGATTTTGATAATCATCATGTTTCCTGCTTCTGATGATTCTGATAATCATCATGTTTTCTGCTTCTGATGATTCTGATAATCATCATGTTTTCTGCTTCTGGTGATTCTGGCATGAATCATTCTGTGTTTCTTCTGATCAATTCTGGATGAAGTCTGGGTGAAGTCTGGGTTATTCAAAATTCGACTGTCATGCCATGTTCTGGTCAAATTATCTTCTGGATTACTTCTTGCTTTTGACAAATTATGGCCTGGAACAACTCTACACATGGCAGGCTTCACATTAGTATGGTCCAAAGAATCTTCTGATATTTATTCCCTCTGATATAGTCCATCAAAGATATCTTCTGGTCACTTCTAGACAAGTCTGGACTGTGTTGAAATTACACTGCCAAGCTATGTTTTGATCAGTATAACTTCTTGATTGCTTCTGATATTTGAATCATTCTTGTTTGGAGCAATTCATATTGTGGTAGGCTTCCCTCTGGTGTTTTCCAGATGTTCTTCTGATTTTGTTTCTGTTTGATATAAGCCTCCAAAGTTATCTTCTGGTCGGTTTTGGACATTCTGGTTTATCTTCTGATAATTCCATAAATGCATCTTCTGTAAATTCAAAATGTATCCTCTGATACATTCATCTTCTGATGGTTTTTACTGTAGTAATTCAAGTTCAAAATAAGATTCCATCAAGTGTATTTGTACACATCAAAATCCAGATTATTTAGAACCAACTTGGTTCCAACATCATTCTGTGTTGTTTCTGATGATTCTGGATGAATCATGCTGTTGTTTCTGCTTCTGATGATTCTGGTGTGAATCATTCTGGTGTGAATCATTCTGTTTTGCTTCTGATGATCCTCATTCTGGTTCGGTTTCTGATGTTCTGAGGCTGATCATTCTGGTTCTGTTTTTGGCTTATGTATTCGAATACAGAGAAGCTGTATTCGAATACAGATTCGTAAATTCCAGAAAATTCAGTTTTTAACACTGTGTTTGAAATTTTCAAGAGGTTGGGAAAACATTTCAAATGTTGATGATTACTTGGCTGTTTGGTCATGTTTGTGATGGTGATAATTTTGACTGTGCTGAGTTATTTTAAATATGATTGAAAGGCATGAATTTTCTGATTTTGCATACTGTTTCCAGAGAAGTGAAACACTGCATATTCATGCATTGCATAGTCAAATGGTACCCGCGATGGGCCACAGAGTAATGCGCAACCACGTGCTGATCCGTTGAGCGATTGCACGAGTGTTGGACTGTTGAGCGTCTGCACTAGGTACTGATCTGTTGAGCGATTGTACCTTGGTATATAAGTGCTGGTCTGTTGAGCGACTGCACTGGTACTGGACTGTTGAGCGTCTGCACCCTGAAATGCGCAGCCACGTGCTGATCTGTTGAGCGATTGCACGAGTGCTGGTCTGTTGAGCGACTGCACTAGGTACTGATCTGTTGAGCGATTGTACCTTGGTTTATGTCAAACATGCTGGTCTGTTGAGCGACTGCACGAGTGCTGGACTGTTGAGCGTCTGCACTGGTGCTGATCTGTTGAGCGATTGCACCCTGGTCTTGAGGGCCGTTAAATTGTGCTGGTCTGTTGAGCGACTGCACCTTGGTAATTCCAAGAAAATTGTATATATGAGCATATACATATTGCATTGGGTGATTGACCGGTGGGTCACGTTTTAGGTATGTGATGTTTGAAAATTGTGTGTGTAAGTACTTTATAGATTCTGGAATTTCTGATGAATTGGTGTGACTGCTGATTTGATGTTTGTGCTTACAACATAATTTTCATATTTATTTGGTTGCTGTTTTGAAAAGTACGAATGTCATGTATTTCAAAATTGAGCATCCTTAATTATCATCAGTGTTATATGATATGCCATGAATATGTTTGTGATTGCTGATATAAATGCTATGTGGTAATTGTTAATTTCGGTTGGTGACCCTTTACAATTATTTTGGGCTTTGCCCTCAAATGAGATTCAAACCCGTACCCCTGATGGTCACACTAACGACAGGGAACATCGTTAATTTCCCTTGATCATTACTTTGTGGGCTACGCAAAGGGATGGGCAGTTGGGTGAAGATAAGACTTGTGGATGATACGGTGGAAACCGAGCTACTGTAGCTTAGTGTATGATCAGTGTAGACTTATGTATAGGGTTTTTGAGCTCAATGGTTGTAAATATTCATTTTTGGGAATTATTGTAAAACTCTTCCGCACTCTGATAAATATTTTGGTGGATTGAGAATCTAGTCAATGTATCTTTATTTTAGTATATTATCAAGATCAAATTCCCACAAATATCTCATTCGATTTAATTGTGATGTTGTTTTAATTACCTTATTATTTTTGATTACGAAGTCGAATGATATTTCATTTGAATTGATTTTAATTTCCTTGAAACGTAATTCTGAAAACTCTTTTATTTATGTATTCGTTTTTTAAAAAAAAATACACTCGCGCTGTGTTTTAAACTCGAGGTGTTACAGTATCATTCTGGATTGATGTTATCATACTGGAGGATGATGTTTGATCATTCTGGAGATAGTTGTTAATCATGCTGGAGAAAGACGTTTGTCATGCTGGACAGAAGATCATTCTAGACAACAGATCATTCTGGAGATTAATCTGGTCATTCTGGACATTTCTGGAGACTGATCTGTCATGCTTGGACAGCTTGATTCATGGCCTTTTTTCTTTGTGATTCGAATGACTTCTTTTGATTGTAATTGGTCATATTTGTGCACTTTGATGAAGTGAATTGATTCTTACTTGTTTACTTATGCATTCATGTTCCTTAAACAAAACTTAAGTGAAATCATTAGTATACCACCATTCATAAAACTTAATAATTTATTTCATAAGGTTTGTTGTCATTAAAGCATGTGGTATATTCTGAATTTCCTATGGGAAAAAAATATTTGCCTACAACCATGATTTTCAAGAGCTTACTATTTTCTTTGTTATTTGACTCGCAAACTTCAGGGGAGAAGAAACTTCATACTATAATATTTAACTACTTCATCTCCAAATAAAACATGAGAGAAAAAAGAGTGAACTGCATTAGAGAATAATTTCCAATTGCTTGCTCATTCATTATTCAGTCACAAAACATAAACACCTCTTTTTTTTTTTTGTCTACATCGATTCATCACTATATTGTATTAATCAATTACATCAAGCAACAACTTACATAAACAAAGATGACATTTGATTTATTATAAAAAGATAATCACACGAATCACTAGCTGCAAATTACAGATTATACACAACTGCAACCTAGACAATAAAACCCAAAAATAATAATAGGATTAAAGGCAAAAAATAGCTTCACTATATGGTACAGCTAAATTATACATTCAAATAGATAAGACAACAAGGCTGAAGGTAATTCAGTCTAAGATTACCCTTGGTGGAAGGTGTACACTTGCAACATGCTCTGAACATGTGGCTATTTTCACAATAGAACTACCAGTAAGGTTGTATCTTCTCTGCACTTCATTGAATCCTTCACAGAGAACTTGCTCAACCCAGTTCTCCACCTCCATATCCCTGTCTTCAACATATGCGGCTGCAAGCAATTGGTCCATGACTTCTGTTTGGATTTGTAAGGCACACTCAGATCCAATAATTTTGTTGAAGTTACTTCTGACCAATTTCAACACTCTATCCGCAAGCGCATCAAAATCATACGGTTTAAAAACAACTGTTTCATCCACCTGATTATACAAATCTTGCAACCAAAGGTTTTGGTTCTCACTTGAGAAATGGTCGGAGTTTCCGTCTTCTGTTTGTTTCTGTTCATTCTCTTCAGCTGGAAGATTCAAATCTAACAGCCGATTTGACATTGTATGTGCCCTTTTAGCCGTATCAGAGAGTAAATGGTGATCATGAAGTTCATTGTCACAAATCAATTTTCGTTTGTTGATGAAAATTAGATTAGGAATGACATCTATTGAATTGTTAGCTACACTGATGCTTTGGCTTCTGATGTCTCTAACCGCATATTCAACTTTTATCTTGATACCTCCCCCCTTTGCTCTCAGTATTCTTTCCTCAGAATAGTAGGAAGGTTCCCTTGTTTGAATCAAACTATTTTGGTGACCTGAGAAAGAAAACACAAACATAGCATTATTTACACTAACTTCTCGTCCGTGTGAGTCTGCAATTTTTCCTGTCTTCATGGCTTGAGACAAACTACTTTGAGCTACTATATCCGCTCTGTCAACATTTTCAATGAAAACAACTGACAATGGTTTCTTGCAGCACTCATCTACAATAAAATCAAGGTTAGTTTTCCCTCTGAATTTCACACATCCATTCATTTCTTCGGAACTTAGATCCACAGAAGTAAAGTTTTCTCGGCTTCCATACAGTAACTCGGCAAGAGAAACAGCAATTTTCTTTTTACCATGCCTATCAGGTCCAACAAAATTCATCCATTTGTCCCCCCTCTGATTTGCTCCATGGTCATTAATCCGTTTTGTTGGACCACAGAATATTGTTTTGATAATAGCCCTTAAGGCTTCTTCTTGCCAGCTTACCTCCTTGGAGAGAGCTTCAAAAATAATTTTAGGATTTCTTGCATCAACTTGTCCACAATAGTCAAAACTTAAGCAGGATGAAGATTGTGACGGATGCTTCCTGATATTCCCTTCATCCAAATTAAAGCTTGAAGAAAATTGATTACAGGTTTCCTTTGGAGGCTCAATTGTATATTGAACTTCAGGTTTCTTCAGTTTATTGCTGGTGGGAGAGGAGCATATTCCTAAGCCTAGATCTGTGGTTACAGAAGTCACAGATGTTGGAGACAGTTGACTTTCATCGCACAAACTTGAACTGGACATGTTACATGATCTTTGGTCACCTGATTCGAGATCTTTTACTTTCTGGAACATCTCTGTTAGTTTTGGAGTATTTTTCTCCTGCTTCGCCGTGAAGAGAGCAGAAAAAGGACTGCTGGATTGTGATGGAGATATCGTTTGAACGCCAATAGGTAAGCGAGAATTGAGATTGATGTATTCACTAGGTGATTTGTCAGGGCCATCGTTTTTGTTGTCAGTACAATGAAATCCCACAACAGTTTGACAAGTATTTGCGTCGGGGGTACGCTGATGCAGAAGTTGGCATATGTTGTCTGAGTTGTTCCGCAGCGTCACAGATTTGCTACTATCCAGCAAAACACCATCATCTTTGGTCTGCACTGAATGAAAGAAAAATGGTTTTTACACAAACAAAATGAAAAGGTCTTCGTTGATAAAGTATAATTCAATGAATACTACACACCTTAACATCCAATGCTTTTGCTTTGCCAAATTCTGTAGTCTTTAACCATTGAGGTAAGTTAGATGGGTAAGGATCGGGAGCTGAAATGGAAAATCTTCCCTTTGAAGCCGCAAGGAGTTCATGTTCACACTTTTCACCGCATTGTTGGCATGGAGGAACACAACAAAATGAGCCATTTTGTGGACCTTTCGAATCAGACTGCGGTGCAAAAAAGCCTCCAAATGGTACAAATGAATCCATTAAGCTGTAAAACAAAAAATTAGTTTAGGCAAAACGCATGTGAAAGTAATTATTACTACATGAAAGATGAAGATTTTACATCCATTTATTTCTGTCATAATAATAATAAATAAAAAATTAAAAAAGTGATGATCCTATAGCTGCAAGCCTGCAACCTAGGTTTAATGGAATCACAATGTGTAAATGGTTGTAAAATCAAAAGCTGGGATTGAAGGATGAACTCTTGGCAATATTAGTTTCACAGAAATTACATAATTAATTAACAGAAACATTAAAATCCAGCATGTGATACAGTAACAACTAAAAAAGCTTAGTTATTCAGTATTCACAATGCACAAGCTCCTAAAGGAATTTCATGGAAGAACATTAGAACAAAAGTTTCCACTCATCATAAATTTCTTGGTTCCATCAGACAAACAAATCCAGTGGCGCATAATACAATAAATCCACAGCTTTCAAACAACTTCAAATATCATACATAACACACAAACTAAGGATAGAACACCCAAAATCATAGAAAAAGATAAACCTTAACTGAAGAAAATTCAATTCAAATCAACACAGTCTAGTTCAGGGAAAACGCCAAAAAAAAAAAAAAAGCTAATTAAACAAATAAGATACATAAAGATCACCTCATCACCTAAGCTTCAAAATTTGATAATATATTAAAAAAATAATAAAGGGTCAGCACAGGCTTGTCACAAAGATTTAAAACCAAAGATAAACAAATGAATTATTAAAAAATAGAAGAAGCAATTAAAATATTTGGAAGCAAAACATTACAAGAGACAATAACATACTCCTAATATATAAATAAACACAAGTAATCTATATGGTATGATATCAAATATATACCTGGACTTAGGTCTCTGATGATATGTTTCAGAAGGCTTAACAGAGGTGATAGGAAGAATCTGCAAATCCCAATCTTTCTCCACAGAAGAAAACCTACCCAGAAATTTCAAGTAACTCTCATAACTATCAGCAGAACCCACCAACCAAAACTTATCACAATGAACCTTCAACAATTTCGCCAATTCCATAAAACCTTCTCCAAACCCATCATTATTCAAAAAACCCTTCAAATCCCCAAAACTCACAACAACACCTGGTCCCACACACTCCTCCGCCATAACACCAATCTCCCTCAACCTCAAACCCAAAACCTCACCATCACCACTCTCCAATTCCTTCCCAATGCAAACCACACGTAGCCCCGCGAGCTCCATAGGTAAAACTCCCTCCCTCCGTTTCTCCACAGCCTCTACAAAACTTCTCAGTACATCGTTAGCACATGCACCGAGAAGCAGAGGGTTCCTCCCTTTACTCCGAACAAGAATATCTCCAATTCGTCGGAAATTCTCATCCGAATCCCCGAATCCATTCAGAAACGGAAACCCGGAGTCAAACCCGAACCCGGCTCCCCGGCGAGGCTGCTCCGAGAGATTACAGAGAAATATAGGCGGACCTCTAGATCGAAAAAGATGCGGGAGAGGACGGAGTATAGCGAGTTTAATTTCGGAGCTCCGAAAACCCGCTTCCGCGAAAACCCGACTAACAACTGGGTCATCAAGAATAGAAAGAATCAAATGCTGTAACTCAACTTTAACAGTAGAAACGGAAAACGTTTGCTGGTTTTGAAGCTGCTGTTGCTGTTGATGATAAAAATGAAAGTTATCAGGATGACGGCGTTGGTTAGCCTGAGAGCGTTTAATCGCAGCCATAAGAGAATTAGAAACAGGAGGTTCATGATCGGAGGAAAGGTTGTTGTGCGAAGAAGGTGCTCTGTCTAGTGAAACAGAAAGACAAAGGTCAAGTGCTTTGAACTGTAACCGCGGTGAATACGCCGAGTTTCTCGCACGACAACACGCGTCGCGCAGAATTGAAGATGAAGGTAGTGATAATAGTGCTGAAACGGCGTGAAGCGACGTCGTTTGTGCGTGTCCGCGTCGTTTTGCTACGGAGACTGCTTCGTCTAGCGATTGTCCTGCTTCTGGTGTTAAGCATTGTCTCGCCACTCCTACTGGCGTTGGCATCGTCCGTACTCATAAAACGATTAAAAATAATAATAATTGAAAGAAGAAGAAGAAGAAGAAGAAGAAGAAGTAGAGTGGTGGTTTGGTTTTAATATAGGTGAGTGGAATTTGCTTAATAAGGAAAAACAACGGTGAGGTTTGGAAATTAGAAGAAAAGAAAAGGGGATTTGTGTTGTGGAGTGAGGGAGTATAGTGGGGACTCGTATAATTTTTTACACTTTGTTGAGTTATATATATAAGTATTATAATAATCAACTGTGTGAAGTGGAGTAGTAACTAACGAGACTCTGAGTGAGAGATACAGTTCGCGCTAGGTGGGTTTGGACTTTGGAGTGAAAAGCGAATAGAAATTTTATATATTTGATTAACTAATTAAATTATTAGTTTACTACCTTAATCCATAATTAAAGGACAATAATAATGGGGATGATCTTAATGATTAATGTGTGGGAATAACAGGACTGATGTGAAAATGGCGGGGCCTATAAAAGATATTGAGTGAGTGTTGAAGTTGAACAATTGGCACATATTCTCCTCTGCTCACTACAATAATATACTATACGGTGTATAGAATTGGATTAGAATCGTTAGATGTGGGATGAGATATTATATGGGTTGAAGGGTACAGGATTGAATTTTGAGAGGGATTTGTTTGTCGCTTGTCGTTTGCTTGTGATTGGGAATTGAGAGATGGTGGAGTTGAGTATCAAATTGTTTACGTACTCGTCGTCGTCGTCTTCATCATCATGTTTATGGTTGCTTTTCGATTTTATTTTTCTCAGAGAAAGAGAGAGAGATGCTTCTTCCACTTACTTTTCGGTAGGCCAACAACAACAGTCATTCTCGTTATCTGCTGACGTCTGCCATTTTTTTTCATCTACTAATCTTCTGTTATGTTATCAAGTATCGACTACGGTTGTGTTAACTCAGCATGAAACATGGATCAGCACAACTCAGTCTATCGCTTTTATTAATGCATCACAATGGACGAGAACTTAAAATAAACAAATATCGATAAAAAAAATTTATGTATTAATCTATTACATTTTTCGTCTTTATAAATAAAATAATATTTTGATTAATGTTGATTTTTAATATAAAATATATATATACATATATACATTTTTATTAACCATATTAATTAAGTTAGTATCTCAATCAAAAATTTTAATATTTTTCAAGCATAATTCATGTGATATGTGGTTCATATTAAAAATTCCCCTCAGAACTTACCTAAAATATTTGTTACTTTTAGCAGTTATTCAAACACTTTCATGGAATTGTTCTCTTTTCATATTCGTGAAGTTAGGGGTGTGAGAATCATATGAATGATTGGATTCAATAGGAACCAATTAAATTAGTTTAGTTTTTTTTTTTTATGTTAGGATTCAAATCTAATCATACATTACTATTTGGTAAAAAATTATTATATATTATTTATCTGATTGTTATAATATAAAAAATATATGATGCTATATAATTAGTGTTTATTTAGTCTATAAATTTAATAGTATTTCAATGAGGTCTTTGTGATCGACAAATACTATCTTTGGTCTCGTTCATAAGAAAAAACAAAAACAAAAAAACAATAAAATCAATGTAATCATTAATTGTTTTAATTTTTTTGATTATTTTACATATGTACTATTATTGAGAACTTTGAGATTCTAAATATCTACTAATAATATTAAAAAGATAAACATCTTAAATAAAAATAAAAAGTAACTTAAATAATAAATATTGAATAAAATGGCTAGTTTGACAACATTTATAAAGTAATTTATAATTTGAGACAAAAATAATAACAAAAATTATAAACAAGTGATGTCAAACTTAGACATCAAAATAAAGAAAGCACTATTATATTATATCTTAAGAGAGTATTAAACACTTCTTCTTTTTTAATGAATCTTTTCACAATTAATTTATACATGAGAAAGTAGATTGCAATCTTGTATTATTCAAAAAATATTCTCATGTATTTCTATTTCTCTTTAAAAGTTTGAGTGACATCACACTTTTACTTTTTCACTTTTTCATAAGTGAATTATTCCATCTGTTTTAAAATAATTGTCACTTTAACAAAAATAAATATTTCAAAATCAATATGTCACTTTCAATTTTAAATGTAAACTTCATTATTATATTTTACAATTGTATCATTCAATTATTACTTTTTTTTCTTAGCTAATGTTATGTTCGTATTGTTAGAATTATGTTGATTGTGGAAATCGAATTCCTGACTTATTCATCACTCCGTTTTTTTAACTCATCCATTTTAACCATCAAGTTAACTTTACATCCATTATCATTCAATTGTTACTACCTACACTATTTCTAAAACATTAGTTATAGTTTGTATTTATTATAGTACAAAATACCATTAGTTAATATCAACGGGGCAGATCAAGAAATTTCATCTGATTGAGCTATAGAACAACATATATGTGTGAGTGTATTAAGTAAAAAAAGAGGCACAAAAAATGTTTGATGATGGTGTTATGAGAAAAAATGAGTTCGAAAGAACAACAAGAGCGAAGAGTAAAGTTTGAGAGATGATATGTAGTTGGGTAATGTAAGAAATGTAAAAAGAAAACAAAAGTATAATTTTAATTTGTCTAAGTGTATTAAGTAAAAAAAATAAAATTGGGTGAGTAAGTGGTGAGTGGGTGCTAGTGGATCTAGAACTAAAAAATGTTATGGCGGCTGAAAATAAAAGTAAAGAAAAATTACACTGATCTTCTCTAAGTTCTATACATAAGACATCTACACCCCTTTAGTTTTCACAATAAATTCATCTATCTTATACTTAATATAAAAAAGATTGTATCAAATTTTTTTTCTCACACTTACACATATCTATATAATGAATTCAAATTTTTCTATTAAATTGTAGAGATACGGGTGTACAACCATAGTATTTATAATTTGAAATATATGATTATATTTTTAGTGTTATAATTAAAGTGTATATTTGAATCTCTTATTGATAAACGAAAGTTAGAGATGTGTGGTAGGAAAAAAATATTTTAAGCAATTTATAGAAATGAAATATGTACATTTTTAAAATTAAAGAGAATGTAAATAACAGTGGTCAAAGATGATAAATACAACTTCTCCAAAAAATAACTGCATCTAAAGTGAAAGAGAGTACACAAGAGAGATGTATTCCATGAAGAAAAAAAAACTGAAAGAGATGTGTAGTTATTCCACTCCACTGCTTTTCAGCGTCACCGAAGAAGCATCTCATATCACCATCACATTGCTTTTTATTTTCCATTTTCTCTCTCATGCCCCACCGAGGTCTAAAAGGCTGTCGATTTGACCTGCAAATTTGTTTTTACTTTATTTGTTTAAAAAATGTTTGGTATAGATTCTAAAAAAAAATAAAAAAAAATAAATAATAAATATGATAAATTTACGATGTGATAAAACAATAGAAACAGAACAAAAAAAAAAATAAGTGTGCCGTTACATTGTATCATTGTTGTGTTTGTTTTGCTGCTTTTGCATTTGCCAATGTTTTCACCTTATTTTATTTTTTGTCTTTTTCAATCCTTTTTCTTCCATATTCGAATATAACAAATTAAACATAATCAGTTGGGGACCTCCTTCCTCCAACTAGAATACAGTATTGGAAATATGAACTTTCTCAGTGTCCACAAAACCCTTCCGTTGCTCAACACACATTTTGCTATCATAGTTGACTCCATTAGTGTACGCTTTAAAATTGACAAAAGTTGCACCGGATATGTTTATTTTTACTGGAAAAGATATTTGTACTTCATAATTGATATTGTATACTGTATTTATATAACGTCTTTACTCTTTTACTAATTTTATTTCTCTCCTTACACTTCAGTTGCAACACACATTCATTTGTTTGTATCTCTCTCCTTGCACCTCATTTACAACACACATTCATTTGTTTGTATTTTTGTACGATATTAGTATATAATAACTCAAATCTAATGTCCAAATAATGTTAAATATTGTAGTTAGGACCACTGACGTGTAGTCAATTAGAATTGTGTGATAATTATTTTTAATTTAATAATTATTAGAAGAGGTGGTAGTTTTATTTTTTGGTAATTATTAGAAGATGTAATTTTCATTAATTAAAAAAAAACTGTTGTGCAGCAGTAGTTTTCGTTTGCTTTGTTTTAGAGCATATGCATATGTAAAATAGACTTCTCTTTTCAAATTAATAATAACAAATTTTGTTCCTTTCAATTATTATCTTTGTTTTGTCTTTTTTTTTTCAATCATTCTCGAAAAGTGAATTTGGTCTCAAGCTTTTGGGAAAAATTTACATGTGAAGAATTACACAAATACTCAATTAATTTTTTAAAAAAAATTGTCTAAATCTTATCCTCAATTTTTAGTACAACTTAAATTATTTCTTTTATATACTACTTTTCAATAATTATCATGTGTACAATTTATAAAATTTTATTATATTTTATGTTGATAACAGTAAAAAAATTGATTAATAATTAAGATAGATAGTTTGATAAAATAAATTTTTCTTGCAGAACCTTAAACAATCCTTATTGTGAGATGGATAAGAAACAATTATGTTGTAATAAAGATAATTTTTTAACTTTTTGAAAAATAAAATACACAATTTTTAATATTAGTACACTAATGCTCTATGAACAGGCGTCAGCATAACTGTTTTGAATGTAATTAATTATGATGGTAATCATAATTCCTTTCTTTTCCTATTAAACTCATCATACAATGCAAAATATCAAAATCCTGTTTAATATAGTTTGTCTTTTTTCATTGGAACATGTCCAAGAACTATTGAACAGCTGGAAAATGTATTCATGTTTGGAGAACTACAAAAAAAAATGAACATACATACAGCTAATAATGTTCAATCAAATGAGAGAAACCAGGACGAGATTGACACCAATCAAGGGAGTAAAGTTTGAGAGGGAAAGCAGAGCAGCATTGGATTCGTAGGACAGAGTTTGATATTGAGAGGAAGATTGATTTCAGAAAGACAACATATACGAAGACAAACCAAAATATCCAAGTGTCATGCCTCAAAACGAGAAGTTGAGGGGGGCACAACCACATTAATGTCCTAGCTAGGAAAATACTCCTATGCTTGATTCTATTTCTGTGTTTCAGATTAAATGTTAAATTTAGATTTTACACATTTTTAAAAATAGTTTAATTTGTATATAGATTAGTGTAAAAAGTTTTATATATACGATATGTAAAGTGATTTTAGGAGTAGTTATAGAAAAAATTAAATGCTATTAATCATTCAATGATTGTGGTCGTGTAAAAATTTACTTTCACAATGTCTATAAATTAATTTTTTTAAATGATTAATTGAATTGATTCTAATGATAAATATATGAATTTAATTT
This sequence comes from Cicer cuneatum, assembly GCA_037974295.1. Taxonomy (NCBI): domain Eukaryota; kingdom Viridiplantae; phylum Streptophyta; class Magnoliopsida; order Fabales; family Fabaceae; genus Cicer; species Cicer cuneatum. The sequence goes on along the minus strand of JBBPBO010000004.1, from coordinate 55,260,493 downwards.
ATATATATCCTAAGTATAAATAATTTTAGACGGTCAATCAATTGCAACTGTTATATCATTAATAACGTTTAACTTTTGTCATAATTTTTTTTAAAGTAACGCACTTGATCATGATTTGTCGGCCGTTTAAATCTTTTATATTGAAAGTGCATAGAAATAAAACTATAAAATTATTATCATTTATTAAATACTCTTGTTAATTGTAGTTAATGAAATAGTTAAGTGAAATAAAAATCAATAAATAAGAGTATATTAATGAAAAAAATTATAAATTTTACATTGATATTCTAAATTGACAATTAATCTTATTTTTTTCTTCGTGTAACGTGGAATGATAGTTTTGAAGTAGCAATGTCAATTTACAATAAAGGGGGGTTTGAATTGTAAATTCGTCATTTTAAAATTTCCTGTTAAAAACTTAAGAAAATAACTCAAGATTGATCTTGGTTGTGAAAACAGAAAACGAAGAACGATCTTGGTTTTAACTAGAATACGGAGAACGTTCTTGATTAGTTAAAATTAACAATTTAATTTATCTGTTTAACTAAATAATCAAACATACTGAAAGTAAATAGATAAGGGAAGATATACCACACAAAGATATATCCTAGTTCACCCAACTCGGGCTACGTCCAGTCCTCACAACTGTGAGATCTTCACTAAGTGCTAAAACGAAGATCAATCTTGGTTTTACACACCCTGTTTCAGATCAACTTTGATCTGTTACAAAAACAAACCTTTTCCACCAAAAAATGAGTTCAATAAAATCACCTATCAATCTTTAGATAGGATTTTATAGTTCACCTTTTAATTATAAAAGGATTTCCTACAAGTTTACTCAAAACTATACTTCACACTATAGCCTTGAGTTTACAATGATGATTTAAAGTGTTTTGTCATAATATGAGAAGGCTCAACACTTGTTTGAGCTCTGATTCTTTGACAGAGAAATACACGAGAATGATTCTAGGAATCGAATAGGAAAAATTAGAATTGATTCAATGTATGTGAGTGAGAGAAATTCAAGTATGGTTGAAGTGAATAATGAATTGCTTAGTACTTGAAGCTCTGGTTTTGGACAGAATCTGAGTATGCTCAACTCGTGTTTGAGATTAGATTATTGACGAAATAATTCAGTAAAATGATTCTGATATGAAGAAGAAGAACATAACTGAATCTTTTGTTTGTGATTGAGAAGCTTTCAAGTATGTAAGTGACGTATTGCTTTGTACTTGAAGCTCTGAACTTTTCCTTCATCTTGAGGTCTCTTTTATAGGCTGCAACAAAGCTTATGACAGCTCATTTGCCCGTTGGAAGTAGTCTTGCTGTCCTATGTCAGTGAGTAGGTGAGATCAGGTAAAAAGCAAGAATGTTCTTCATCCTTGCTTCTGAAGTTCAAGAACAGTCTTCGTTCTTGCTCTTTGTGGAAACTGAGTTTTGATCTTAATGATGCGTATCATTTGCCTTTGACTTTGTAGAGGAATCTTCTAATAATGATTTGCTCTATCACATTTGAGAGAACATGATTGGATTTGAACTCCAGAAAACTGAATCTGCAACTGTTTTGCGTTTTTGCATTTCTGGAGCACCTAGAGAATGTTCTTCGTTTTTGTCCAAAAAGTTCCAAAATGTTCTTGTTCTATTTGTATGAGTTGTTGGATTTTGAACTTCTAGCAGCTTTTTGTATGTCATGCTTCTCTATACTTGTGTCAGAGATGCAGTACTTTATGCATAGTATTGTAAGTACAATGTACTTGTGTTCTTGCTCACAACTCATCACTTTGGAGATCAATCTTGAGGCTATTTGTTCTTGATGATTTTGTTTTGCCTTTGTTAATCTTTTGACGAATTTGTTACTTTATGACAACTGTTTGTAGACCAAATATATTGTACTTGTATTACATATGTAGTGCCTCATTTGTCCAAGTTGTACTTGCTTTATCTGTGCCATCAATCTTGAAGATCAATCTTGCAAGTTATTCTTTGTACATTGTTTTGGCTTTGTTGATTCTTTTGATGAATCTGTCCAAATAGTATTGAGTATGTAATGTTGTTCCTGATGTTTTTCTTTGTAGCTTGCTGCATTTTCGTAGCTTGGAATAATCTTGAATTAAGAAGGCTTTGTTCTTAGTAAACCATAATGTTCTTGGAGTGAATGCTGTAAAAACCATAATGTTCTTGGTTTTTCAGACTGTTGTGCAGAATGTTCTTGAGTCTTCATATTTGATCTTGCTTCTCTCAAATGATCTTGTTTATGATTTATAGCATAGTGTGATCATTCATTGTTGTACGAATGTATTTGATCATCTTATTCATGAAGATGTTATCTTGAAGATGTAATAATCTTTCTCTTGATTAATTGATATATGATATATTCTTTTTGAGATTCTTGCACTTTGATAATGTGAATGGTTTCTTGCTTATTCACTTATGCAATTCATCTTCCTTAAAGAAAACTCAAATGCAATAATTAGTAGATTACCATTCATAAAACTCAATCATTTTATTCAAAAGGTTTGTTGTCATTAAAACATATATCAAAAAGGTTTTTTCCTCAACAAGTTTATGGTCATTTTTAAAGCACCAAATCACCTTTTCAAATTATTTTTTCACTTTTTTTTATATAATTAAGTAGTTTTCATATAGATTTTGGTTTTCTTTCATGTTTTTTTTTTCATAATTTTATTGTTTTAGTGAAATATTTTGCTTGTCATTTTGATGCAGTATTGTTTAATTTATTGTTGCGGTGTTCTTTTAATTTAAATTGATAAATTAATTTTAATCTAATATAGATTAAAATAATGACTTTGTAGTAGTCACCTTTTACTAATCCAAGAGACATATGTATTTCAAAATTTTTAATTTTATCACATTTGTAAGCTTTTTTTGTAATTTTATGTTATTATCTAATATGTTTTAGATTTTATTTTATTTTCTTTAGCGACTTTGAATTTATGTTATTCTCGTTTGATGTATTATACCAAATTAAATAAATAAATATATTTTTTTATAAAATAAAAAAGACAAATTATACGGTACAATAAAAAACTTAATGTGTGTCGATACTATGAATTTTTCAACAAATAATTTTCTTTAATTTATCTACGTATACATTATTAAAATATTTATTAAAATTAATTAAATTAAGAATTTTAATATTTAAATGATATATCATTCGACTGTTAACAATTTAATTTTAATAATAACAAAACATGTAAATTTTTAATTTATCTTAAAAGTTTTCAATAAAAAAAAAAAAGAATAATCGTTATTATGGCTTTACTAGCATGAATGAGCCAGATTCAGAATTAACAGCAAAGAAATGAACGGTTAGAAGCATACCAAGTAATTTGTCGGAATTAATTTTAAGACATTTTTGATAGATTTTTTTACGAATAAATATGAAGATGACTAAAACTTTAAATTGATAAAACTAACCATATAACATATTCCCTTCCGTTACTTTCTCGTCCGAACAGTAAGTTTTTTCTTTCTAGCATTTTCCTTCGTATAACAACCTCTTGAACTTTAACACTGTCATTTTCGTGGCATCTGAGGGACCAAAAACACATACATTCCCTGTCTTCCCGAATATAACTGGCTAAGATTTTCTGGGGAAACAAACGATCTGCATAATTTTTTTTTTGCAAAGGGTAAAAAGGCAAAGAATATGCGGTTGAATGATTTCTCTTTTAGCAGTCCGGTTCCAACGTCCGACGTTATTACTCATCATATTTTCAATTAGCAAACTCAATTGATAGTGACTCGAGAAACCGTTGTTCTTAATCTCTAAGTTATTAACACATTATTTTTTTAATAGACACTTTTGAATATACTTCTTTTTTTATTTGTTGAATTTTACATGAGACCCATTAAGTTATGTATAAAATAGTTAAAGTTGGGGACTCTTGGACGAATATTTTCTTAATAAATTTAGTCATATAAACAAATTTGCGAATAAAGTTAACATTAATTTGTGAATTTTACTTACAAATTTATTTATATGACTAATTTTTATTAGATGATGGATAAATTATTTGTAATTTTTTAAAGCATGCCATGCCACTTTCTTTAAGGTTGATGGTTTGCTTTTTATAAAAAAAAATATTAAAGATCAGTTAGTTTTCTTTTTTGAGCTTAGGTCTCCTTTACACCGACTAAAAAAAATAAAGATCTCGTTTACACATAAAATGAATAAAATAAAGTTCTTACGTGTTTGACTAACGATTCTCATCAATGCTTTCTTTTAATTTCTAACAAATTATCATCGATTCAGAATAAAAAACTTAAACCCTAGTTTAACTTGTAAATGTTAATAATATTAGATTAAAAATATTTAAATTCAAATTTTTTAAATTGTATGAGTTAATTATAATTATATTTTTTATTTATTTTTTAAAAATATAATTATACTTGTACTAAAAAAAAAATTTCCCTCCATTGTAGTTAAATCCAATCTACATTTTAATTCCTAAATCACTTTTCCAAATAAAGGTAGTAACTAATATTTGACTTTCATCTTCTTCATGGCCCATGAACCTTTTCTTATTAGTGGCTAGTGCGCATGAATTGTATTCTCAATTAAGTTCTTTGTCCCCTTTCTTATAAATATCCTTTCCCAAGTGCACTTTTTGTTTTACTTTTGATCAAGTCGATTCTCTTTTAGAATTTTTCTCTCTTTCCTCTTTGTTAATTTTTTGTTTATGTACTAAATTTAAGACAAGAGGATGATACAAAATAATTAAAAAAATTTATTTGTCTCTTGTCGTTCTTTTATTCTTTCACATAAGGTGGCAAACTTCAATATTTTTTTTAGGCAAACTTCACAAAGAATTAAAGAATACTTTTTTCATCATTTATATGCACCTGCAAAAAATTTAAAGGCTATAATTTATAACCCGTAACATGAGTAGAGTTTCATGTTGTGAGAGTCGGGGATTAAAAAACATTGTTTTAATCAATTTTATTATTTGTATATAAATTCATAAAGATTATTTTTTCATCCAAATTCTAAATAGGAGGTGAGATCCATTTTTTATACTTGGGAGCTAGTGGGAGTGAATCCATGTTGTGAAAAAGATATGGGAGTCGTTTATTACAAAAATGAGAAATCGTCTATCTGGTGGGAGCATAACGCGATCAAATATTATATTAAAATTTGAGTATCTTTTAAAATAATTCTTGTAGGGTTGGAGTGGGGGATTCAAAAAAATTTATTTGGGTAATGGAACAAAACTTGTACTGCTAAAGAATTCAGGAGCTTGAGTATAAAAAAATCTAATAGCGTTTAATATGGCTCTTCTGAAAAAATGGTGTTGGAGAATAACGTGTGAAAAAAAGAGTCATTGATATAATAATCTTAAAAATAAGTATGGGGAGAGAGCGAGCGTTGTTGGACGATGGTAGGAATATGTTTATGTGGTGGAAGGATGTGAAAAGTTTGGAAAGAGATGATGGGTAATTTATCACTAATTGGTTTGTTGGAGTGCTTAAGAGAGCATTAGGGAATAAAATTGGTTTTAAGAGTAACAAATTCGCTATGCATATAATTGTTTTGTTATCAATAAAAATTATAATTTAATATTTTATTTTATAAAATTAATCAAATTTAAATACACAAATATATATATATATATATATATATTTTTAAGAGTCAAAATAAAATTGCTAATCATATATATTAAAAATTAACATAAAATTCTTACGAGTGTATCATATAAAATAATAGTTAAACCATATTCAACTTAGTGTACTATAGAGTATTTTTTGCTTAATAGTAAAAAAGATTGTCTTACTAACATTTAAAATAGGCATATAAAATCACAACAATCTCAAAAAATATTAAGAAATCGAGTCCACTAAATTCTTAAGATTCCATCTTCAACAATAAATTAGTTTTTAATCTTCACCTACAAGCAATAAAAATACATATGAATAAATACACAACTCAACATAAAAATATTACTAAAAATAGAGAAAATATTAACGATTTTTAATGATAATTAATTAATACTATCTAAATACCATTTTCATTATGTTCATTGTTATTTAGACTTGGAGAATTCAAACGGTTATGAATACTAGTAGCATCAGGAATCTATCACAAAAATAGAAGATATTACTTATGAAAAATATTAGTATGGAACCTATAAAGCAACTTGCTTAAGATTAATAAATTTTGATATATTTGTCTTGCATCTTGTATTATATCATTCACATATTCTCCAGAAAATTGATTTTGAATTAAATTTACCAACTTTACTAACAAGTTTTCCATATTCTTAACTCTTTTGCGCATCTCTTCATTTTTAAATACATAAACTTTCAATTTTTTAAATTTAGGAATCTTGTCCATACATCGCACATAGAACATTGTGTGTTTTTAGTTGATTGAGATGTTTCAACCTCATTACTATGTTTGTTTAGTTTTTCCTAAAAATTATTAATGAAACGATTAATATGTAGTACAACCTTGTTAGTGTGTTTTTATTAATAACAAAGATCAAACTAACATAAGAAAAGATAAATGAAAACATAACCAATTAAAAGTCTAATAAGATATGCTAAACTTTTTCTTACTTCCTTTGCTCACTCAATCAAATTGTTTCCACCTCAATTTTGCCACTTAAACGTAGAACAATAACTTTCAATTTTGTTGACCTTATTTTTGCTAAAGCCTACTGGTTCTAAACTAAAGGGGAATTAACGGTTAAAGGAAACAAATAGAAGTGTTTGCCTAATTATATTGAGATAAGTGCTTCATCCTAGGACTAGTAATTATATTGAAATCATCTCACATTCTCTTACAATAGAAATGTGTACTTAACAATAAATTCATACATATTTCTATATAATACAGTATAATTAAGCAATAACAAGATGGAAACATTCTCCAAACAACTCAAAATAAACTGAAAGAATAACTAAATACCAATAGACACATAAACAAGCAAAAAAACATAATGAATATGTATCTAATATCTACATAATGCATGTGTGTTTAGGGATTATAGAATTTTGGTGGCTCTACTGAAAACATTAAGGTATTTAGAATTGGCTCCACAAAGAATTTTCATTGGGCGGATAATGAATATTTCATGGACGTACAATTGAGAAATCGAGTTTTAGAAATTGGCTCCTTTAAAATTTCTTTCTTTCTCCATTTTTTAAAATTAGTTTATGTCTATATTAATTATAAAAAAGTTAAATATGTAAATTATGACTTGTTAAGTTTAGTCTTTAAAAAAAATTATTCACTTTTAATCAATATTTTAATTTTATAAGAACTTTTTTATAGACTAAAAATATAAATTTTTATTAAAAAAAAACAAAGGATTAAAAACTTGAAATTTTTTTTATAAGAAACAAAAACTTGTTTTATTAAAAAATAAATGATATTATAGATGTAATATGGTAGAAAAAGAGATAGAAAAAAAAATGTTAAATATATGTATGAAAAAATTAAATCTACATATACCATCTCATTCACATGATGGATCCTACATCCGCTAAGTTGTTTAGAATTCAGTGTGTAATTGATTGATTGTGATGGGGTAGATTATATCTAGCGATTTTAAATCTTACTAAATCTGCATATTTTTATTCATGATCTGCATATGTTTATGACAAGTGTTGGGATCGACGATTTTGGTTTATGAAGTAGCTTATGCTTCTGTTCATCAAGGGCATTGGGGTAACATGGGATTATTGAAGGCTTTATTGAATTCACTTTTTTCCCTTAAATGTTGGACATCAGAGATATTTACTTTTATAGTTTTAGTTTTTTGATAAAGGGATCTATGACTTGAGTTCAAATGTGAGGTATAGTTTTACATTAATGTGGGCATCAGAGATATTTCTTAAAAGTGACATCCCATGTATTACTTTTGTAGCTTTAGTTTTTTTATGAAGGGGTATGTGATTTGAGTTCAAACGTGAGTAGTAGTTTTATATTAAATATGAAACAATTAAATATTAAATATAAAATAGTGTAATTTATATATTTAATGTTTTAAAGTTTTGGTTGAAGACGTGACATCAAAGTTACTTGTATTTTTATAGTATTTGATTTGTTGTTGTTTTTATATTCTATACTTTTTAATAAATGATATTAGAGTACTTATTCAATTTAGTAGGGGAGTAAGAGTAAATCATGATAATAGATTATTGTATCGGAAGTCTTTTTGACTGTGTAGTCAAAAGACGTATTCTGTTGATAATAATATTGTACAAATATAGGATGTCATTGACTCATATTTAAAAGATAGATTATTTGTTAACCAATATACATATTATCTTAAGATTTTGAATGAAGAAATAGTGTCAAAGTCTCTAATCATTCTAAACTATTTGACTCGTTATTGCTTTTGTATTCTAAACTATTTGACTCTTATTAGTTAACAATATTTAACACACATTTCAATACATTATATTTTATTAGTTAAAATTAACATAGATTTTAACAAATTTAAATGTCCACATAATTTAGTGGGAAGTACGTGAATTTAAATCAATAAAAAAAGTGTATTAATAGGTATGTTAGAGAATGTGTTGCTAATACTCTTATGTTTCGAAACTCTTGCTAACTGAACTTAATTTGATGATACAAAGTGTAATTAATTACGTTAAAAAAAGTGTAGTTAATAATGTTTTTTTTTAATTCAAAATTATGTTTCTTTTAATTAATGCAATTTATATCACTCTCATTTCAATATGAATTCACTTTATATTTATGAGAACATAAAATACATAAATATTTAATAAAATTAATTTATTAAAAATATTATTTATATATATATATATATATATATTAAGTGAAATATATTTTTTAATAAACATAAAATAATGAAATTAATTAATTATTATGGTAGTGAAGAGTAATAATTTGAACAGTTGATAGTTAAATTTAGTATTTAAAATTATTTTCTTTCACTCTTAAATAAAAATAAATATGTAATTTAATATATTTGGTGCATGTGTGCGCGCAAAAAGCAAAGAAAAAGACAGACTTTGACGTTTCGGCCGCACTAAAGATTTCCAATATTTTTTAACGTGTTTTGCTGTAGTTTTACCTTTTCATACAAATAAATACATTCACCACAAAGTGGGGCAATCCAAAAGATGCTATTGACTTTTGTGATGTGTTTGGAAATGGATGCGACTATTAAGGTTAGTTTGGTCGAATTGGATCACCTGCTCCAATTTTGCACATTTTAGCATGTTTTATGATTGTTAAGGGAAAAATAATAAAAATAAAGAATAAAAGAGAGAGATTGAAAGATGTAAACACTCTTATGGTAGATGATCCTGATTTTAGTTTGGTGGAGAGACCAAAGTGGGAATAGAGGAAGATTGTCAAAAGAGAGAAGAAAAATAAAATAGATTTAATAAATTGTTTGACACAGGAGAATGAGAGAAGTGCTATTATTTTTCATTTGGACAAATACACTTTCGTTTACATCCACTGATTGTTTAACGAATAGGGATACAATTGGAAAAAATGTTGCTTTTCAATCACTTTTCTTCTCAGTTATATAGAATGAAAAGAAAATAATCATCGAGGAATTTATACATAACTTTCTATCTTCTCTCTTACATTTCTCTTCTTTCCAACTATAGAAGTTGGTTCTCTCTTTCTAACTCTCTCTCCCAATCTAAAAGCTCTTAACACAACCGAAATCAGGTTAATAAATTGATTGTTTATACATGTATATGTTATTAGAAATATAGTTTGTTATGCTGATAATAGTTAATTGATGTAGTTATCATTGTTATTCTCTTAATTTTTATATAGACTTATATGTATAAATAGAGTCATTTGTATTTATTAATAATCAAGTTAACAATACTATTTTTTCTATATTTTCTTACGTTTATGATTTTATTTAGAATTATAATCAACACACGTATCTAAAAAAATGATTGGTTGTAATAAATTTTAGTGCAAATTAAATAATATATTAAATTTTTTTATACTTTTTAATTATTATTTTAACATGTACTTACAATTACTTTAATAAATAAAGGTAATATGGAAAAAAAACTTATATTATTTTAAAATTAAAAAAAAAATACATATATATATATATATTAATCCTCTATTTATATTAAGCGTCAAGATTGAAATATTTTGTTATATATATATATATATTTTTTTTTGAATAAAAATTTATTGACTTTAAAAATAACTATATGATAATTTACTATTTAATAATTTAATATAAATGTTAAATTTTATTAATTGAACTGTCAAATCAAAAGTTTTAATTAAATATATAAAATGATATATTATAAAAGAATAATATATTATAAAAAGATTATATATATGAATTTAATTTGCACGCAAGGTTCAGACATTGTCGGACACGGGTATTTAATCAACTTTCTTTTTGATATAATTTATATATTTTGTCAAATATAATAAGGTATTTTTTTACTAATGTCATTTAAAGGTGTAAATCTATTATATTTTTGTCCAATATAATAAGGTATTTTTTAAATATATATTTTGTCAAATATATTTTTCTTTTTGGTATAATTTATAAACATATCTTCTTTTTTTTTTCTGCACAATTTGTAAAGATATAGAATAAGTTAATATACTAAACAATTTATTATGATGCGACTTAATTAAATGCATGTATAAAAGTTATGGACTTAAATCTCATTTCTCATTTAATATCAATGTCATGTTCGAGCATTTTAATAATATCTATATTACTCGTAAAATAATAATAATAATAATAATAATAATAATAATTCAAGTAAGAATGCAACAATATTTATAGTTGTCAATGAGATTTTGGGTGCCGTGAGTGAGGAGTTTGATTTACTATTTTAATATATATATATATATATATATATATATTATTAAATATAGATAGTTTTCAACATAATAACTAAATATTACATAAATATTAAAAAAAGTTTATATTAAATCAAAATTGAATGATAGTAAAATTAGTTATAGATGTATCTAAGAATCCAAACATGTAATAGTAATACCAAACACTAACCAGAGCATTCATCCATATATAATCATTGAAAATTACCCTCCTTGTATTTTTTGCTGCAAAACCATTAAAAGTTTGTTATCAAAATTCTTTAAAAAATAACCATTTTCAATTGAAATCACTGCAGGACTGTTTAATTTATTTTACGACATTGTAGATCGTAAATAAAATTGTAACAATTTCAATTTTGAAAAACTTTTATTAACAAATGCAACATTAACGAAGATAGTTAATATTATTCAATAAGATGTGTTAATAGAAAAACAATGGTGTTTTAAGATAATTCAATATCATAAAACTCGATTTTGATTCAATTATTAAAATACAATTTAACTATCAAGATCATAAGAATTTTCATGTTTCAAATAGATTTCAAAATTTTTGCAACATAACTTTCAAGTTTTCATAGAAAATGACCTAAGTCTTTCAATACAAAACATAAAACATCTCCTCATATGTTTTATATATATATATATATATATATATATATATATATATATATATTACTTGAATCTTTTATAAAGTGAGTCAATTATTTGATTTACGAATTTATAAAAATAAAATTATTTGATCTATGATATATAAAAAATAATGAATCTAAAAGACTATTTAATAGTCTCAAGGTTTAATTGTGTCTATATAGAATGATATTCCACTAAAAGTAAATAATAAATTTGTCTATGAATAAGATAAATTTCTCCTGCTTATGAATGATGATGAGTTAAATTTGGTCCATATAATTTAAATTGAGAGTAATTTTTTTACTTAATATTATTTTAATATGACAATATAATTTTTTTAGTAAATATCTTAACCTAAAAAATAAAATCTGATATATAAAAAATATTTATTAAAAAAAATGGCACTTCTAAAATTTTAAGTCGATCGCACTTCTCGAAAACCCTAGAAGCCTCTCTGAGTGTGAGATTGTCCCTCACAAAGCCATTATAATTGGTCAAGAGTTTGTTTTTTAACTTCATTGCCTCCAATATCGTACACACAGAAAAACGAGTGTCCCTTCCAGAAAAAAGATTTAAATTCAAGTCTAATAGTTCACATAAAAAAAAAATGAAGTCTAATCATTATAATTAAACCGGAAATCTCATCAATGGAGATAGATTTACACTTTAAATAACATTAGTGTTACAAAAGTGAAGATAGGTCTATTCTAAGGCGAACAACCATAGAAATGTAATAGCTTATATTTGGTGAATCGCGTGTGATTGGTAATTGTAAGGTTGTGACCACGAATATATTCAACATCACTATCACTTCTCAAATTGAATAATCTCACTCACTCAATTGAGCACCACTGCACAAAATGCTTGTCGCATAAAGTGTGAATAAGATACGACTGCACTCTTTCTCTTTCAAAATTTTCATTGGCTTTCTTTCAAAACTTGCCCTCGTATGCTTCAACCATATCTTTAAATCATATCATTAATTACTTTTTCTTTCTTATAACCAACAGGAAATCATAATGAAGAAAGTTGATTAATTCCAAGGCATGCAACTGATTTTTCTTTGAGTAAATAAATATCCAAACTAATTTTCAAGAAAATACATATAGTCATATTTAATCTCTAATAAATTAAAATTAAAAAGATTATAGTTGTTGGTCAAATTGATACTTTTTAAGATAAATTTCTATCAAAATTTTGGCCAATATTTGAGATTTTAGATGATCAAATTGAATTTTTTTATTTCTTATAAACCGAATAGGGCTGCCCCAAATATTTTATGCCGTCGGGAAATGGTATTGTCCTACAATCAAAGACAATTTAAATTTAATTCTTAATAAAAAAATAATTTTTTTTTATAAATCATTGATCAAAATTAAAATATCGAGATTCTAGTGCCGTCACTATTTGATAGCAAAAAATCTATTTCCAAGAACACTAATTAGGAGTATTTAATTTAGACTTGTATTCTCTGCAATAAAAAATGCATGCAGTTACATGCACATTTTAATGTCGGCTGTTAATATAAGATCAAACGAATTAAATAAAAAACTGTATCTTTTAAATTAAATAATTTTGACCATTAATTAAAAATCAGATGATTGAAATTGGTTAAAACATAGTATGATAAGTGAAGAAAATTGAATTCCATATAATTTTTGGGAAACGTGGATCCCCTATTGGTGACAAGACCCTGACATGAGCACTATAAAGAAGAAGTTCTACAATGTAAAGGCAAGCAAAGAAAGATATGACACCAATACTAATAATTTTGGAGGGGCACTAGACAGGGCACCCCCACTTGACCAAAAGAATCAACCCATAAATCTACCACCATACATTATTACATTATTAAAGGCTTACACCATGGGACCGCCAATACTAAGCTGTTGCATAAATGTGTATGACCTTTCTTAGTTATTATTAGTATCTTCTAATGTGTTTTCTTTTGCGTATGTAAGATTGAAATGTTTATATAGTGCTTTTTGTCCCCACACTTACACTTGTGACTTCATAATATAATGACTAAAGTCAAGAAGCATCATCAATAATTTCCCACAAAGGAGAGAGGTAGTAGTTGCGTTGAGTCCTTTCTCTTTATGAGGAATTTTTATTGTTTTGATGCGTGGGATCATGTCTAAATAGAGGGATGTGATCCTCGAACTGTGGAAAAAGTTTAGCTTTATCACGTAAAGTGGAAAATTTATGAAGTGGGGAATAAGGAGAAAGTCAAAAATTAAAATAACAATAAAAATTATAACTATTGTTGTATTTTCTTATTTGCTTAATTATTTTAGATGATAATATTATTGATTGAGTGAAAGGGACTTGGACTATTTAAATCTAGGGATGGTACTAATGGTATCCACAATATGAATAATAGAGTAGCTACTTCTTGGATAAAAATTATCATATATGTATCTCATCTATATTTGTGTAAGGATGTTATACCAAATAGATATTTAGCTGGTAATGAGACTTTGAAATGACAATTTTTTGTTTGTTTGTTTTTTTTAAAAAAATTGGAGTAGTTGGTCATATAATAGGAATGCCACCACCAACCCTCTTTATTTTTTTAATGTTATTTTTTTAAAAAAAATTATTAAAACATTTATTATTTATTAATAATACTATTTAATTAATTAAAACTAATGACAAAATACATAAAATTATAGATACTAACTCAATATAGAAGTGACACTAACATTTGAAAAAAAAAATGGATACTGTATATTGAGGGGTGCCACCATTAATTTACTTAGCAGTAGCTCCTACTCATACTAGTACTAGTCACTTTACACTATAAAGTGAGAAAAAGTAGCCGAATCCAAATTTCCTATTCACTATTTGTTCTAGGTATATAAAGAGATACACAGTTGTTAGTTATGCAAAGGGGGTAAGATTTTCACAAGAAAAAGAAAAATAATGAGAAATGATATATATATATATATATATGTATATATATAATGAGAAATGATATATATACACATAAGTTGATATTAAATGCGTTACATGGTAGCCATTGTAAAAGAATGTGTATATATATATTATTATTCAAAAATAATATTGATAAATAGTTGTACATTTGTGCTTTATACGCATCTAGGGTGAGAAAAATGTTAGAAGAAAAGAGTTTAATGATAAATGTAGTAAAACTTTTATTCTCATTAAATGAGATATTAATATTTTGTCATTTCACGCCATCAATTTCAATTTTTTCTTATAGATATGGAATGATTTAAGAAAATACAGGATCTTTATTATGTGTTATTGTAAAATTAGTTTATATAGAGAGTGCATTTCGTACTTTCTAAAGTGAGAAAAACATAAAGTAATTAAAATTAGATTACATTCATTCATCACTTCAGCAAAATGAAACGGAGATTGTATAGACTATCTAGGCTTTGGGCACAAATATTATGACTGGGCATCGCATTATCTGGGCCCTTCTTTTTTTTGCAAAGGTTATTTGGGCCTTTGGTAGTTATCGTTCAGCCTTCTGAGCCTTGAACTCCCGGCCGGCACTTTTTGGAAAGTTGTATTTCGTACTCCAATTAAATTTATACTCTCTCATTTAAAAAATTTATACTTAAGTTTACTAAAATATCATTAGTCTTACTGTAAAAATAAAATGATTTAACTATACCCCACAATCTGAATTTTACAGAAAAAAATAACTTTTTATTTATAAAATTTTCAATAGTTATTTTTTAATACCGAAAATTATATTTTTGAAATTTTCGGAAGTGTCAACCGGAAATTTCAAATTTCCTATAATTGTTTTTCAATACTGAAAATTTGCAGTAATGAAAAACAACTATCAGATATTTTAAATTTTCAGTTGGCACTTCCAGAAATTTCATTCATGACTGAAATTTCTGAAAGAGTTTTTTTTATTTTAATTTTTTTTTCATTTAATTTTTTCCAGTGAGGACCAAATGAGCTAAAAATACCATTGAACATTCTCGAGTTCGACCTCTTACACAATTTAATAGGAGAGCTGCCGTTGAAAAAAATGAGAAAAAGGAATCAAGAGATGAAACACGAGGATTATGATATTCAATATGAGTTTGAGCAACAGGATCATGTGTTTTTTCCATCCCTACTTAAAAATAAATTAAAAAAAAAGTTTAAAAAAAAGTTAAAAAAAAATTGAAATTTTCGGTAAAGTATAAATAACTACCGAAAATTTCATGACACAAATTTCCAGTATAATAAAATAACTATCGGAAATTTTAAACCACCAAATTTCTGCTAGTATAAATAACTACCGGAAATTTCATGGCACAAATTTCCGGTAGACTAAAATAACTACATGAAATTTCATAGCACCAAATTTCGGTAGTATAAATAACGTACTGGAAATTTAGTTGTGAAATTTGTTTACCGGAAATTTAGTTCCTTGAAATTTCCAGTAAACAAATTATAAGACCAAAAAATTTTGGTGAAGAATAAAATTTTAGAGTAATTTTTTTTACCATCAATTAAATAAAAATTAAAAAGATAAATTTGAGTTTTTAACATTTTAGGTATATCGAAATCCAACTTTCCACTTTAAAGGTTGAATTCTATTAAAAAAAATGGGACTACATGTTGGATAACCTTTTTTTATGGAATGATAAACTTTTTTTAAAAAAAAAGATTTGTTTTTAGTCCGATAAATATATTATGTTTTGATTTTAATTTTTGTAGAAAATATTTTTTAAAATTTAATTATCACAAATTATTAATATATATATATATATATATTTCTTTTGATCTTTAATAGTTTATTTTGATCTCTTCAAATATACAATTTTATTTACAGTCTTGATAAATATTTATTTTTATTTAAAAAAAAATTTACGTATTACAAACACTAATTCAAATATGAATAAATTTTACATGGAATTGTTGTTTTCGGGCAAAAATTATTTACATTGTTTTTTACTAAGAATTAATTACTAAATTTTTTTTGTTAATTATTAACCTAGCCGCAACAAAAATAATCTTCATCTATTCATTTAGAGAGAGGTGATATAAAGCCATTTTTGATCTAAAATCACTTATTCAAGTCATTTTTTTCTTCTTGTAATTTAATAAGTATTTTTTTATATATATTTGAGTTTTGTCGTTTTGGTGTGGCGTTTGATTTTATGTTTTGATGCAATGTTTGTTTGTTTTAAATTGACATATTAATTTTAATCAAGTATGGATTCAGATCCAATTAATGTCGTCAACATTATAACTTCGGAGAATGTATATTTCAAACATTTTGATTTTGTGATATTTTTCGGTATTTTATTGTTTTATGCTATTAATTTGGATATTATAAATTTGTTTGCAAATTCATCTTTTTTAGTTTTAACAATTTTAAATTGTATTTTTTTGATTTATATAATTTATACTAATTTAAATGAATAATCGTTCGTTTTTTAGTAAAAAAAATAAAAATAGTAAGAGAATTTTTTTCATTTTTTAGGATATCATTTGGGTACAACTCCAAACACTAATATATTTAAAAGTTAGTTTTTTTTTATCAAATAATATAATAGTTACATAGAACTGTCAATTAAGTCCCAAAATCTTAAATTATTTTTAATAAACTCCCCACTAAATTCTTTAATTATAACTTATGCATTAAGAGATTTTTTTAAACTCTAAATTATTATTTATTATTTTTTGTGAAGTTAAGTGAATAACTCGTAAGTCCAATATTTTAACAACTAAAAATTAATTCTGAAAAAGAAAATCTGAAAGAGAAATTTTAAAAAATTAACCTATTGAATCCATTAGCCTTTTGCAGAGAATTTAAAGTTAAACTCTTAAATATCAATATATCAATTTATAGCTATATGAGAATAATATATATATATATATATATATATTTTATTTCAAATGATAAATTTTGACACACATTTGTACCAGCAAAATTCATAGTCACATCAAATTTATGACTACACGTGTTTAATAGACCCAAGTCAAGCTTACAACTCAAACCACATCAATTTTTTTTAAAACATTCTTATTTTATCATACTTTCTTATTCAAAATTTTTTGACACCGTTATTCAAAATATTTAGCACAATTATTATAATATTACATTTTTTTTAGCAGATAAGTGGAAATCCAATTGAAGAAACCCTTTCCACCTATCGTTCCAGATCGTATTTGGGTCAAAAATAAAAATGATTCCAGATTGTATCGACGTTTATATTTATTTGATGATATTTATAAATTATAATTGCCTTTTATAGTTAGTACAACAAATTTTGTTTGTCCTAAAATATATTATGAAATAGTCAAAAACTTTATTCGGCAGGCACCCCAAAAGACAAAAAGAGAAGAGGTCCTCTCCTCCTCCTCCTCCTACACCAGCGCGTGGATCAACACCACCATACTCGCCACCGATTCTGAATATCTCCTACATTTTACACACGACAAAATAGAAAGACAAAAAGGGAAGTGAATTAAACGTTAATATCAATAGCGTAGACGCCACGCTAACAAACAAATCAATTTAACATAGCTGAACATCGATTGGGAATTTAGGTGAATTGATTTTGGTGAATGAGTGAGCGAGTTGACTCATAGCGAGAGCGAGATGTACTCGCCGATAACTCAGCAAGCATGGAATGCAGTGTTGAACTGGTTGGGATTGTTGTTACAGACATTTTCTCAGATTATTGGATCCTTCGCGCATTATCCTTTAGTCTCTTTTTCTTCTCATTCTTCCTTCGATTCTCTACCAACTCTTGATCATGAATCCGCTCTTCAAATTACCTCCCATGCCGATCACCGCCCACTTCAAAAACTCACGGTATCATCACTTTTTCATTCCATTACCTTTTATTCATTCATTCTTATAAATTGCCTCAAAACACGTTTTCTGTTACTTTTTGAGTAAATTGGCAAACTAGTCATCAAAATTGTAAGGGTTGGTCAAATTATGATCCGTATGGCAAATAGGATAAGAGACATGATATTATATAAATTAATGTTGAATTGTATCTTATCTAACATCTCTAGTTAAAATTGTTATCTTGTTGGGTCTTAATTTGTATGAATTCACCTATTTGCTTTTTAGTTGTAGTCTTAAGATCACTTATTTCTCTCTCTGCAATGTATAGTTGAGGTATTATTGACATAATCATAGTCAATGTTGCATTGTACTTTGAAGATGACAAATAAATAGGAACAAAATTCATCTACAGAAGCGACAAGTAAAAGAGAACAAAGCGAGTGTTAAATAAGAGGAAGAAAAGTTGTTGACAAGATTTTGGTTGTGTTAGCGTTAGACGAGATATTATCTTATGGGTTGTTGATGATTTGCTCATGGCTTGAGAGGAGGTTTAAGTTTGTATTGCAGTGCTGTAATAATGCATCAAACTGTTTAGTGGAATTAGAAATGCTTGACTAGTTTCTTATGGGTTTTATATGTTGAATGTTTGGAATTCAACATGTACTACTTAGCTAGCACGATTTTGGCTGGTTCTAATATCATAGTGTTTTTGGGCGTGCTTTTGATAACATTATTTTGATTATAATTGATTTTGTAAAGTTGATTTGTTATAATTGAGATTTTACTCTGAAAACAGTTTGATGTAAAAAGTAGTTTAAATTGAAGCACAATCAATTACTACTATGAAACAAACTATCATGAAACCAGGCATTCACTCAGTAGGGTCTGTCAGAAAACATGGCAGTTTCTTTTGGTTTGGTACTATTGCTGGTCCAGAGTGCATTCAAATTTATTATTTACTGCAGGAGGTAAATAATACTGAGCATATTTTGTGAATGAACTTGGGAGCAAAGTACAACTAAAATTTTTTATTGGATGCTCTTTTTGGTGTTGTAAAAACACAATGCAGAAGCTATTCTTCAATTGTTTGCTGCATGTACCATATTCTATTAAGATTTCTTATGACTTCGTACTGATTTCAATTGTAGCTTTTCTCAAGTAATTTCTTATAACATATCAGATTACATACTTTATGTTGTATTCTTATTAATGATTGAGTACAGAATGAGGCAGAGTGTGTAACTGTTTTGGATTCAAATACCTGAGTGAACAAATATTTTGAAGCAAAGTTGTAAATATACGGCTTTCATGATGGTTTCAATCGAAATGCGAGACAAAACTTAATTATGTTCTTCTGTTATAAAATCATAAAGAGTGTCATTCTTTAGGATGTTTTCATTTGTTCCTTCATTTGCATCCCTAGATCATTTGTTCCAATTTAATAAAAAACATCTTGTTCTTAATGTAACATTCTGATCTCACATGTGCACTTGTAGGTAGTGCTTGACTTGGATGAAACACTTATATGTGCATATGAGACACCGAGTGTGCCAGAAACACTACGAACTCAAGCAACTCAAGCTGGTTTAAATTGGTTTGAGCTCGAATGCGTATGTTCTGACAAGGTGTGTGTTACTTGATTGCTTGTATACTATTCATCGTCTTTTGATAAAATATTAATAAATTTTCACATTTGAATATTGTGTCTTCAAGTTAGTAGAAGGAAAACCAATAATCAATTACGTAACAGTCTTTGAACGCCCCGGATTGAAAGAATTCTTAAGGCAACTTAGTGAATTTGCTGACCTTGTTCTGTTTACTGCTGGTCTTGAAGGTTTGATCCAAAATACTATATACTCTTCTTATGCATCTTTGTTTTATGGAAGCTATATGCTATGTTTTTGAATGATTGATATCAATCTATAAATTCTTATAGGTTATGCTAGACCCCTTGTTGACAGAATAGACACAGAAAATCGGTTTGGTCTACGACTTTATCGTCCATCAACAGTTAGCACGTAAGTGCTTCTTCATTGGCAATAGACTTTATATACATGTATTTTTGTTCATCATTTATGTTGTGATTCATGTTGCGATCCACGATTGGCAACATTGATCTAAATCATTTCTGATAATGGTTGCAGCAAATACCGGGAACATGTAAAAGATCTTAGATGCATATCAAAGGATCTATGTCACATTGTTATTGTAGACAACAATCCCTTCAGCTTTTTATTGCAACCAGACAATGGAATTCCATGCACCTCATTTTCTGCTTGGAAACCACATGACACACAGGTGCATATAGATAGATAGATTCATCCTCTTGGAAATTCAAATCAACCATTTGATTTTTTATGATTTATTAACCATTTTTTTGTCTTTAATATGCATGTTAATCAGCTTCTAGATGTTATTCTTCCACTTCTGAAGAATCTCTCTGACCAGAAAGATGTTAGACATGTGCTCAATGAAAAGTACCACATGCCAGAATGGTTCAAACATCAAGGGACTCCAGTTCCTAGTTGACATCAATAGATTTTTTTTTTCAGATTAAGCTCTTCTTGAAATTAAATGATGCTTCTTGAATTTAAATCAACTCCTCATTTATACATGTAGATCACTAGAATTCTGATTCTTGTTTAAGGCTTATGTTCCGTAGTGGTCCCAAGACGGGACCAAGCCCAATACTTTGTGTAGTCTGTTGCAACTAGTATTATGAGAAACATTGATATATCTTGTTCATATGTTATTTTTTGGGATGAGGTAGTTCAATCGGTTTGAGTCACATTGTAGGAGTTAAAAGACAAGAATTCAAATAACAATGATAATACACTAACATAACAACTAATATATTAAAACATATCTGCAACAAAAAAAAATGTTTATAATCTTATTTTATCTAATACAAAAATGAGTTTACACAAATGTCAATTTCAAACAATTTTCACAACCACATGAAATCGCATCATCACAAATCTACTATAATATATTAAAACAACCCCCAACCTTCTTTATTGACACATTATCTATTTATGTGTTATATACTCAAATTTGTTTTACATCATAAAAAAATCAATGTGTTTCTTTTAATTTCTCTATCAATTTATAGCATAAATTTTAAATAATTAATTCACTCGTCTTATTTGGTAAGTGAAATTTGGAGTTTCTTAATATTGAAAACCATCGTGCCTATCACACAACAACAACACTCAACAATAATATTGGATTATTGTTTATTGTAAACATCAATTTTTATCATATTGCAACGGCCACAATTTGCATTGTGAGTTTGTCACACAAACTATTGCATCAATCTTATATACAATCACAATTACAGTTTAGAAGAGTTTACATTTAAAGTTCTTTGTAATTTCTTGCAATGGATCAACTTTCAGTTTATATTTGCAGTTTTCCATTTCAAGTCTCTATTCTTCCTTTTCTTTTTTTTACTTATTCTTGTCCAATCTCAACGTACTCTTCAAAGTTTAATTCTATGCACAATCTCTATTTTCTCTATATATATTCTAAATTACATGTTACACGTAGTTTAGTTGGTGAGCTAAGAGACGGTGAAAGAAATTTAAACAAAACCATGACACTAAAATATCTCCTAATTTATTTTTATGGGGTGTTAATTTTTAATAATGAACCGCAAACTTAAAACTTAAATATTATTAAATATATAAGGATGCAAATAAAATTTATGCAATTTGTACCATCATAAATACCTTAATTATGATTATAGAATATATTTCATTGTCATAACACAATTTTATTAAACTTTTCATGTTTTCGAACATCAATTGTCGTTTTCATATTTGTAAACAATTTTAAAGTTTTGAACTTTTCGATCTCTTAGTAAAATATAATGATAAATAATTAATTCTTTTACTAAATCTTAGTTCTACAATGTCAAAATAATTTTATATATCATCGAACTCAACCTTTAACATATTGATATTTTACAACATATTTATTTTAAAATATAATTTTTCAATCAAAACTAACATTTTTAACTCTCTACACAATTTAAAAAAAAAAAAGAAGATTAATTTCATTGTTAAACCGGAGCAATGCGCGGACATAAATCTAGTATATCATTAAAAATATCAACATTTCTTATCTTTAACTAGTTTTGGTAATAATGCACATCTCACATGTATTGTTCTTGCACCCAAAAAAAAATGTATTGTTCAGTTTGTGAAAGAAATATAGAGACAAGAAAGTAAAAATGAAAAAAAGTAAGAAGATGAAAAAAAGAGAGTATAAAATGATATAATTATTTAATGGTTTAGTATAAGAGAAAATAGAAAGAAAATATGAGAAAAGAAAGAAACATATTTATAAAATAACATAAATATCTTTAAATAAAAAATAAAATGTATAAAAGATATTTTTAAGTATATTCTTATTAATTTTCCTAAATGTATATTTTAATTAATAATTTTTAAATTAAATAATTGAAAAGTCATCTAAATCTTAATAATATGCACAACTAACCCACATTATTTTTATTTTAATCTTAATTTTGTTCTTAATCTCAGTCTTAATGTATATTTTAATCTTAATGTCTACCTCTATCTTTATAATGTACATAATAAATGTATATAAGATAAATTTAAGTATATTTTTATTATTTGTCCAAAAACGTATATTTTTATTCATAATTTAAAATTAACTAAAATCATCTTAATCATATAATATATAAAGGGAGTTAACACGAATGACTACTACGTCAAACAAATTTCACAAATCACATTATCACAAATATATCAATAAAATATTAATACTTATTATCAACCAATTAGGTTATAAAATACATCTCACACAAACTTATTAGAAGACATTTTTTGTGCATGTGAGATGTATTAAAAGACATAAAATACATCTTACAAAACACCGGAACCTAACCTCTTACTTAAAACTTATTCAAACTTTTGGCGAGACAAACTTTAGAGACTTAATGAGACATATAGGGTCTGGCCATATATGTTTAATAAGCTGTAAAAAGAACCAAACATTAACTAGTAAGGTGTTTGGGCTTTTTAGCAAAAGTTATTCTATTAAATTAAATAAAGCTATTATTTCCAGCTTCGTGTGTCTGTACAGCTTCATCCAAAATCCCTCAAAATCTTCACAAAAAGTTCTAAGAATCTATTTGCATTCTTTGGGTGACACTTAGATCTAGTTCTCTATTCTCTTCTGCTTGTCTAAATACTCTTTATTTATTATTTATTTATTTATTTAATTGTAGACACCAATTCATTTTCGTTGTCATAAATCATAATGTCTTTTTATTTTTTATATATACTGGAGGGTCCGTTTCTCTTTTTATTAATACAAATTTGTCAAAAAGAGAATCTATACAGATGTATATGTGAATTATTATTGCATTCTTGTGTGAGCAAGTTTGACAAAATATGCACGAGTGTTTTGCACTTTTGCTCGTACATCCTTTACTTGGATATAATCTATTTTATTGAAAAGAATTTTAACTTTCAATTTTTTAAACAAAATACTTCTCCCATCTCAAGTGTTTCATTTTAATATTAATTAATTGTATTTATTGATATTAAAAGATAAATGAGTTTGATTTACTAAGTTGAGCAGTTACGTGGATTGAGATACAATAAATAAATAAATAAATAAGAGTATATTAGTGACAAAAATAATTAATGTTTTATTAATCATAATGTAAAAAAATAAATAATATAGACATTGCAAATGAGACATTTTAAAATTTAGCTTTTAACTAATAAATAAATTTATTACATATCTTTATAAATATAAAATTAAGCTAATTAAAGTTGAATTTAGGTTCCAAAACCCTAATCCAAACCAAGAAACTTCAATCCTGCTAAAGTCCACGTCCATAATATCACCAAAGACAAAATCCTATACTCAATGGCAAAAATGTAAATAGTAAAAAAAATACACTACTTGATTGAGTGGAACAAGGATCTATATGCCATACACAAGACTATGTATTTTGCATCTTAAGTGCAATGCAATAGTTTGCTATCCAATATGTTGCTGAATACATTTTTTTATGCAATGAATTCAAGTAGTTCAACTAGTCTGACCAACACAAGAATTTATGTCATGCATGCTTAGGCTCTATGCCATGCACAAAATTCTACGGCATGCATCTTAAATACAACAATTGGCTACCTAAGGTCGTTGACTATATTTTTTTATGCAATGCATTCAAGTAGTTCAACTTGATAGGGCAACTTAAGACTCTATGTCGTCATGCATCTTAAATGCATCAGTTGGCTTCTCGAGACTACTGACTACATGTTACTTGTAATGCACTCAAGTATCTCCACCTGATTGAGCGACACACAAGACTTTATGTCATGTTTCTTAAATGCAATACTATGCTACCTAGGTTGCCGACTATATTTTCCTATGCAACACATTCAAGTAGCTCAATCAGATTGGGTGATACAAGATAATGTGTCATGCTCAAGGCTCTATGTCATGCATCTTAAATGCAAATGTTGGCTACCTAATGTTGATGACTACATTTTCCTATGCAATGTACTTAAGTAGCACAACATGATTAAGCGACACAATGCTTTTTACCATGCATACACTAGGCTTTATACGAAGCACAAGACTATATGTCATGCATCTTAAACACAATACTTGGCTACCTACGACTATATTTTTCTATGCAATGTACTCAAGTAGTTCAATTTGATCAGGTGGCACAAGACTCAATATCATGCATGCACAAGGCTCTATATCATTCATCCTAAATGCAAGAGTTGGCATCCCAAAGTTGTTGACTACATTTTCTTTGCAATGCACCAAAGTTGTCCAACTCTCCTATAATCTTCTTTATTTATCTTAGATCCGTCAACACCTATACCAAGTGCCTCCATTTTTTCATATATTTCTCTATCAGTCTTGTCCCTTTATCTCAGATTCATGGTTGAATATGAATTCAGGCCCATAAATTTCACATATTTTCACAAAATCAATGACCTATCTTTAAACATCTCCTCTAAATCTAGAAGAACATATATTAATATCGATTGCATAACAATATCTAAAAACACTTCTATAGTATGAATTGCTCTTTACTCTTTTTAAATTTGACTACAAACCACCTCCAAATGGAAAAAAAGATACCATTTAACAAGTCCTCTCGTTTCGCCGTCATTTTTTCATCGATTGGAATTTCAAATCTTCGCCATCTCTCATGATTGATTTCATTTTTGTCACTGAGACATGTTATGGTTGTGTTGCTTTACCATTTATTATCTTTGTTTGTTATCCCTTAACTTGTTGAGTAGTTTCTTACATTGTATTTGGCTAAATTTGATTTTTCTTCTAATAGATAACTATATAATATCTTTAATCAAGGAGAACTCTAAGGGTGTGCGAATGGAGCGATCGCACAAGACCCCAAACTTTTAAGAGAATCAATTTATATATATATATATATATATATATATATATATATATATATATATATATATATATATATATATATATATATATATAAATAAATAAGAGCGTATCAAATGTGAGAAATTTTAGAATGAGTGTTAAATCTCAACCATAAAACTATACATGGATAGTCAAGATTAAAAGAAAAATTCACGTGACTTTTTTAAGTGATCATGTGTCACTTAAATAACTCTTAATCTTGACCAAATCATATATAATTATATGGTTAAAATTTAACTATTTCATTGTAAAACTTCTCTTATTTGATATGTTCAATATATATATATATATATAACCATTAGATTATCATCAAAAGTTGAGATTAAATTAATAAAAAATAAAAAAAAGAAGTGCATGTGCTCCCGGTTCTCACACTATCCACTTCCATCGCCCTCGCCTGCGCATACTTGCATTTCACTTATATCAGAAACATCACATTTCAGTGTTTCACTATTAATTAAGTGATGGTTAATTTTTTGTGTTTGTGGGCAAATCAAATTGATTCACAATCATTGATCTTTCTGGTTCTAATTAAAAAATTATAATACTGCAATTCACCGCCTCCAATATTTTTTTGCTAGTACCAGAAAGCCCATTGTTTATTATAACCGCCGTATAAAGAAATTTTGGTTTTTTGCAAAAAAAACGAAAAAAGAAAAAACAATGTTATAATAAACAAACACACAAAGTTCTAATATTGATATGTATATATATTAAAATAAAAAATTACACTTAACAAACTCATTTTTTATGCTCATATATCTAATAAACAACTATTTTATGGTCTTTTAATATTCTCTCATGTTCAAATATAAATTGAGTTTTTAACTGTTTTATTTAGGGGTGTTGATGGTGTAAAATATGAACTGCATTGTGTCATATTAATGATTTAGTTTAGTTTTTAAAAATTACTTTCGAATCAAGTTTTAATTTATTTTTTTTTGAGAAAAATAAATTTCAATAATTTTTTAAGAAAAAAAATCTTCACTGAGGTTAAAAATCATTTTAAAATTATTAAACTGATTTTTGAATTAAGTTTGGTTAATTAATTTGTTTTAAATATGTAGTTCAATTCATCAACTATTTAAATAGTTTGGTTTTTTTTCATATATTTTGCACTCCTCTAATTTTTGCACTCCCCTAATTATATATTTTGCACTCTCCTAATTTTTGTTCACCGTAAAATTTTAACTCAACTTTTAGATATTTTAAGACATAAATCCTAAGGAAAAACAAAAACACCAACACACCATTATTCATAAATTAATTGGTGGATGGATGTGGTTGAATGTTACTACATGTTTATATTGATAGATTATGTATAACTAATATTTTTATAATTCTATTATGGTTTTTGATTCAATTGTTTGTGTAATCTTTATTTTATTTTTTTAAACAAAATTTTATTTCGCTTCATTGTGTATTAAAATAATTAGTGGTTATTTTTATCTCAGGATGAATATGTCTTTAATGTTGTTTCATCTTTAATTTCTACTTTTACCTATAAGATAGATTGAGGTGTACATGGATATGAGTAAATTTGCGAATCTGGTCATTCAATCCAATCCAACTCGCATTTTAATTCAATTAATTCAAGTTGTGGTCTAACTAGAACCCACCAATTGAAATTCAATTATGTTCAGTTCGGATATCAAATTTAACTTCTGAACCCGCAAACTTAACCCATTGATGTGATATATATATTTTTATTTATTTTTTTACTATTGATATATAATTAAAATTTAGTTTTAGACTATAATTGAGAATTTGTTGCTAATTTAATTAATTTAAGTATTTTATTGTGTTTGTTGATGTATTTAAAGTATTAAATTTGGTCAAAAACAACTCAATCCGTGTAAACCCCCCTAAAGACAAATATATGCTTAACTTGTAACTCTTGTGGTTTTTTAGTTCCTTTTCGGGTCATTTGCCATGTTGACCACAAAACAAATCTCAATAAAATGAAGTAGCTTTGCTATAATTAAACAAAAAATTGCCATGTATACCGTTTTAGATTTCTTCTAATAAAATTGACATAAAAAACAAACACACGTTCCTTCTAATATGCATATGGATATCAATCACGTGGGCAATAACATTTTTTAGATATAGAATAATCTTTATACTCTATTATTTCAAAATACAAACGTGTTTATATAACTTTGTATAGAACCACCCACGTGGTGCATGCATAAACTAAACCCAAATTACTATTATTATTTTGAGGGCGATAATGTTAAAAACATAAGACTAGACTAGACACGGAAAAGACTTTATATTCCTTTATTTTTTTATTTATTTGGGTTTTTAATATGGGTCTGAGATTAAACTATTGGAAATCTTCATGGGTATATTGGCAATTTCCTAATGTTTCTTTTACATTGGTTCATGTGCTACCCACATTTGATATGTATCTGACCTATATTTTGTACATAATTTACATATAATGTACATTTTTTTGCATTTAATTATAACAAAACTATTTTGAGGAGTCAAGTAATCATTCAATTCAGTTGAATGAATGTATTCTCAAGTTGTGGTGTTGGGGATTCATTTTAAATCGGTTTAAATGTAGAAAATCACTCAACCCAAAAAGTAAAAATGGTGTGCATTCTCCTTGGAATTACTTCTTAAACAAATTATCGTAATATGCTAAATTGTGGCTTGAATTAGATCAATTTATTTAATTTATTACCAAGACATAA
Source organism: Cicer cuneatum (assembly GCA_037974295.1). Lineage (NCBI taxonomy): Eukaryota > Viridiplantae > Streptophyta > Magnoliopsida > Fabales > Fabaceae > Cicer > Cicer cuneatum. Next base: position 55,232,070 of record JBBPBO010000004.1, on the reverse strand, counting down.
TTACATAACTTCAAATTATATATGATTTTAATCTATCAGTCATTCATAGACAGGATTTGATTTTAAAAATACTTTTCAAATATTTTTTTACATTAACAATTTATAACATATTACAAATTACAAAATTAAATAATATCAATGTATTAATGTATAATTTATTGCTTATAAAAAAATGTATATTCTACTAAAAATACGCAAGTAACAAGTACTAATTATATTTGGAAAAATGTTGATTATACTAAGTCAATAAGTATTATAAAAAAACAAAAATCTAATAAATGATAGATTTAGTACAATATCTCATATTAGTAATAAAATAAATATGTATAGTTGAAATTTATATATATTGTTTGGTTTCTTTCTATTTCAAAAAATAATAAAAATATTTAATACAATCTGAGCTTTTTTTATAGAAGAAGATTTAAAAACATCCAATAAAATTTAATTTTTTGCGTTTTATAATTTTATTTAGATTGTCCTCTAATCATATAATGAAACTTGCTCTTTGAATTTTTATTTTATTTTTTCCTTTAAAAAAACCTGTGAAAAAAATTAGGATTATTAGTTTCGTAAAAAAAAACAAGAAAAGAATTTTAGATAATAATTTAAAAAAATTCAAATTATAACAAACTTCCTTTTATGTGAGAATTGGTGGGTTAAAAACCATAAAATTAAGAAGCACGAACTTTCTATATATGTTTCCCCTAATCCTATGACTAAACCTCTTTTACTCATTCCATTGCACTTGTTTGACCATCAATATCCTCAAACCAAAATTCAAGTAGCCAACCGGGAAAGTACCCACCTCTCTCATTTTCTGTCTCTTTCTCTCACTTTCTTCCTTGTTTTTCTTTCTAACTGAACATCCAAAATTCATGTCGTTTTGTTTGACTATGATCCTTACGGTTGAATTTCAAATATAACAAAATCATTACCATAGAACATTCAGCTACTTGGATGGGAATTAGTAATTTACCAACAGCTTAAACCAATAAACTCATTAAATTATTTCATTAACTCAGTTACCAAATTTGAAAATCAAGTATTAGCCTCTCATTTAGCTTTTAACAATCCAAATTGATTAGTAAAAAAAAAAAACTCAAACAAAAGAAGATTCGCAGTCTTTTTTTCGTTGTCTAAATATTATTATTACGGTCAAACCCAATCCATTTGTTAGAACGCTTCCACCGCGGAGGGGCGTGACGTGAGAAACATTTATTTGAAGTACACGTGTATATCAATTTTAATGTATTTTTTTTTAATAACAAAAAAACTCTTTTGGTTCTTTTTTAATTGTTAATTTGTCTAATAAAAAATATATTTCTACGTAGTTTTTAATTTTTGATGTTTAATGTTATATTGAAGTTTAAATATATTTTTTATTCTTTATTTAATATTTGTTTTATTTATTATTATTATATTTATTTTATAAGTAATGAACGTTTATATTTTTATCATAAATTGTTGTATAATTATGATAGTAAATACCCTTCGAAAAGTAATCGATTTAGCAAAAGAACATACGAGTGACCCTACCTAAAATATCACATTTCCAACTTACCAATCTACCATTATTTCTATCTAAGTGAACTAATCCAATCTAAACTGAAGTTATCAAAATGTATTTTTTTTTTATGAAGTCATCCAAAATAAATCGAACAACTTTAGAGGAGATAACTTTTTATCTTAAAACTGATTGGATATCCTAACTACAAGTAGAGAAAATCTATATACAGTACTCTAAACACATAATAAAAGACAAATGTTAATGAGGTGTCAAAGACACTTGTTGGAAAATCAAATATAATGATTTTTAATTAGAAATATTTTTAAAGTTGTGTTTTAATGTTTAAAGTGTAAAATTTGTTTTCAATATAAAACATCTATTTTTTATTCTCAAATAAATGCCTTAAGGGTATTTGATTAATAGTTGATGAACTAAATGATAATATATAATTTATAGTTTATAGAAAATAATTAAGTTAATTGAAATGTTTGATAAAATTATTTATTCAATTAATTTAAAAATATAAAAGAATATAAAAGAATATTTTTAATTAATAATAAAATTTAAAATATTTAAAATTTAGTATTTTTAAATTTATTTTTTTAGTAATTCAAAATTTATTAATCATGAAATATTTTTAAATTATATAATAATAACATTATAGTAAATAAAAAATTAGAAAAAAAAAATAAAAATTAATATAATCTTAACTACAATAACTGAAGAGGGTTTTCATTCTCTTTCATACATCAATTATAACATATACCTATTTAATTTATTTTAAATTATAATAAATAAATTATAATTTAAATTTTAAAAGGTAAAAAGGATTTTAATTAAAATAATAGGAGTACAATTGACAAAAAAAAAGCCAGATAAATAATAAACTCCAAAACTATTTGAAGTGACTTATAAAAATTGTTATAAACTATTAAAAATAAAGTATAAATTAATGGCGAAATGATTATTGCTAAAGAAGCTTTTTTAATGAACAATGAACTTAATAAACTATAAATAAAAAAAAATGGAGTAGTACCAAACACAGCCTTGGAAGAATAGGATGAGTGAAGATAGAAATAGCAATGTCCTTTGTGTTCCATTTTCAATAGTCCACAACTACCAACTACCCTCAAAATTTTCAACATTATACACTAACCTTCTTCCATCTTCTCTTTCAATTCTCCTTCTCTAGTCAACTCTGTCAATGAAGGATAAACCACCGCAACCCACCACCACCACCACCCATCACACCAAATTCCATTCTTTTTAATGAAGAAACCACCTCCCTCCTCCATCAACACCCAACTCATCACCATCACCATATTCATCTTCTCTTTATTACCCTCTTCTCATGCTTTAGGCTCCGCCACCACCATCGCCATCACCGACAACCCCGCCACCGTATGCGGTATCATAACAAGCCAATCAACACAGCGCATTGAGTGTTACCGTCAAGGACAAGTCATCCCCGTTTTCCCCGACGTTTCATTTTCTTCCATCTCCGGTGGAAGAACCTTCTTTTGTGGCCTCAGGTTTGGTAACTACAGTTTACATTGTTGGGATACTTCATCTTCGTTCCAAAGTAAAAGACTTTACGTTAGCGATTCTGTTTTATTGGAGAATCTTGCCGTTGGAGATTCTCAAGTTTGTGCTACGGTGGTTGGTGTTGGAACGGTTCGATGTTGGAGAACCAATTACGGGTTTGAACCAACTGGGTCGGTTCAATTTGCTTTAATTTCATCTGGGTCGAACTTCTCTTGTGGAATTTTGAAAAACGGTTCACAAGTTCGGTGTTGGGGGGAGAAAGTTGTCGCAGAACGGTTACAGAATGAGTTTGGGAATATTTCTATGTTGAGTATTGTTGCTGGTGGTTCACATGTTTGTGGTTTGAATTCAACTGGTTTTTTGCTTTGTAAAGGAAGTAATGAATTTGGACAACTTGATGTTCCAAAAAGTGAAGCTTTTGAGTTTGGTGATTTGGCACTTGGTGATGAACATAGTTGTGCAATTAGAAGATTGAATGGTTCTGTTGTTTGTTGGGGTGGAAAGGGCAAATTTTCTGTTAATCTTATTGAAGGTGTTTCTTTTGAGTTAATTGTTTCTGGTTCTAATTTTATTTGTGGATTGTTAACAGCAAATTTTTCAGTTTTTTGTTGGGGACCTGGTTGGTCTGATGGTAATGGAAATGGTTCTGTTCTTCCTTTGCCTCGTATTCTACCAGGACCTTGTGTTCAATCTTCTTGTAGTGAATGTGGTTTATATCCTGACTCTCAATCTCTATGTTCTAGTTCAAGTCACATTTGCAAGCCAAATACTTGTGTGATTCAAATTACAAACCCTCCACCGTTGAAACCACCAATGCAACCACCACCTCCGCCACTGTCTCCTCCTCCATCATCTCGATCGAAGACATTGACAAGGGGGTTATTGGTGTTTGCAATTGTTGGATCAGTTGGATGTTTTATTGGTATATGCACAATAGTTTATTGTTTATGGAGTGGTGTTTGTTTTGGTAAAAAGAAAGTTCATAATTCTGTTCAACCAACAGTCACAAGAGGTAGTAGCAACAGTTCAAGTGGTAGCACGTCTTCAATTAAATCCGTGATTATGCGTCAAGGTTCGAGAATAATGAGGCGTCAACGGAGTGGACCTTCATCAACAAAGCACCAAGAAAGGGCAGAGGAGTTTAGTCTTTCCGAGCTAATAGCAGCTACCAATAATTTTGCATTCGAGAACAAGATTGGTGCTGGAAGCTTTGGTGTTGTGTATAGAGGAAAACTAGTAGACGGTCGCGACGTAGCGATTAAGAGAGGTGAAACGGGTTTAAAGGTTAAGAAATTTCAAGAGAAAGAGAGTGCATTTGAGTCTGAATTAGCCTTTTTGTCGCGATTGCACCACAAGCATTTGGTTAGACTAGTTGGTTTTTGTGATGAGAAAGATGAGAGACTTTTGGTGTATGAATACATGAAAAATGGTTCATTGCATAGTCATTTGCATGATAAGAACAATGTTGAAAAGAGTAGCAATGTTTTGAATTCATGGAAAATGAGGATCAAAATTGCTTTGGATGCTTCAAGAGGAATAGAGTATCTACATAACTATGCAGTTCCTTCAATAATTCATAGAGATATTAAATCTTCAAACATTCTTCTTGATTCTACTTGGACAGCAAGAGTATCTGATTTTGGATTATCATTGATGAGTCCAGAATCTGATACTAATTACAAACCAACAAAAACAGCAGGAACAGTCGGATATATCGATCCTGAATACTATGGTTTAAATGTATTAACAGCAAAGAGTGATGTATATGGACTTGGAGTTGTGTTACTCGAACTATTAACAGGAAAAAGAGCAATTTTTAGGCACGGCGAAAATGGTGGCAATCCATTGAGTCTAGTTGATTTTGCAGTGCCTGCTATTTTGGCTGGTGAATTGGTGAAAATTTTGGACTCGAGAGTTGGATCGCCTTCGTCGGAGTGTAACGAATCCGAGGCGGTCGAGTTGATGGCATATACGGCTATTCATTGTGTGAATTTGGAAGGGAAAGATAGACCAACTATGGCTGATATTGTTGCTAATTTGGAGAGAGCTTATGTTATTTGTGATGGTGGTAGTAACCATGAGATTGAAAGCATTTCAAGTGTTACAATCACTGTTGTTTCAGATTGATATGTTCCAAAGGGTGAAAACAAAAATATTGAAAAATTTGTTTAATTGTCTATCTTAGATTCTTTCTGATTAATCCTACCGGTGTATTATTGGCATGTAAATGTAGAATTTTATGAAACACTAACATTTAACCAGAACAAATTTAATATATTGTTTAGTTTATGGTATTTTGGCAATTTGTTTTTTTCACCATGTATAGACAAATGTGTACTTATGATAGGTACTTGTAAATTGTAATACAAGTACGGGATATGGTATTTTAAAAAAAAATTAAATTAAATTATGGATATGTCAAACAAGACATAAGGTTTTTATATAATTTAATTGAGTTAAATTGTTTAATTCCCAGTACAAACTCTCAATAAAAATTTTAAAAATAAAAAATTGTATTCTATAATAACAATAAATAAACTCAAATATATAAATAATATTATATTAATATATAAAAATTATCCATTTTTTTTCGTAATAAAATAATTATAAAAAAAAAAAAGAAGAGTATGGTACAAGTATCACCATTTTAAAATTACTCATTGATGCTTCAGAGGGTGTGTGACAAATTATCATTGTGTTGTTTTGTTGTATTATAAAGAAGGCATAATTGTGTTAAAGAATCATTGTTTTGTTGTATCACAAATTCACAATACCTAAGGCTCAATTAGCTTTTATTTGAGATAATTTTTAATACAAAATAATATTTTGTTTTATACTTTTAGATACTCAAATGATCATTATTATTAATATTCAAAACTTAAATAAAATGAAAACAAAATGTCAGTTTTGTAATGTTTGACCAAAAAAGAAGTTTGTGAAAAAGAAACATTTTTTAATGCCAAACAGGTGGAACATTTTTGATGTGGATATAATTAATTTATTACTACTACTATATCATATAAAATCGGAGGAGAAGGTAGAGTCATACGAATTTCTAATGATTTGGTCTGATTCAGACAAGGAAGCAACGTAGATATTTACATCAAGTACAGTATTTGAGGGGCACGTGGAAAAAGGTGGAGAAGAATGTGAATACAGTTTGGCATATTTATTATGTCTTCAAAATATATATCTAAATTGATTAATTTAAAATTATATTTTTGATCAAAATACATTTTTGAATTAGTTAATTTGGTGAATGTTGAGAGTGAAAGAAAAGATTCTAAATAAAAAAGTATTTTTTTTCATCAATTTATATATTTAATTTAAATTTATTAAACCAGTTTTATTTATAAATAAGAATAGAGTGAAGATGATGCAATGCAACTCAATTGTGGTGTTGATGCCCACAAAGCTCCGTAATTAATCCGTTTCGTCTGTCCATCTTTCTATAATGATGGTCCCCTCCGCAGCACATGCTAGACTTTGCATATTTTGTATTTGTTTCTCTTTTTGAAATTTCGTTTCTTCACTTAATTCCACTTTGGACACAACATTGACCAAAACCAAGTAAATATTAATGGTTCCAAATTAAGATGTGAATTGGCCGTTACACATTGCTTCTTTAATTTATTACACACATTTATTTTAATTCTCTATTTTTCTTTTTTCTTTATTTCTATCTATTTAGCGAGAAATAGACATAAAAAATAGATAATAAATATCACTATTAAGGAAGTCTCGTTATTATTCTATTGTTATAATTATATTTAGCCCCAACAAATAGGGATGAAAATATACCAGACCGTTCGACAGGGATATACGGCTTAGCCTATATCAGGTTTAGGCTAAACCAAACTTTTTTTTTTTAATCAGATAAACCAAAATTTTTAAAAAAGTCTATTTGATTAAAAATGTCATGCTACATAATAAACCTTTTAGGCCTATTTAAATAAAGATAAATAATATTTTTTACTACTATAATTATTATAGTAAATTTTGATTTTTTTGTTATATATTTAACTTTTAGTAATTTACGCATATTAACCTCATTTAGTTTTTGACATATTTAAATGTATCATTATAAAATATAATTTAAATAGGATGTATATTTTGATTTTTTTGTTATATATTTAACTTTTAGTAATTTACGTATATTAACCTCATTTAGTTTTTGACATATTTAAATGTATCATTATAAAATATAATTTAAATAGGATGTATATAAAATCATATTATTCAAAATGTGATGTTTAATATCAAAATAAAACTTAATTTCATTGACATATTAATTTGTTAATCTATTTAAGATATGTTTAATTACTTATTCAAAAATGTTAAAATAAAATAGGCTTTTAAGTAGACTAATAGGGCATACCAGACTTCTATTAAGATCAGACTCAGACCTAAAAAGTAAGCCTATGATAGGTCACATGCCGAGTTTAGACATTAAATTTTTTAACATATCAAAATCAGATTTAGTAAATTCTAACTCGATCCAACTTATTCTCACCCCTACGAACGAGTTTTAAATTGACAAGTATGTGTACAACTTTTCACAGTAGAGAAAAACACATACTTTTTAGTTTGGGACTCGTTCTTGCAATTTTCTCTTGTTTTTCCAAAATCATTTGAGAATGGTCTATGGTCTTATGATACTGATGCTCTATTCATTTTATAATATATGTGACAATCACACATATTATAAAAAGATAGATAAAGTACAAGAAAGAAAATAATGATTTTATTGAATTTGACTTTTGTAATCAGATTGATTCTCATTATCGTAAGTAAAAAATAATAACATATAAATGATATAAATAATATTAATTAAAAAGTATAAAGAGTAAAAAATAATCAATTTTAAAACAATTTTTTTTTAAAATATAACAATTATTATAAGACAGCAGAAACATAATATACTGAGTACCAGCTAATGAGCTAATTGAATTTAGAGTTGTCAAAATAGAAAAGCTAATTGAGTTTTTCTTTCTAAAAACAAAAAACTACTGACTGAATTTTGCATAGAAATGGTCTTTTTTTTTTTTACAAGCACCATGAACGTGGTCACAAAATATTGTGGAGAGCGATAAATATTATTTTTATTAAAATTCATAAAAGTCATATAGTTTTATAAAAAATTCGACATAATATCAATACAAAATAATAATATAATATATGAAATGAGACATGTACATAGAATTAAAATTGTACCATTTGTTCTCTTAAACCTTTAAAATTATCGATAATTGAATCAGAACTAAAGCTTTGAGCTATTTCTTTTTCAATATAAAGCATCGTATTGTCAGCAAGAAATTAATCTTCCATCTTGTTACACAATCTTGTCTTGATAATCTTCATTGTTGAAAATGATCTTTCTGTAATAGTTGTAGAAACCGAAAGAGTTAAGATAAGACATATTAGTTGATCAATCAAATAAAATGTATCTGCCTTCGTTGTTTTTTTTTTTATTGCTTCACACAATTCAGACATAGTCGACAAATTGTTCAAATTTGCATGACTAACAACATAAAAAATAAAGTATTTAAATTGAAATCTCAAATTAATTTTCTCTTGATAATTAAAATCCAGAGGATAAAATTTGTTTACAAGAGCACATATATTATCCATATCAAATGCTTTGTAAATTCTTTAGGAACCAAACTATTGCTTAGACTCAAAAGCTCAATTGTTTGCGCACAAAACTTGTGATTTAATTCTTGAAATAGTTGGTCAATTGTAACACAAAAGAGATTCACTCTATATTGTTGACCCATTGTGATGTGATCATGTTGACGACAAGCGCACTATTTGTGTTCTATATAAATAGCATTACAATCGGGAGAATTAATATCATGTTGTTCACAAAATAATACCACATTGTTCAATAAATCATCCCAACCATCATCTCTCAACTTTTGAATTAATATTTTTGTATTGTTGACTAATTGCATTGCATTAAGTATATCTTGATATTTTTGGTGTAAAGCTTGACAAAGATATATGTAATTCTCATAATCTCTTTCATCATGTGCAAAATCATACAAATTCAAATTATTTCGTAAGCTTACGAGCAGCATTAGCATTCCCACGTGTAGAATAACATGTTCCATTTCTTCTAATATCTTTAAGAATCGCACAAGTTGGATTATACAAATTTATCATACTAAAAACAAAAGAGAAATGTGAGCTCTAATAAGTATCTTCGGCTCGTGTCAAATTGCAAATTTGATTTTGTCCACTACCACTTTCATTGCATTATTGTGAAATGAACAACGACTCTCTCCAATATGTTTAAGAATCGCACAACTGTTTTCGGCATTGACCTTTCTCCATGCTTTAAATTATTTTCTAGTGAAGACGTCAACGGTATAGTTCCCACTTGGTTTTGTATTGAACAAGCAACAAATCAAACACTAAGCAGCATCATTAGTCGAGAGTACTCTAGCCATGAAGGGAACATTTGAAGTAGCAATGTCAATCACAAGAAAGGGAGGTTTGATTGTGATTCTTTTAAAATTTTGATTCATGTGCTTAATTTAAACTAACTCAAGATCAATCTTGGTTGAAATAGAATGTCCAGAATGTTCTAGATATGTTAGAAGTAAATAAAACAAATTAGTTTATAATGAAGTGTGATTTGTGTGTGCAAATAATTAAAGATAATGGATAAAAAGATCACACACACAAAATATATTGGTTCACCCAAATCGGGTTATTCCAGTCCTCACAACTGTGAGATTTTCACTATGTGCTTCAAAACCAGAATGTTCTCTTTCACACATTTTCTCTTGATTACACCTTGATAAATTACAATATTCACCTTTCAACCTAGAAATGATTTTTACAATCACCTTTCAGCCTTGAAACGATTTTTACAAACACACTCAATCTAACATAAAAGATAGACTTGAGTTACAAATGATGTGTATGATAAAAGTGTTTGGGATCTTGAAACTTCTCAACACTTGTTTGAGATAAATAAAGACAAAATCATTAAATGATGATCCACAAATATAGTGAAGAGAGCTGGAGTTTGCTTAAAGAGTTTTTGACTTGTTCTTACTTGAACTAGTGTTGGTAGATTTGTAAATTGAGCTCTTGTCTTCATCTTCCAATTGATCTTCAATTTATAGATGATAAAAGGCTTTGAATATTCAGTTTTAAAATGAATATAGCCATTGGACACAATTCCCAAGTGTTAGATATATTTTAAAGCAATTTAAACATGTGTTTCAATTGCTGTCCAGAACGTTCTTGACAGACAAAGAACATTATTGCTTTTGGGTCTGATGGAAAACGTGAATGAGTGAGTGAATGGGCTGTCAAATGACAGTTAGTACTGTTTCATATCATATTTATGCATAACTTTTCTGCAGAATAATGTAAGTACAATGTACTTGCATCCTTTCTCACAACTCATCAATTTGGATATCAATCTTGAGGTTGTTTTCCTCCTTTGGGCATTCAGCTCGAGTTCTGGCTTCACCATTGATTTGAGCAATCTTGATACTTTTTAATTTATGGTTTTGGAATGTGGAAAATGATATGTTTTAATTCTTTATTTAAAAGAGAATAATCAGAATGTTCTTTTGTAGAACTCGAACATTCTTCGTTGTTTTGTATGAATTAGTGTTGGACTTAGAGCTTTGACAGCTGTTATGTATTATGCTTTTTTTTGCTTTGTGCGCAGGCTGTTCAGAGGTGCAATTGCAGTGTCTTATCATGTCTGTCATGACTGGACTTGTTGCTTTATCAATCTGGAGATTGATCTTGCTTGTTAGTTCATGATGCTTAGCTTTTGCCTTTGTTAATCTTTTGACAAATTTGTTTTTTTGACAGCTGTTTGTAGACCAGTTATACTGTACTTGTATCACTGATGTAGTGCCTTATTTGTCCAAGCTGTACTTGCTTTATCTATGCCATCAATCTTGCAAGTTACTCTTTGTACATTGCTTTGGTTTTGTTAATTCTTTTTTGAAGAATATGTTACTTTTTGACATTTGTGTATAGACTAGCTATAATGTACTTGTATCACTGATGTAATGCCTCATTTGTCCAAGTTGTACTTGCTTTATGTATGCCATCAATCTTGAAGATCAATCTTGCAAGTTACTCTTTGTACATTGTTTTGTTGATTCTTTTGACGAATCTGTCCAAAATGATCTTTAGTAGATTATTAAATTCCTCTGTAATGAATACTGATGATTTGTAGTGTAGATAGATGTACTTTCGTAGCCCATATCGATCTTAAATTATAGCAGATTTTGTTCTTTGTAAACTAGAACGTTCTTGGATTAAAGTTGTGAAAACCATAACGATCTTCGTTTCTGTTTTGAGTGATTTGCTGGATTTTGAACTTTTGACAGCTGTTGTGTGCCAAGCTTTTCTTGTTTGATCTTTGTTGTATGAATGTATTTGATTACCTTCTTCATGAAGATGCTATCTTGAAGATGTAATGATCATTCTCTTGAATGATTGATATATAATATATTCTTTTTGAGATTCTTACAATATTATGTAAATACTTATGCATTTTGATGATGTGAATGACTTCTTGCAATTCATGTTCCTTAAATAAAACTCAAGTGCTATCATTAGCAGATCACCATTCATAAAATTTAATCATTTATTTCATAAGGTTTGTTGTCATTAAAACATATATCAAAAATGTTTTTTTCTCAACAATCTCCTCCTTTTTGATGATGACAAACCTTTTGAATAAATCATAAGTCTTATGGATGGATAAAAATAAAATGCAAGAATGTTCATAGATATGTATTTAAACTTCCCCTAAACACATGTAAGAGTTTAACTCTTAATATTATAATTAAACTCCCCCTAAATATATGCAAGAGATTAATTCTTAACATTCTTCATTAATTACTTTCATCCTATATCCATCATATATTTCTCTCCCTCTTTTGGCATCTATCTAAAAGGATGAGGAATAAAAAACGAAGTACAAAAGTAGGGAGCAATAGCATGAGTATACTGCACATAGAAATCATGTGGTTGATCAATGCATTCATATATCAAACTTTTCAAGTTTGCATTTAACATCAAGGAACATAACATGTATGATGATCAATAATCACTTTAATCAATTAAGCAATCAAGATATGGATAATGATAACAAAAACAATATGACATAATTATATGCAAGTATTTTAACACACTCGAAAAAATAGTCAATGAATATATATTCTTATTTAGAAAGAACAATGAGTTGACTTCAGTTTTAAGAAAAAAAAAATTTCTAAAAACTCCCCCTGAATATTATGAAATTAATATCCTTTAACATTTCAAAGTTCCAAAACACAAGTAAGATGTCTCTTTACTCTTTGTCCTATTTCACAAGAGACAATCTTTTAATTTGAACATGATCATGCTTACTGGTATAAATAGATCCATTTTTTATTTTTAAAATTAGAGAAAATGAGTGCATACAGAGAAGCAAAATAAGATGAATGTGACATCATATCAAATATAATTTCTCTCTTTACAAAAACATTCTGATGTTAAATATTTGTATTTTTTAAAAAAACACTAATTTTTAAATGGATCAAAAATATGCCAAGAGACTTGTTGATATTAAAAAAATTGCTTTTTCACAACGTTTTTGCAAACACACAAATTAACAATAAGACATATGTTCAAACTTACTTTCATTAGTAAGTGTGTATGAGACTTTTTAATTGTTGCTATTTATATCTATCATGCTTAAAAGATATTTAAACACTTGAGAACAATTTTCAAAAAACAAGCAAGCAACAAATAAGACTCATTTTCAAATATATATATTAATATGCTTCAAAATGTTCACATTCATTTTTTACTTCAAGCCATAATTCTTTTTTTTTTGGATTAGTTTGACTTCAAGCACTAAATTTGGAAAGAAACATTCAGCGGAAAGGTTGATAAATCATAATATACCCGAAACTTTATCACAATATTCTCAAGAATCTTAATGCAATATTTATCAGGTCTTCTAAGCACTATTCCATTATTTCATGAAGTCAACCAGTCAACATTTTTTTGGTTGAAAATTGAAAATCAGTCATGTTTTCCAGAAGCAGTTACTCATTTATTATAGTATTAGTATATGCTCACATCTTCAATTAAAGTCTACAAAGATAGGCTCTGACTACTTGATAAGTTGGTTAAATAATTTATATATGTGTGGTTTAAATATATTTAAATATTTCTTTATATATGTGATATTTATAATTTCGTGCAGATATTTGGTCATTTGAATATTTCTTCCTTTATATATTCTGATTAGATATTTGTGCTGAGATATTTGGTCATTTGAATATTTCTTCCTTTATATATTCTGATTAGATATTTGTGCTGATAACTTGTAATCAAGAAATGTTTGATAGAAACTTTTTAACAGAGACTTTTCAATATACAAGTACTTTTTATTGAAATTAATAAGGGTTAGATAAAAATTAAGTGAGATCCATATAAAATAGTGAACTCATTAAATTTATACTCATTAGAATTAGAAAATATATTGGAAAAGTATGTTTTGTCAAAGTAATATTATGAGGTGACACTATGTTTAAATATGATTGGATGTTTATGTAAGTCTTAGTTTGTAGTATCTCATTAATTTGTTTGTTATGAAAAGATAGTTGATTCACTCCTTACAAGTATTTCTAACTCTGGAATTTGGTGTTTGAACATTCAGTTAGTAGAGCCCAGAATATTTATTTATACATGCTTATGGACATATTAATTACAACTTGACTCTAAAGTAATTTTAGTATGAGAAGATCGGTGTATACAAAGTAGAGGTTAGTAGAATCACAGTGAGTTGTTTTTCTCAATCATTCATGATTCCTTACTCCCACGAGTAACTCAAATTCGCTTCCTTAAGATTGAAGTGTAAACAAATTAACACATAATCAATTGCCAGGCATATAGTTGTTAGGCTAATCAAAAAAAGCTTTACAATTAGTTTGACTATTAATTTTGAAGGCTTAATTAGAATAAGTTAAGGCTTAATTTATATTTCAAAAAGCATCATAAAACTTCAGAAATGAAAAGTGCAGAAACAATGTGAACGTAGTTTGGTGTTCACAGCTATCACACCATGCAATAAAGGATGTCATATAAGCACATTAAAATATTACTACCTGTTATAAGTATGACTTTTGCCGTTGAAAAGAAACTGAACATAGGCAATTAAATAGTGTCAAATTTAATATAGTGTTTTTCTTAAGAATTCAGTTTAACAATTTGATAATTGAAATGTTATTGCAACATAACCAATCCACCAAAATTATCAATCATCATAGCACTATATAAGTTTACACAAAATGTATACAATAGCTACATCTTTGACAACAATATTGAACATGCAAATTGGTTGAATCCCTCAACAACAAAAAAACCTCTCATTAAGGAAAACTCTGAACATGTCTAATGTCTCTTTTGGGTGATTATTTCCTGGTCCGTGAAAAAAGAATGTGCATAGTGCTGCAAGTATTCAAAGCATATTGAAACATGATGCGCAATATATATAATTTCATTAACGGTGAGAAATAATATAGTAACTAAAATGAACTAATCATCTAATTCGCGAAGATCTATGTCTTTGTTCGTCAACTTTATTCATCCAATCATTGAGCTGTAGAAGTCCCTTGTACCCATAATAAGTGGCAGCAACAAGTATGACCAAGAAAAAAACAAATAGAAGAAACTGTTTTGTTCTGTAAATAATTTTCTGTTCAATGATTACAATCATAAATTGGTCAGCAAAGAGAAAAGTAGATGAAATTTAAAAATCACTATTTTATCACAAAAACTAACATACCTGTAGTACTGTCGGTTCCTTAGATTCTACTACCCGCTCCTTCCTTTTTCGTCGCTTTGGACCTGATTTTTCATTATCTGGCTCCTTAACCTTCAACAATTACTAGTATTAGACTTGTATAAACAAAAAAATTATTTTGTTAGTATCATGATTCATGACACTACCACTACAGAGCTCACTCGTAAATTCAGGTGCAAATTATGAATCACAGACTATTAGAATGCAGAAATTACACTCTAGACGTGCTTTCAGGAACTGAATTTTCACAAGTACAATCCAATTTTGTAGTGATGATGAATAAAAATAACTGTGCAAAGTAGATAACTTTGAATGTATAAGTTCTGATGGAAGCAGAATTACCACTGTAACTCGAGATTTACGTAATTGCAGTTCTGACTCAACAACCTGCACTTTACTCTTACAATCAGAATTGCAAGGAATAAGTCCAACTCCAAATTGATTTTTTGGTATATCGCTTGGATGGCAACCGGAACGATTATATTCTGCTTGAACGTCTTGACAAAGCCACTCCTTTTTCAGTGTTTGGCATTTGCAACGAACGGTGACCTTGTGAAGAATGAGTTCATATTTTAGAGGATAAATAAATTGGATCAATAATAGGTGTACTGGTTTGTTTAGTTTTCAGTACCTAGAATAGTATGGCAAAAAACTAGATACTGATTGAGCTAACAGTGTTATTTTCGAAGTTAATTCATTAATTGATAGCTATTAAAATCTGTACCTTTTTACTGCATTTCTCAGGATTTGGGCATGGACCAGGATGACACGTGTCTGGGCATAGATGTGTACAATTTGGCATCTTTCTGCAAAACCGTTATAACCAATAATGCTATCATCAACTTAATTCATTTAGAGAACATCGAACAAAAAGGGAAGAAAGAACATAAGTCTAACAGATATTTTCAACTAAAAGTTGGCTTCGAACGCAAAATTAGATTAAAAATTACTTCTATTTAAATTACCTGTGACACGGTCCACCGCATGAACGGGCGGTATCTTGATCCTTTGCTGAAAGGCTGTTGTAATAAATGCACTCGAAAACATGGACCATTGCACCACAATGACATGACCGTTTAATTAGCACCTTGCATGGGGGGCAATCTCCAGGATGACATTGCCGAGGGCAGTGATGTTGACACATAGGCTTTCTTTCCTAATCAATGCAGTTTACACATCAAGAGACTAATTATCAACTCTGATTTTGGGTTGTATAAAAGTGATATTCTCAACTTTATACATTAAACAATTGAGAAATTCCATTGATTCAGTTAAAATCCAGTGATAATACGTATAGCTGTCAAAAAAGTCATAAACTCTAAAGCCCCCTTAAAAAATTTTACTAAGCCCCTAATATTAGGCTCCCTATTAAAATAATTATTTTAAAGCTCTGGCTCATTATTTCATTATTTTTTTTGGGCTTAAGGGAGGGGACTCATAGGCCCAATATATTGTTAATTTTGAGATTTTTTTCTTGAAAAATTTTCAAAATTTTTTTTTCTCAGAAAATATCGGAAAAAAATTCAAAAACCTTTTTATCTCAGAAAAATTAAAAAAAAATTCTCGAAAAACATTGAATTTTTTTTCTCGAATTAAAAAAATTTCGAGAAAAAAATTGTAAATCATTTTTTATCTGAAGAATTTAAGGAAAAAGTCGAAAAAAATTAAAAAAATTGTCATTTTTTTTTGAAAAAGTAGGCCCATAGGCCCACTAAGCCCACAAAATTTTAAGGGCTTTTTAGTATTAGGGCTTTCTTTTTTGGGGCCTTTTTAACTATGAAATTTTTTGGTCCCTTCAACATGTGGGCTGGGGTCAATAATTAGTGGGCTTGTCAAATTGACAGTTCTAATAATACATAGAAAACATATAGCAAAACAAATGAGAAAGACTTGGTGCAAAACAAAGAATAAAATACAATGGTTAAATGGAATAATGAAAGATTCAAAACCTTTTGGCAAGAAAGCGAACAATCTTCACAAGCCTCACTTCTCGCTAACTGGTTTGTGGAAGACTGGTTCTCCAAGGCATGGCAGGTTTTAGTACAATAATGATTACCACACGGAAGAGGATTACCGCATAAATTTTCACAGGAGAATTGTGATTTATTAGAGCAGACCATCTGATAAGAGGGTGGAAAAAAGAAAACAGAAACCACATTAAAAGAAGTTAATGTGAAATTGATTTTGAACAAAATCATTTAAAACAATCTGGCGTGTCATAGTTCAAATACAGCTTCTAAGATAAGAAAGACAAACCATTTGCTCTGCTCCGATGTGCTGCCCAACACACGATCTCCATTCTAGTTCTGGGCAAGGAGGGCACGGTGTGCCGGGAGCACTTTCACTTTGTTGTATAAACTTCTTTTTCTTTGGTTTGAGAGTAAACTCTGGATTTGGAGGAGGCCTAGCACCATGACACCTTCATAAAGAAAAAAGTTTGTTAAGGAAAGATCTTAACTGAAATTTGAACGTACAGTCTCATGTGGTTCGTTTCAACTATACGATATTGGATTCTGATGACACATGTACACTGCTTCATGACTTTATCAGTACTCAAGACATGAGTAGAGACAAAAGAATCACTTTTTTGGGCCTTTCATTCATGCCTAAATACTTGAAAGCTCAAAAGTAACCCTTTAAAGAAGTTTATTCAAAATGATACTTGGTAACAGCTTAATTTTTTATATGTAGAGGGAAAATTTTCTCAAACCTTAATTTGCACGTATGGCCACACTGGTACTCTTCTGCACAAGGTAGCCGACAAGGAGGGCAGGCTCCATAATGGCATTTGTGCGGCTAAACAAAAGCAACAAAGCATAACCAGGTATTAGGAAATCGAGGATTAAATCCTAAACCCTAAAGAGAAAGTTCAATTAGCTGATATTAAATCCTAAAATGGTTAAACGAAAAGACACCTTTTAGAGACATGCTATTATCACTTTTTTGATAAATGTTATTACCATTTGCTGAAAAAAAGAAACATGAATTGGAGATTTTTTTCTAAATTATTTTCATCTGTTGTAGCTTCACCCAGTTTCACATAATTACAATATATCTCAGTAATAAATAGTACCTTGCAGATTAATGCATGCCAGCACAAAGGCTTAATAGGACACCGTTTAGGACATTTTGGTGGCTTTTGATCCATTTCAGTACCACAAGGAACCTGGTACAAAATCCATCACTCAGCAAATGCCACAAAAATTGATAAAATCCAAGTATCAATGGATTAATATAAGACAATAGTGGCATATTGATTAAAAGATGAAAGACAACCCAAAATAATAAAAGGAGCACTTGTGAAGAATGAAATAAAAGAGAATATGTATTTCTGGTGTGTTGTGTGAACTTATTGACATACAACCAGAGAGATCAAGTAAAATTACCAATTTCTTCATATTAAAATACAAAAAAGAACAACTTCATATTTATCAGATCTCTGAACTATCTTCTAATTTATTGCATGAAAATGCTATGAAATTAGCAGGCATTACAACTCAAAAGTAATATAAAAATGGGAATATCACACTGAATTGACTACAATGAATATTACATAAACTAACAATAAAAACCCTCCTTGGTTTCATATATAATACATTTAGCTTTGTTGTCCCCCATAACATGTTCAAATGATTAATTTCAAATAAATCAGCAGCCGGTGTAATGCAATGTGCTTATATTACGCAAAAACAAAATGATATGCTTCTGATCACTACCAAAATCTCTCCCTTCTTCCAATCAACTAAAACTTAGCAGAGATCATTAAGGTGCTGGGAAATGAGTGAGACATACATGAAAGCAAAGTTTTATTCACCGGAAGTTCCATCCATAAACTTCAAAACTAACCACTAAGTCCAACATTATCTAGCCATCAACGGTTTTGTTTGACATAAGTGTTACAAAATATAATGTGGGAGTTATAATGTATGTTAGAGATGGAACAAAGTTTTGCTTCCATAGTGATTTATTTTATAAGATTATAGGTATACTAAAAAGGTACTGAAACAAACAGAAGATATCCATCTTACATGATGTTACTAATGGGCTGAAGAATATATTTCAGTCATTCAGTACCGACTAATACGAGAATGTGAAAGTGAAACATTATCAAATTGCGCTATAAGCATTAAAGATTGTGAAAGTGAAGCTATTATCAAAGAAGAATTATAGCTTCGAAGAATATTTTAATCGTGAAATTGTAGGTGTTGAAATCATTTAATACGCAAATGCCTTTTTAAATATAATTTGAGCATTTGATGATTTAAACACTAGCAATTTCATGATTAAACTCTTCTTTGATTATAGCTTCACTATCTTTAACGCCTTTAGCGCAGTAGAAATAAAACGTCATTAGGCCATAGTAGTCAATACTAAATGATTGAAACATATTGTTCCGCTCACTATTAACATCATATAAGGATAGCTTCCTCTAATACGAACTCAGTATTTTCATAATCTATGAAGTTTCCTCTAATACGAACTCAAATGTACCCTTTAAGGATAGCTTCCTTTAAATCTATAATCAAAACTAGATAGGTAGCAATAACCCCTCTCGTCGACATACACCCTTCCACTAAGGCAAAACTTTGTTACATCTTCAACAAGCATTATAATTTATAACTCCTACATGGTGAAAATGAGAGTACAATAGTTCTATTTATAGAGCTTATTAGAAGCCTGACTAACTAACTAATTGGTAACAAATTCCTAACTAATTTCTAATTGACTAACTAAAACTAACAGAATTTATATTCTGTAACAATAAGTATATTCACTGTTGACACAACAATTTGCATACAAGAAATATAATTATAAAATGGGACTTCACATTAAGCACAAACATGCACAACTGGAAAAGAAAAATCATGTTACTAAGATTAGATGTAAACAGAATCCTGATGTAGGAACTCAAACCTCAAAATGTGTCTCCCCACATGCACACGAAATTGTCACCATTATAGGACAAGGAGCACAAGCACCTCTGCAAGAACAAATTTAGCTATCATCAAGTTGTATTCTACTTCTCTTATACTTTAGTTTAGGCTTTACAAGTTAGAGAATGAAAGACTGTTTTTTCCCTATAATATGCATAAGATATCAACAACTGGGTCCCTATGTTCTTAATTAATCTGATCAATGCAGAAATCAACTTTTCATGATGATGTTATGTTTCTTTTCCATGAAATTGATCTTTAAACATCAAAGACAGTATTTTGTATATTCACCCTTGCAGTTGCTTAATGGACTACATGCCAAGATCATGCAAATACAGAAAAAGAACTTACCTATGGCATGGAGATTGGCATTTATGGTTCCTACAGCGAAGCCTCCTGCCACATATCTAATATTATTTTAAAAACAAAAAGAAAATGATTAATGTAATCACAAACTTACAAAACTACTATCAAAATGAGGTGATAATATAATATTATTAATATCTAATTATCTACAACAAAACAAGCACACACACCTCTGAGCAAGGAGGGCAATCTCCATCACAGCAGCGGCGTTTACACGGATGGCGACCACAATCACGCATCGTCTGGCACTTCCTCTCACATGTCAAATCTTGATAGCAAGGTACCTACTCTAAGTTCAATTAACTTGGCCAACTATAACTATTTCACAAACCACAACACGAAATCAAAATGCATCAAAATTTCAAAATAATCACAACCACTTACATCTTTCTTAAGGCTCCCACAGCGGCAACACTTCTTCACAACAATCCTACAAGTCTCAATACACTGTCCACGATGGCATCGTTCATGGCACCTATGATACCCACATGGCAACATTTTCTCACAAGTAGCTCCACAAACTTGCAAAGGAGCATCACAAGGCATTCCTTCATAGACCCTTTTACCACAAGGACATGTTCTCTTCCCTTGTAAAGGACATTCACCACATTCACCAAAATGACACCCTTTCTCACAAACATGCTTCCCACAATTAAGCTTCTTCTCACAAGGTTCATCACATTGAAAAACACGATCACAACATTCCTTTTCCTCCTTCACCTTCCCACATTGACACCGATAAACGCGACGCGCCCGACACGGTGGACAACTACCACGGTGGCAAATCTCAACACATTTATGAACACCACAATCCAATAATTTGGAACAAGGAGCTTCACAAGAAAACTCCTTGAACCCACATCTTCGAACATCTTGGTGGGACCCACAAAAGCAACGAGCTTTAACGAGTTGGGGGCAAGAAGGGCATGGCCCAGGATGACAAAGAAGCAAACAATGGTGTCCACAATTGTTCTTCAAAGATCTACCACAAACGTCACCACATGAATGAGGTAAAACCCAAGGATCATCACTTGGAGGATTCTCCAATTTGCCACAGAAGCAAAGGTAGGTTTTTGGGATGAGGCTTTTAGGATATTCAAACCTACATTTAGGGCAATTCCAGAGAGCTGTGTTCGAGGCTTGATCTTGTGAAATGGAAAGGCGAGTGACAGCGCGTGAAGCGGCGAGATCGGAAGCTTGACGAGACCAGCTTTGGATGCAGAAGAGGTGGAAGACAGCAAAACAGAGGGAAGTGCATGACCAAGTGGGATCGGAGGGTTTGATGCGTTCGAGACATATGAGGCAGGAGAGAGCGCCGGAGGAAGAGGAGGTGAGGAAGGATCGGATCTTGGAGAGGTCGGCGGAGGTGGCATTGGTTGAGGAGTGGCCGGAGAAATTGAAGTAGGATTTAAATATGGATTCGGAGAGGTCTGAGTGGCGGAGGAGTTCGGAGGTGGAGGATCCGCCGTCGGAATCTGAGTCGGAAAGTGGCGGGTTGTAATTCGATGATGCCATATGTTTGGTATGATATGTTCCACACCACCTGCCATATGCCACCTGTTTGTATCTGCTTTATTAATACTGTTTTTATTTATTTTATTTTATTTTATTTTCGTTTTAAATTTTTTTATTGCTTTAACCTTTACAAAATTCTTTTAGTTAAAAAAAAAACAATATTCTTTTATTTAGTAAATACGGATTACACATTCATCCGTTAGTGAATTATTTTAACTAATACTAATTAAACATATAAAATTTGATATATAATTTATGCCTATAAAAATTAAGATTTAATTATAATTTTAGTTCTTATATTTATTTTTATTAAATTAGTTCTCTATTTTCACTTTGGTTCTATTTTAAAATTCATTAATTTTATTAATTTCTCTTCAAATTTTTTAATAAAAAATAGTGATGTAATATATTTTAAAATATAATTATGATTAATGACGAATATTAATGAAATTGCAATAAATATCTATAAAAACTTTAATTTTAACCTTTGAAATTACTTATTTTTATAAATTAATAACATAAATAATTAATGCATCGTGACATTATATGTTTAATTGTTTAAAATATGTGAGATCATTTCTTAGTTAAAAATATAATAAAGAGAATTGGTGAATTGCAATTAAACAAAAAATGAATTATTTGATAGAGGTGGGCAACCTGTTTCAAGTCTTCAAATGGATCATTCTTAATCGTTGTTTGCGGAAAATACTGTCAAACAAAAAATTGAGTTCAGAAAAGTGATATGGATTATGGTGTCGGATCGTCAAAGAGCCTTTCTTTTCTTCCTATAAGGGAATCTTGGAGGGCGTTTTGTTGTTTAACTAGTAAGATATCAATCATTTGCACGACTCACTTTCGTTTTTATTCATGTGTGCAAATGCCATGTTCATAAATAATTTGTTTAGTTATATACAATTATAAGTTTGTCTATACTAAGCCATTAGCTTGTTTTCAATCAATATTTTCAAGATTATGAATAGATATTACTTTTACATGTATGAAATCTCTGTGAACAAAAGCATGAAACTGTTGTGAGAAACTCAATTCAAGTTTCTTACTCTCTTTAATCTCATGATTATGTTCCTGTCACGTGTAACATGTGTTTGGGTTGATGTTCAAATCCTATTGCTTGTACGAAGCTAAAACATATCTGTCATGTTCGGATGAAAACATAACTGTAATGTTCAGATGATTGGGTGTTAAATGTATGTTTTCTTCTCCGGTTCATAACTTACTAAAGCCACAATAAATCAATGAAATAAAGGGAGCAATTGGCCCATTGAAGTAAATTTTTTATAATTTAAAACTGATTTGGATGGGATGTGCCAAGCTCATGCCATAGTGCAACACATGAACGACCCTCGAGAGGCCCAGCAGCAATAGATGTTCTGGCTACTCATCATAATTTTGAATGGTGTGGGACTTGGCTTTTGCCTTATAAAACACTGCCTTCATATTATTGAGTATTGACAAGCCTTGCAACAATGATACACATCTTATTTCTTAAAACATCACTCAAAATCAGAGGAAACACACTCTTTGGTAGAGACAACATCATCATCCACCAACACATTATTCTCACTCACCTCCTTAGATATTCGGGTAAATACCAAAAGATTGGAAGTAAAAAAAACCGTCCAAAATAAGCAATATATACTACACAGCTACATACAAACTCTTCTGTTATATTGTAATGGCTGTACAAAAATATAGAGCAAAAAATGCACAAAATCAGATGAATTCAAAGCGCATGAGAAGCTTGACATTGTTGTATTTAATTCCTTTGCGGGAATGTAATGGAACTGCTCGAATTCCACTTCTTAGTTCCGACACGGGTAAACATGTTTGACCACCAAAGTCATCTTTCTCAGACATGTCATATTCATGAACTTCGATGCGAAGGAGAGCCAACTCCGGAACAGAAAGAGGGAACTCAAATACCTCATTCCAAGAAGGTAACCAATTATCCTCTATTGACTTAGTTTTTTTCATAGTAGTATCAAAAGGGACTCCAGCAATCCCCACCTGCATAAGAGTTTATCAAATAAATGTGAAATGATAAAAGCACAAAAGAAAAGCAATAGAAGAAATATGGATATGCTATAATTGAAACATAAATGATTTAGTAGATTATCGTCTTAACATACCCTTGCATAGAAATCAGGAGGTGAGAATTGATCAAAATGTGTATGCTTGAAATCATAATACCATCCTTCTCCTATATATACAGTCACCTAATTAAGAGTAATTAGAAAGCATGAGCTTTGTTAGGAACCTAGACTAGAGACACTAGTAAAAAGTCACCAGTAAAAGTACCCTCACCTTCAAAGTAGTTTTCACAGGCAAACGAGCTTTAGGATCAAAAACCTCATTATTGTGACCAGTCTTTAATAGAAAATCTGGTTTTTTAACAAAACCACATCTGCCATTGGCTTTAAACATTCCCTGCATCAACCAAAGAGATCTCCCATACCCCTGCCAAGGAACCACCCACATCAAAAACAGATTAGTTAAAATCTTTTATGATCTTAATATCATAAGTAAATAATAGACTCAATGATGTTCAATGTGTGTCTCAACAATGTCTTGAAGCAACTGAAAGGAAGTGTGTCAAAAAAATATACCTGCATGTTAAATGCAACCATCTGAGCTCCATGCATCCACCCAATTAAGGGATTATAATTTGACGAGGTAATGCGTGTACCTTTAGGATACACCCTAAGTATATTCCGCTGAGTAAACCTGTCAACAATCACGAAATCAGTACCTCACATTTCATTTGCAAATAAAGAACACATCCTGCAATGTGTTTGTTCCAAAGCAAAATTGAATATAAATGCTTTCGATTTGTTTCAATTTTAGCAGAAGGAGAAAATCATTTGATATGCTGCCTAAATCATAATGTACTCAGAAGTTTCTAATTTCTAATATGACTACTAATATTGATCATTAACATTAGTAAACCATGATCAAACTAACTAGTATTGATCTCATATTTCTTTAACTCTAGCAACCATAAAAGATTGAAACAAAGCCTATGCAACAGTCAAATTTTACTAATTTTCATTACAAAGAGTTATAGACAGATCAATATCATACTGAGGGTGATCAAGGACTAACTGGAAACTTTTAACAGTACCTGACAATTTCTTTTCCATATGTTTCAGCCGCCTTTTCGAGCTGTGACTCACTTAAACTTAGACGTCTCACTTTATCAGGATCCACTTTGAGACCTTCCACTAGTCCACCTTTAGGCTTCCCAGCATGAATGGCGATTAAACGTCTATATTCATCCGATCCATTTTGACGCAACTTTTCTGCTTCATCTTGATCATCGTCCTCTTCAGTAAGATCATCTTCATCATCCCCATTGTTCTGCTAAAGAATGCAAGCAATAAAAATGAATCAACCAATCTCACTTACAAAATTAAATGTCAGTGTAATTTACGTACAACATTGACTTAGTATCATACCTTGTAATCTGCTATGGTACCGCCTCTCAAACTGGGGACTTCTTTGCCCCAAGCTTCTTCATCATCTGAAGGCTTTCCCTTCTGTGATTCTCCCTTTTCCTTTTCTTCTTTTGCCTCAAGGTACTCCTTAGGTGGTTTAGTTGATATGATAATCCTCTTTCTAAGTGATTCAGGAGAAGGAAATTCCTTCAATGATTCTGAGTCAGGACAAAATAGTATGTCTCCAAATGTTTCAGTAACCATCTAAAATTTAAACACAAAACTTTCAACTGTCAGCTATAAGAATGTAAGCATATTTTCAAAATCCTAATAGAATTCCAAGTAACTAACCTTAGCCACTTTGGCCTGAAGATCAGGAGTAAGATGGTCTTCTAAGGTTATTACAACCGGATACTCTGACACGACAAAGGCATACTCCTTAATAGACCTCAAACATTTGTTAAGCGCGACGGGAGTAGTCAATGTCCTGTAAGATTGCATCATTTTTGTTACCATTAGTAAAATAGATGGATGAAATGAATCTTCATCAAATTATTCAAGATACATAAACCATGAACTTACCTTCCATGAAGAACTTCAATATCCTCCTTGGAATCATTAGGCCATATATCTAATTCGATAACCCTTACACCTCTCTGCAGTGCATTGATGATGGGGACATCACTGCAGTCACTACTAAGCTGATTTCCAGTTAGATAGGAATTATGACCAGTGTATATGTAATATTGAGACAATGGTAAAGTCATATCTTGGTGCACCTGAAATAACACAAGAAACAAACAACACCAATTAAACAAACACCATAATCATTTGGTCAATTATGAAGTTCATATGATGACAACCCAATATTATTATCAGTTACACATGATTGCTGATTAATTAAAAGTATAATAACCATAGCACCAAAACGAAACTGAATCACTAAAAACTCAGCAGAAAATTGAAATTAACCTACAAACGAAACAGAAAGTGAAACAATAAACGAAATCTAATCATTAAAATAAAAATCCACTCTACTAAGAAAAACATCCACAATTGGAAAACATATATAAATAAATGAAATCTAAAAGAAAATAAAAAACAAAAAAGAATAATTACCCCACGAGAAGGTAAGAGAGGAGGATTATCATCACCGAATAGAAACTTGAAGAAACTTTCGAGATTAAGACCCCTTCGATGGAAGATACTCAAATGTTTGTGACCGTCGATGATGGCTTGTGTTTCTTCCTCAGTGATCTTCTCTTCTCTCTGCACCTCAATCAGAAACCTTCGCAGGTGAGATGCAGTCATGATCCCGTTTTCATCGCAGTAACGGTGAAAAAGTTCCCTTATCTCCGGCGGTGCCTCCGATACGCTGAGTTTAAACCGTCGCCGGCAGCAAAAGCAAACGCTGTAAGTCTGTTTCTGTTTAGAAGACATTTCTCTGTTCGTTGGTTTGTTTTGAGACACACGCACAGAAAGAAAGAACACTTTGTGTCTATAAGATCATAATAATAACTAATTAACTAACTACCTAAGCGCGTGGAGTGCGTGTCAAGTGTTGATGTATAGGTGAGTGCGCGTTGGTTGTGTGTGTTCTGGATAACCTTTTTTAATCAATCTGAGATGAGATGAAATATATGAATGAGAATGGATACGTTTCTTGTTTTGTTGGCAATCGAAGAAAGATGCTGTTGGGTCCCACTGCATTGATATGAATGAAAATGAAGGTTGGATTGGGCACATGGCAGTGATGTCATGTGATTAGTTGTATAATTGTTGAACTACTTTCTACGTGGCCACATAAAATTGGAATTGATTTTGAAAAATACAAGTATTAGATATTTAGATTACATAAGTTTTAAAATCAAATAAATAATACTCCATGTGTGTTGTGTTGTGCTACATAACGTGCTTCCAACCCCGTTAATATAATGTTGATTTTGATTTTAAAAAAGTTGAAATCACAACTTAAAATCTGCAACTTAAAATTATTACACTAAGAACGAAATATTTTGTTTAAAGACAAAGTTGGACCCAACTTTTTCGGCTTTAATACTGGTATATATAATCACTAGGGTCTGTAAAAGTAACAATCAGTAGAGCAAACTTGCCAACCAAGGGTAGGATGCTCCATCTTGATCCATGCACCAGTTTCCTCGTTTAGAGGGTATGGCATCACATTCTAACCTATATATTATGCCTTTCTGGTCTCACGTCTAGCATCAATATTGTGCACCTTATTAAAATTTGTATGCTAATCATCATTGTTAAATCTAAAAAGCCCTGCTAAAATATTTAAAGTTCTTAATTAGTCCTGTTTTGTTATTAATCTTGATGGAGCAAAAAGGATATATTTGACATACTGAATTAAGCCCAAATACTATTTCAAGCAGCTGAAGATAAAGATAAATATCTTATGCTCCTAAACTACAAGACCTTATACTCCATTCGGACTTAAATATAAACTACATGTATTTGATACATAAATAAATGCACGTACCCTTTTTCCTTATATTTAAATCTAGAGTGAGTATATACTTAGAATAACGATATTAACAATCTACAATATATTTAAAGTCTCAAAGTGGAAGCGAAGTAAAAGCTTGACAGAGTTAAATTTCTTTCCCTTTGTGTCATACAAAGGAATAGACCGAAATCCATGTCTTAGCTCTGATACAGGCAAACAAGTTTGTCCAGCAAAATCATCCTTTGTCTGATCTTTATCCTTTACTTCTATCCGAAGCAACGCGAGCTCTGGTACTGTCAAAACGAATTCGAACTCTTCATCCCAAATAGGATGCCAATTGTTCATTTTTACTCTTGTTTTGTTCTTCACACTATCAGCTGCAACTCCAACAATACAAACCTGTCACAGTTTTATATCATCAAAACAGAACGATGCGTTTATTAGTTTTTTTTGTGTAAATAATCTTAAAATGACAGTTAAACTTATAAAGTGAAATGAGTGGAGAATTGTGCGACTGACCTTTGTGTAAAAATCCGGTGGAGAGAATCGATCGAAATGTGTTGGACTAAAATCTGTTTTCCAACCATCTCCTTTGTATACTTTTACCTAAAAATATTCATAAGTCATGAAACGGCTTAATTTCCTTTTAGCAAAGTGATTAAATGTACACTCACTTTTAATATCTGCTTCACTGGCAATGTTCTTTTAGGATCAAAAACCTCATTATTTGCACCTTCTTGAATTAGAAATTCAGGTTTTTTCACATAACCACACCCTCCATTTGCTTTGAACATCCCTTGCATCAACCTCAGTGATTTGCCATACCCCTATCATAAAAAAAAGGAAGCTTACAATACCTAAAAGGTTCATATTCTTAATCTTAATATCTCAACATGGTTTTGAAAAAAGGTCTATGATTGTATTGGCAACGACATTATTTTTTTATGTCTACACGACTGAAATGCTAATATAACTTAGATTCTAAAAGGTTCGATATCAGCTACTAACATTTTGTCAAATTAATCGCAAATATTTGTCTATAAAAAAAATACAAAAATAGAACTCCAACCTGCATATTGAATGCAACCATCTGAGCTCCATACATCCACCCTAAATGTGGCCTAAAATTTGAGGATTTGACACGTTCTCCTTTAGGATAAATTCTGAGGATATTTTTCTGTGTGAACCTAGAAAGCATAATTAACAATGCATGTTAAGCTATTGTCAAACTGTAAAAATGCTAACTATCTTCAAGTAAGTTTGATATAGGTACCTTATTAGATCAGCTCCATGAGATTCACAAGCATTTTTGAGTTTCTTCTCACTCAAACTTAACCTTCTAACTTTACCACCAAGATCAACTTTTAGTCTATCCTTCATAGAACCTTCTGATTTTCCACCATGAATTGTTATCAAATGTTTGTATTGACGTGCACCTTGTTGCTGGTTTGATTTGTAATCACTTATACTTATATCTTCCATCTCTTCATCACTAGCATTCTACCATTCAGAAAATGAGAAAAACTTCAGTGCACAGAAATTAAGAACAAATGATTTTTTTTCTTCTTTGAAGAAAAATTGAAATGAAGGATATAGAGTCCCTCACATTGTTCTCATTTTTCAATTTAGCCATAATAGAATCTTGCAATTCTTGTCCCCATGATTCATCTTCAGATGATTCACTTCCATTTGACACATGATTGTTGATGACACTATCAGATTGAGGATATTCCTTTGGTGGTTTAGTTGATATCACTATCATATTTTTTAGTGATGCTGGAGAGGGGAATTCTGTTCTATAATCTGTCTCAGGACAATGAAGCATTTCTCCAAATATTTGAAATGCCATCTGCATGAATAATTAAAAGAAATCATGATGAATATGCAATAGCAAAATAGTCATATATAACTCATATGATAGTGAAAATAAGGAAATGTTAAAAATTAACTACTTTTGAACTATTTAATATTATTATTTCTAATATATTTTTCATTTATTTCAAAAACATTTAATATGGACAGTGGAGTGTTTGTCATTAAGAAGGTCGATTTAGTAAGTTTGACTTATGTTTTATATGAAATATAGAAAATTAACTGTAATTAACTGAATTTTTTACTAAGCGTAAAAGTGTTTTGTTTTTTTTATTTATAATAGTGATTAGGGAGAGTATTTGACTTAGATAAGAAGAAAACGTTGATAGCTTTATAGCACCGACATTTTAGATTAAAAGTGTTTTAGATAACTAACACTGATACATGTCACTTCTATTTTCTTAAATTATTATGAGGTGTCAACATCGCTGTTTGTGTAAGTGATTTTGACAATAAGTACTTACTTCTGCAAATTTAGCCTGAAGTTTTGGTGTTAGATGGTCTTCCAAAGTTAAAATAACTGGAAAATCAGATTTGACAAAAGCATATTTCTTTATGGATTCCAAGCATTTAGTTAGTGCTACTGGAGTGGTAAGAGTCCTGCATTGATTCCAACAAGCAAGACCATAAGATATAATTAAGCAATATTTCAACTCTAGTGGCCTAGTTAGTAATAATAGCTACCTTCCATGAACTACTTTAATACCACCATGTTTAGTTGAAGATGGCCATAAATCTAGTTCAATAACTCGTACACCTTGTAGTAAAGCCTCTATAATTGGTTCATCACTACTCACACTGGTAAATTGATTTCCAGTAAGATAGGAATTGTGCCCTGTATACATGAAATAATGTGACAAGGGAGCTTTCATATCATGATGTACCTGGAATCACATATATTCATTTTATACATAGTCAGGACTATAAGTTATACTGTTTATCTTACTATTAGTGCTAAGTGTGAATCGTTACTAGTATAAATTTAGTGTTGGAGGTGTTGGAGGCACAAACACATAAATACAAAATATAAAATTCATTTCCCTTTCCTTGAATTAAATTACATATTAAAAAAAATCTACACTCTTCTCATGATTTTTATAATTTTTTAGATTTTTCATTAGAATATTTTATTATTTAATTTAATAAAATATTTAAACCTTCAATGGGAACTTACAAATACCATCTCATTCTGTATAAGCAAAGTATCTTTTTGAATACAGATACACTTAGAATTTTCATTGGGGTGGTGATAGGGTGATTGAGACAAGGAGAATAGTGATTCTTTTAGTTTATTTTAGAAAAAGTATTGATATTCGGTTAGTTATTTGTAACATTATATCTATCTTATTGTAAGTATGCACAAGTTTATTTAAAAAAAATTTACTAAAAGTTTATTTAAATATTGTATGACTTTATTATGATAAAATTGAAAAGGTCAAAAATGAAAAGTCAAGAAAATACAAAGATGATAAAAATTTACGAAAAAATAAATCACATAAAGTCAAAATTAAGAAAATAAAAAATCAAGAAAAAAACCATTTAATAATTTTAGTAGGAACAATCTTGTGATCGTTTGAATATACGGCAGAACTCCAATCCTCGTGTTTCAATACATTCTTACCGTAAATCAAATTCACTGAAGCTAAATATTAAAACTTTGAGATAGACACTTTGTTTTTTGAAGTCAAGTAAGAAAAATTTTATATTCAAGATATTAAATTGATCGATAGATATAGAAAGATTTTTATTTTTACTCAAATAAATATAGAAAGATAGATTGAATACTACCAACGAAACAAAGAAGTGGCATCAACACAATCAGATTTGACAAATAAGTATATACCATCCCAAAATTACAAGGCACATTGCTCAAATGGTTTTTAGTAAATTAAAAGTAGAAACTATATAATTATTTTTAAAAAAAGTAGAAACTATAATGAACAACAATAGAGCACGATAGTAGTCTCATAAATACTTCTCAATTAATAGCAGCAGAGATATTGATTTGTAGGAGTTTAATTTTGAATATGAGACTTCTTATTTCTCTATACTTAAAAGTGTTTGAGTTTATCTATTAAATTATTCGTAAAATTACATTTATCATTCTTTATGTTTTAATAATTCTCTATATTTAAAAGTGTTTGAGTTTAGCTACTAAACTATTGGTAAAATTACATTTATTATCCTTTAAATTTGAACAAATTCCTGCATAGAACTTTTAAGTTTTTTTATCCTAATTTGATCATTTAAATTATACTCTATTTACATCATTAGTCATTTATCTCGATTCGATTTCGACAATGATTAGTGTAATTGAAAGCATATAATAATTGAAAATTCTACCAAATGCTTCAACCATATGTCTCATATTATTCTTTCATAAAATTTTCATCAAACCTTATAAATGATCAAGATTTTTTTATTTTCTCTAAAACCATTTAGACATTATAACTTAAAAAAAAAATAAGAAAGGTTTATTCACATAATTAGTGTCTTTAACTTCCTCCTCATACAAAGTACATAGGACAATTAACTCCCTAAGATGTTTCGATTAAATTTTAACGTTTCATCACAATAATTCGAGAAAATTACAAATTTAAAAGACCAAATGCATAATTTATTATAACTTAAAAAAACAAATAAATAAATTTAAAAGACGTAAGTAAAAATTAAGTTAAATTTAAAGGACTAAAATATTATTTGCAGGAGAAAAAAAACACATTTAGCATTATTTTTCTAGCTCAAATTCTCAATAATAAAACAGAGAGAAAATGCATACCTCATCTTTTAAGGGACCGTTGAAATCATCAAGAAGCAGAAAATCAATGAACTCATCCAAACTTAGTCCTACAATATTGCGACTTTCAGTGCTAGAATTTCCCATTTGCAAAACCTTTTTAATGATTGGCTCCAAATCCAATAAGGTGCAGTTTTGTTCTCCCTGATGTTCCACCATGAATCGAAGTAGTTGATCATTTGACATGTGGTTCTCGCCATTTGTAAACATCCAAAAAACTTCCTTAAAGTCCAAAGGTGGTTCTCCCTTATTCAATTTACCTTTTTTGGTCAATTTTTTTAACAACTTCAACATCTTCTTTTTCATTCTATCCTTTCCCTTAGAAACAGAACCTCTGTTTTCCTATGTATTGAATTTGAATGAGCGAATAATTTATCACACCCAAAAATAGTGAACAATAAATGAGTGAAAAAATGATCTTGGTTTTGTATGAAAGTGTTGTTGTATGTGTTAGATCTCGATTGAATATTCATATTTAAGCATGAGATCAAAGCCAAATAAAACAAAATGAAATCTTACTTAGTTCACACACAAAAATTTTTTTTTTTCTTTCTTTCCTAGGGGTTAGGTATTAACAAAAATGTAGTCATGAAGACCTGAATATAAAATGTAGTTGACGAATTATTGGAAAAGTTATTTTAATTCAAGTTGACATGCAAATGTATTGTCCGACCAAACACAAAATGTTAGTTTTGTTATGTTTCTTGACAACAAAAATAATTAAAAAAATAAAATAAAATACAGTACCACCAGGCACCAGGTTACTCGTGGTAATATATGATTTATTTTGACATTGAGGCTAGGACGGAATAGGGAAAATATATAATATAAGAAAATGAAAGTAGCTAAGCATTGACGGTGGGAAAGCAAGAAAGATTAAGAGGATACGTTTGAGTTTTAGTAATAATTATAATTATAATTTTTAATAGTAGGAGGTCGGTTATAAAGTTAGGATTGGATGTAGATATGTGAGCTATTTATTTGAAATTATCTTCATTTATTTATGAGATTTATATCTATAACATCTCATTTATATTTGCCTTTTTTTTTAATTATTCACTCTCTCCTAAACACCTTCTCATTTTCTAGATTTACATCATCTCCATTCAAGTATTCTCTAGATATACTTTACATGATGTCTTCATCTTATTGCTTTCTCTTTTAATTTATGTTATGTCTTACTTTTTATCCATATCTCTAACATTTTTTACATGAGAGAGGAAAGAGAGAAAAACGCATAGTCTAAATATTTAAAGCATGTTTGATTCTCTTCCCAAATATTCTATTTTAGTTTTTTAAAATTTAAAAATTAAAAAACTTGTTTGGATTATTTGTTTTTAAAAACTGTTTTGTAAAACTATTTTTAATATAATACTTTTTAAAACTAAAAAAGCAAAACACATAAATGATGTTTTACTTCTCAGTTTTCAATTTTTTAAATTCTCTAGTCAAAAGCTATTTTAAAAATTTAGATATCCTCTGATTTCTCCATCTGATTTCTGCAAGTGATGATATCCTCTGATTTCTGTGTGATTTATCCCTATGATTTTTGCGTGTGAGTTCTTCCTTTGATTTTTGCGTGTGAGTTCTTCCTCTGATTTCTGCATGTGATTTCTCCCTCTCATTCTTCCTCTGATTTCTGCATGTGATGATATCCTTTGATTTCTGTGTGATTTATGCCTCTGATGGTATCATCTGATTCTGCCTCTAATGGTATCATTTGATTCTCCCTCTGGTATCCTGTGATGATATGTTCTGATATCATCCTCTGATTTCTGTGTGATTTTTTTCCTCTGATTTCTGCCTGTGATTTTTTCCTCTGATGGTATCCTCTGATTCCTGCACGTAATTTTTGCCTATGATGATATCCTCTGATTTTTTAGTGTGATTTCTCCCTCTGATCTGGATTAAATCTGGATTTGAGTTTGAATTAAATCTGGACTAAGTCTTATCTTCTGATCTGGACTAAGTCTGGAATAAATCTAGATTGAGTCTGAATTAAGTCTGGACTAAGTCTTATGTTCTGGACAATCATTTCTTCTGATCTGGACTGAGTTTTATGTTATGTACCATGCTATCTTTTGGTCTGGACCAAGTGTGGACCAAGTCATTTGTTCTGGACCAGTTATCTTCTGGTCTGGACCAAATCATTTGTTCTGAACCAGTTATCTTCTGGTTTAGACTGAGTTTTATTCACGACCATGTTATCTTCTGGTTAGGACAAAGTCTAAACCAAGTCTGACTTATGTTTCCTTCTGGTCTGGAACAAGTCTCCCTCTGACAAGCTTCCTTCTAGTCTGGACCAAGTCTCATTTTGGAGTATGCATTCTTCTGATCTGGGCCAAGATAGATATTCTCTGATGATGTTTGCATTTGATGACATCCTCTGGTATCCTCTGGAGGTATCTTCTGGTATACTCTGGATGTTTCCTCTGGCCGAGCCTTCTGGTGACATTTTTATCCTTTGGTTGCTTCCTCTAGTGGTGTCATCCTCTGATTTTGTCATCCTCTAGTGATTTGTTCTGGACCAGTTATCTTCTGGTCTAGACCAAATCATTTGTTCTGGACTGAGTCTTATTGACGACCATGCTATCTTCTAGTCAGGACTAAGTCTGAACCAAGTCTGACTTATGTTTCCTTCTGGTCTGGAACAAGTCTCCCTCTGACAAGCTTCCTTTTGGTCTGGACCAAGTTTCCTTGTGGACTCTGCTTTCTTCTGACCAAGTCGAAGAGGGATGATGCATGCATGAGAGGATCCAAGTCTTCATCTCTCAAGGATTTAAACATAAAAAAAAAAAAAATTATCACACTTTGATGTCTTTATATCTCTTTTGTGTCTCAACGTTTTATTATAAAATTAAAATTATTTTTTATCAAATTAAATTGTTAGAGTGTGATGTTATTTTTAAAATAGTAAAAGTTAATAATTAATATTTAATTTTATCAAAGAAAATAACTAAACCAACAACGACTCTTATTTTCCAAATCACCTTTCTTGAAATGAATGCATAATAACATTAGTGATTTTGTTTATGGTTTAATCAACATTAGTGTTATGGTACAAGCACAAAATATCTTAACTTATTGTTATCGTTAAAATACATTTGTAATCCTTATAAATTTATAATTTGTCAAGTTTAATCTCTACATAAATTTTATTTAATTTTAGTCTTTATTTTACTTCTATAATAACTAAATATAAGAACTAAAAACATTCCTTTTTTTATAAAGATTAATAAAAATAAAGACTGAAATTAAATAAAATTTACATAGAAACTAAAATTAAAAAAATAATTTAATAGACTAAAAATATATTCATACAAGTAAAAGTTGTTTTTTGGGTCAAAAATAAAAAGTAAAAGTTTTTATTTTCCAAGTAAATAAGACTTCACTCTTTTAGGTTTGTTTTGTTAGGTAATGTAACAAAAGGGGAACGTAAAACTGTGTCTTTCTCTGACCAATCAAGTTAATTATTATTAATTAATCCGATAAAACTAATTGCTGAGTTTTGACACATTAGAAGATGTTTAACAACTGTCTTATTTGTTGATTTTTTGCATCAGAAAGAAAATCAAAATGGCTTTCAGAGCCAGTGGAACACTGATTTTAGTTTGTCTCATTTGGATTTTCTTCCTCTGTGCAACCATAGCATTCTTTCAGCTCAAATTGGTCGAGAACAGAGCCAATCACGCTTCTTCTCATGACAAGTTAATCACTACTCATAATCATGTAAGTGGATTCATCTATTTCTTCACTTTCCTAAATCATTGATGGATATATTGATACTAACCAAGCTTTGTCTTTTCCCCTTCTATCCACGTTTTTCAATGTTGTTAGGATACCCTTTTGGAAGATGATTTAGAGGGTGTCACCCACAAAGTTTATTTTGACATCGAGATCGATGGAAAATTAGCGGGTACTATTATACTTTTGATTTTTAATGTGGTTATTTATTTGATTATGTTGAGTCTTAGGGGGTTAATTTTGGATGGTGTCATGGTGATTTGGAATGTGATTGAAAATTAAGAGGTAAACCACTATTTTTGTCCTTGAACATGTAGAGCGCTCTCTCACTCAGTCAAAAACTCAAATCAATCATTGAATCATCAAAATAGTCTCTCAAAGATACAACATACTATCATAAAAAGTTTATGAAAGATAAAACTTATTGTCAAAATAGTTTATGACCGTGTTATAACATTTGAGACTAAATTAACTCATGATTTGATAATTCCGTAACTAATTTGGATTTTTGGCTGAGTTAGGGACCAAAGTGACAACGTCCCACACTTTCAGAGACTAAGACTAAAATGATGGTTTACTCGAAAATTAAGTGTAAGAAGGGGTTTTAGTTTTAGATGCATTAGGTTGACTCATCAGTATCACACATTGATTTAAGAAGGTGATTTGAGCCATGAGGTACTCTTCTAGGAATTATGCAAAACTTGTAGTTTGTGAGTGTGTGTAGATTGATAGAAGGGAGAAAAGGGTAATTTTAATCTGAAATAGAATTGTAAATGATGGCTATGGGGTTTGTGTCATTTTAAGACTGAGTGAGTGCTTTTGGAAACCTACATCGTGGGAAGTAGAAAATAGATTCCTGTGTATTCAAAGCAGTGTAGAGACTAATGCGAACTTTTACAACATAAGTATGGTCAAGCTGCATTAGCGGTGAATTTGACAGAATCCCAGTAGTGCAAAAGCTAAACTTTGGAGCTTCAACAAAATCACGGCAAACAGGAAGCAATAATGGGAGATCCATCACCGATCCGAATAAAGTATGGCCAAGCTGCCAGCGTTACGGAGAAAGATTTATATGAACAGGCACACTGCAGATGCTCCTAACATGTTTCTTCTAAGCATTGTTTGTGTGTTGGGAGGGAAATGAAGAGTTTGGGGGAAATATGCAGGGGAGGGAAAGAAAGGAAGAATGAAGAATAGATTACCATTTGAATGTTATAAACTCCTCAATTCGGGAGAACTTCAAACTCTTTCCTTTGGTATAAAATACTCTCAACAATTGATTGATCTATCATAATATTTTACCTTCCCTCTTTTCCCCTCTGAAAAGCCCTCTGAAACAAACTCTTTTAGGGTTCTGTAAGGACTAGAAAATTAGAATTGACTTTGCTTAAGAGAAACTTGTGCTGCCTTTTTGGCTGCATGTCTCACATCATTTCCACTACTTGTGAAGAAGGTGGAGCAGGATTTTAATCCTCCAATTTTTCTAAGTATTTATATGATTGGTTCAAACAAAGTTGGGAAAATAATGCACATCATGTCATTATATTATCATGCCATTGCATCATGATACTCAAACTGGTTACTCAAAACACTAAAAAAGGACGTTTGTTGCTTCAGGTCGCATAGTCATGGGTCTTTTTGGGACCACAGTACCAAAAACTGCAGGTATGCCATGCTACAGTATATGAATATGTGCTGAAAATTGTTTATTTAGACAGATATTGATTCCATGTGAATGTTTGGTTACTAATCTTAACAATCCTTTTGTGCAGAAAACTTTCGTGCGCTTTGTACAGGTAGCTTTGCTATACCTTCCGTATTCAACGTTAAAATTGGACAACTATTTCTATTTATGATTTACGATAGTTTTTCCCCTTAATTTGGTGATAAGTAAGGGTCAATCTTGAAAATTTCTAGGTAGTAAATACTACAAATTGAACAGCATCACATTTCAGGAGAGAAAGGGATAGGAAGAAGTGGGAAGGCTCTTCATTATAAAGGGAGCACATTTCATAGGATAATACCAAGCTTCATGGTACAAGGGGGTGATTTCACCTTTGGTGATGGAAGAGGTGGAGAATCAATCTATGGCGATAAGTTTGCTGATGAAAACTTCAAGGTGAAGCATTCTGGGCCAGGTGAGATTATGCGCTTTTGTCACTGATATTCCACGCATGTATATCTATAGATACGATGATGTCTGTGCATTGACATTATTTCACCTGTTTCACCCTTGAATGCTTGTCAGGATACTTATCGATGGCAAATTCCGGCCAAGACACCAATGGCTCCCAGTTTTTCATAACGACAGTAAAAACCAGCTGGTAACTATCATTTACTTTTGCTACTTGTTCTGTATACTCTTGGAAAGGTTCATTTTCCTTTCAAGTATTGTAAAGAATGAACTTTATCTTAAATGTAAATGAGAGAAGGCTGAACTTCACATATACTTCCCAATGTAGAAATTTTTCAACAGAAAAGTTCTAAGCAGACCAATTTTTAATCATTTGTCGTTGTGGTTTTTCTCAAATCTCACAACCTAACTAACATGCTTCTATATGTTTTTTTCGTAGGCTGGACGGACGCCATGTTGTATTTGGTAAGGTACTTTCTGGTTTGGATGTTTTGTACAAGATTGAAGCAGAAGGAAATGAAAGTGGCTCTCCCAAACGTAAGGTTGTTGTGTTAGACAGTGGGGAATTAACTTCATGATATATGGTTTAATATATAAGTTGAAACTGATTTTACTATGGCAACTAGTCAGTTTTTTCTATGATTCTTAAATTCCTTGTGTATACTTTATTATTTAGTAAATGAACAGAATTTGATGACTAAAAGTTCGAATTCATGTAATTTAAGGCTGTATTTGTTTGATGTTTTGCTTGTGTACAATAATAGAAATCAGAGTGAAGAATGCTATCCTCTGAATTTCAAGATTGTTTTTGTATCTTTCGTAACGGATACAAGAATAAATTATTTATTCAAGTGCATCATATCATGATTCATGTCCTCTGCTAATCATTTTGAATCCCATGTACCAATATAGCACACTGAAATAAATATAAAAGGTTATTCTCTTTCAATATGTCCTGTGAAAAAACAAGAGACCATAATTATCCAGATTGTGCATAAATATGGTATTGCATTGCAGTGTTATATTATACACCTTTAAGACCCACTTTAGAATTTAGAATATTTCTAGCTTACTAATTAGTTTATGGTTATTATTTACTTACAAACAAGTCCTTATGAGCTTATAGAGAAATTAACTTAACTTTTAAGAGATTATTATTGTTTAAAAAACTCAGTTAGTTTTTTAAATACTTTTTTGTACGGGTGATTAGGCACTTGAACCCAATTTGAATAAACAATTTAATTAAGTTCATATAGCATAAGTGCTTATAGATAAATTATTTTCATAACAAAAATTAAAATATAGTCAAATTGTTATCTTATAAATTATAAATTGTTTTCACAAATTATCATCGAGAGTTTATGATAATAAGCTAAAAACAGATAAATTATTTCTATAAATTCTCGTAAACAATATAATAAGCTCAAATAAATCAATTCATAGCAGTTACTTAGTTAGCTTGTCACTCCCAAGTCCTAACATCCTGTCCAAAAAATGGGCATGCAATAGAAAGATGGATAAGGCAGATAGATGACTAATGTGGCCGTAACAAGATTGATAAAATTTCTGCCATAACCATCCTAATAATAAACAAGAATTATTTAGAAATGCTTGTTTATTATTGATTCTCAAGTGCACCAAGAACAAACAACAACAATTTGAGGTACAATAAGAAAAACTTATTCTACAACAAGGAGACACAACAAGAGACCATCAATAAAAAGGAAAGAAAATATCATAGACACCTCATACTATATATGTTAATTATTACTTGCTCCGGTCCTAAATAAGAGAAATTTGAGAAACAATTTAGACTAAATACGTCAACTTTTATGGATCAAACTCTCTCAACCGGTAGAGTAATTAGAAGTAGAAATCCAAGAGGGACGATACAATATTGCTTCGCCTTCATCGTCCTTATTGACATGATGACAAAACAAAACCTCAAAACTACCATCACAATTGTTCAACACTTCAACAAGAAGAACAGTAGATCTTGTTATTTGGCACGTGTATGAGAAGAACGTTGTTGACAAATACCGGTGAAATCCGAATTAAGATCAGAATACAAAGAAACAACCTTTGAAATGTTCCCATTAAGTTCTTGAATCAGAGACACGTTTTTTACCATGTTATCTGCCATTCTAGATTGTTGATTCTCGTTCACCTGTTGAATTATTGTCCTGTTCCGGTCAAGCACCGACTGCACCTGCCGGAAACTCTTGTTCAGTGTCGCCCACACCTCGGGATCGCCGTCATCTGCTTCCTCCATGTCAGAATCTCCGGTGGTTGGGGGACGGCGGTGGAGCTTGTTCTTCTTGGAGCGGTGGTGGTGGTGGTGGT
Organism: Cicer cuneatum; assembly: GCA_037974295.1. NCBI lineage: Eukaryota > Viridiplantae > Streptophyta > Magnoliopsida > Fabales > Fabaceae > Cicer > Cicer cuneatum. The sequence continues at coordinate 55,191,549 of JBBPBO010000004.1, read as the reverse complement.
TGGAGGTATCTTCCATGGTGGATTTTGCGGCGGAGGAGGGTGAATAAAGTGTGGTCATGTAAAGAAAAAAAAAACAAGTTTAGTTTTGTTCGGCAAAAACCGTCATGTTTTTTTGTTTGTTTGGATATTTCGATTTTTTTTTGGTTGAGTTGTGTTGAAATGTGGCTAGGTAATACTATATATAGAAGAGAAACCATGGTGAGATTTTCTAAAATGTTTGCTACATTAAATTATTTAAAATGAACTTTACTTTTTTAGAGATATAAATATCATTCATTTAATTTATGATGATGCATCTTTTGTCTATGTAAGGGGTAGTGTTGACATTTGAGACGAAAATATCTAAGGGTTGGATTCGGAGGCTAAAAAGTGAAAAGCGCAATGCCACGAGGACAAAAAGAACCGTGGTGTTGCCTTGGTGGATGCGTAGACTCTCTGCCACTAACAAAATATCTCATAGCATTTGCACATTAGAACTATCTAGCGTTACACATGAGAACTCTTCTTAACCAAAATATTTGTACGTTTGCTATATGATGTCAATTTCTATTGGAAAAATCATTAATAACTCATTATAAATAATAAATATAATTAATTCAACCGTTAATTATTAACATAATATACTAGTGATCAAAAACATAAAATTTTATATAATTATGAAATTCATAACAATATAATTTAATCATTAATTTTTTTTTTTAATTTTAATATATGTTCATTTGAAATTGTTTAAGGCAGTATCAAATAGTTTTAGAATTTTATAAATTTTTGTGGATATGATTTACTCATTTATAACTTTTGATTTCAACGATTGAATTAATAAAATTTATTATTTATAATAAGTTATCAAGCAGATTAATTCATCTCAAAGTTATTATTAGAGTCAACGGATAATTGCTCTTTAATTATTATGCCATTCAATTTGAATTCCTCCTTAAAAAACTTGATCTAATTAAATTTAATTTTGATATTTGTCGATTCATTTGATTTTTATTGATATATATTTGTTTATTTATATTATATCAATTAAATTTATAGCATACCAAATAGTAAAAGAAATATTATATTTGAACTAATGGATATTATTAAAAAAATAAAGTATTAATACAAATTAAATAAAGTATTTCACTCTAATTATAGAATAAATAACTAATTATTAAAATTTATACATGTAATTAAGTTTAATTTGGCTTTTAAAAAAAAATCTAAAATCTTATTTCACACAAGATGTCTAAAAACATTCAATAAAATTTGATTTTATAGTTTTCATTTTTTTCTGAATGAAACTATAGTTTTATTTAGCTTGGTTTAGATGTGAATACTTCTACAAAATATCTTTAAAATATCTTAGGTGGTTGATTTTAATTATTTTCGTCCTCCAAAAACCCTTCTACTCCTAAACAAAAAGTTATATTAAATTCCCATCACTACGATGGAGAAGAATATATACTACCTTTCAACAATAAAAAGGCCAAAAATTGTACAAGTTCTGGTGATGGATTTGTATGCGAAGAATCTGATGATTGATTGACTCAGACTAGATTCAATTTTAACCAAAATATCTAGGCTGAATCTGTTCCTTTAGTAAATACTGAATTGGCTGAATTACTCCTATGTTTGAGAAAGTTTATTTTTTAAATACAATTATTTGTTTTTCTAGAATTATGTAATTGTTTTTTTAATTTAATTTATATACACAAATCTTTACACGATCAATCAATCACATTAAATTATTAATAATATTTGATATTTGTTATATTTGACATTTGTTATAATTATTTATAAAATCAACCTTATGATTTCTCATAATTTAACAATTATATAAAATTCTTTATACTAACTTACAAATGCATCTAATCAAATCACTTGATTTGAATGATGTGAACTTTTATATATTAGGTGTCAAAATATTCTATAAATATCTATTTAGCATATTTTTATTGGTCGTACATGTAAAAATGTTTTGCACATACTATAAACTAATCCACATGCTTTCGGACTAATATTTATAGAGCCAAATGGTTTGTTAAAAAAAAAAGAATCCTAATACATGTAACTACTCGAAATTTTTTCCTTGCTCCCAGCAGTAGAAATATCTAGATAATTATTTTAGTTTTCAATTACTTCTTCTGATCTTGTAGCCTTGCTTTTAAAAAAATCAATAGATTAGTAAAAACTAAACTCAATTATAGAATTGTAATCAAGCTGTTTGTGGCTTAAAGACTTAAATTTATGGAGTTAAGAAATTAATACCATATTTTATTGATTAAAAAATAATAAATAAATCCAAATAAATGAAATGTAATACAATACCCCAAGTGACAGAATAGGCACAATAGATAAAACACAAGATTAGCGTAATTTGGAAAAATCAACTGCCAGAACTTGTTTTATTTATCTGGCTTTCGTGTTACATTAAACAACAAACACACACAAGATCAATTGTCAAGAAAATTTTTATCTGAGATCTTCAGAGGTCAAATTCCTCGTATTCATAACCTTAAAGCAATTATTTAAGATTGCAATGCAACACATATATTGTATTTAGTGTACAAGGTTAACGTCAGTAACTTGATATTTTAGTCCATCCTTAACATCTTGTAATTTGCATGTCTAACACGACATAAACAGATTTCTAATAGATTAAAAAGCAGCTATTCAGTTGGTTTTCTCTTTCTTCCAAGAATAGAAGCTATCTGAAATCTGGGGCCCCCCATTCGCCACTTCTTGAAGGATGCCATTGCCGATTGAGCTGTCTCATACACTACAAAAAAATAAATTAATTGAACAGTTCCTTGCATGGGAAGAAAATGATCCACCACATAAATGAAGATGATAGGCATGTTTCATTTAGCAAGTTAAACAAGACTCACAATTGATCTCTTCTCTTGTTAGAATAGTCCAAAATTTGGATCCAACAGCAATTGTTGCAGTGTGTGCCTTCGTGAGGACCTCCTTGTACCTGTTCTTAAATGCAGACAACAACAGAAATCCGATGGTCCTATCGCCAACTCTGCCATAAATGAGAAATAAATTGCAAAGGAGGAAAAATTAAGTACAACTGCGTAGTAGTATATCTTAATTATGCTGTAACTAAAATGATATAACACATAAAATTGGACACTTCCAATTTATATAATCGAAAAGGGAAAAGAAACAAATATGCACTTGTTTTATAATATTGGCATTTGCAATGTATATACATGACAAAGGTGGCATATGAAGTTGCTCTTCAAAAGTCAACATACAATATATTCAGATGTTGTGCCGTGTGCCAACTAAGGATGGTCTATATTAAGTTTGTTTACAGAAACTTTTAATTTCTCTAGATATGCTAGCACTTTAAATGTGGGACATAATATTGTTTTGGCCGGGCGGTGGACTGAGCAACTGAACATGTTGCCAAATTTTTTAAGAAAGACTCGACCGAAGCGCCAGTTGGAAAAAATTTCAACACTTTGTCATGTAACTTTTTTTTTCGTTGGTTAACACTGGAATTTGCAGCAATAAGGGTTTAATTTTTGAATGAGATGCTCTGTATAACCATGTAGTAACAAAATATTGAGATTCCTAGGCCCATCTAGATAAGAAGCATGATGAAACATGACAGCCATGTACTATCTTCCGAGAGATAATTAATACTAATATATTAATATATTTTTTTTCTTTTCAAATAAGAATCAAATTAAAGCCTAAGAGGAACAGACAACACTTCCAGATAAGAAAAGATAGACTTACATGGGTGCTATCTTGCAACCAAATTCATAAAAGTAAGGACATCTGGACCTCAGATCCACACATGCACAATCAGCTTGGATCTCTAGTCTTGTTCTGAAAATAAGAACCATCAACCATAAGATAATAAATTAAAATTTAAAAAATAAGAAATCTAAACATCATCAGGCTATCAACATTACTGTAGTACATTTGGATGTGAGTGCTAATGCAGATTCGCATGCATATATACCTTTACAGGTTTATAACTTTCATGAAAGCTGCAAATTGATAAATATTAAGTTTTTGCTGTCCTCAGTTCCATACGACACCAGGGAAAAATGAGGTTAAAGAAAATAAAAATGGCCCCAATTCCAACTAAGGCCCTAAAAAACAAGAGTTAACACTTAGCAAGATTTCAGTTAAAAAACATGTAACTAGATTGGTCTGCAAAATCATTTTAGGTGTAGAAGAAATGAAATTGTGCTTCCGAAGTCCTAATAACCCATTGTTAATGTCAGACATGCTCAATTATATAATAGAGTGCACTTATAAGTTGCAAACCCACATAAAATGATAATTACTTTTGATTGAAACAAGGGGGAACATTGACAGATACTGCTTGTCTCAACTGTAACTCGTTAGCAAGCCAAAAAGGCAGTTCAACTTTTGAACCTGCTTCAATCTGAAAATCAAACATTCTAAATGTCAGGTGAAATCATTAAGTTCCACTTCTGCCATCAGCAAATTTTCCCCTCTGAAAGACATAAAATAAAGTGTCAACGACTCTTACAAAGTCTGTCTCAGAACTGGGATCTATTCCCACTCCAGATGCTGCCTTCTGAAATATAACAGACACAATCTGTGACAACATAACAAAAGTAGAATTAGGACAAGAAATTTAGATTGCATTCTATATTGTTATTCTTAACACAACAAGCTGAATCTGATATCAACTGGCAACAGCCTAAAAACACCAATCATATATCACGAGGCTAACTACTGTAGAAAAAATTTCATTTACAAAATCAATTATATCCCTAAACGATCATCCATTATTAAATACGACATGTATCAACTAGAAGCAAATAATTAAACAAATTAAGGAGTCTGAAGCTTGCCTCTTCCTCCACCAAAATGTCATCAATATCATAGTAACTTGTCATCCTATCCTCTAGCTTGTTGCTCTTACGCTTTCTTTTAACTCATCGAAAGGGCACTCTGCAGATAAAGGTATTTTGAGCATAAAACTATAAATTCAAAAAATGTATAGTTTCCTTAATCAAATAATAAAGATACCAAAAATCAATCAGCAAAGAAAATTTGAAGCTGTTCTATACAGAGAACTTCATTCACTGTCTTTAATATTTTATTTAACATTCTGTAGCAGCATCTATTGTTAGCGGTTCCATTGTGATGAAATTTAAAATCGCAAGCATTTAGACCAATAAGATATAGAGAGAACTAGCAAAGTAGCCAGGCATTTGCATGGGCAGCATTGGTTACTACACATGTTCTAAAAAATTATGTAATCAAACAATTGCAGCTAAACAAACTCCTAGGAAACATTAAAAGCATTATTTTGATAAAGCACAGAAAGATGTATGATATTTTCTCAACAAAGATTCCGCATATGAAGTAAATGCAGGATACATAGTCAATCTTAGCACCAGCTATAATGGATTTCTGCTTCAGATATAAGAAGAAATGTTGCAAAACAACCAATCAAGTACATCAACAAGCTTGACGACCTCCAGAATTATAGTAATACAAAGCAAATTGCAATCAAAATTTCTGTCACCAAAGATAGTTGATTTTATACCAATACAAACACTATGACATAGCATTTTTGAACCAAAAAACCTCCTCCATTATATTTTGAAACGTCAATGCCAAATGAAACCAGACAAACACCTAGTCCGTGAAACAGACCAAAAATCTCCGTGAACAAGTAAGTGCAACCCTGAACCCAATTTCTTATTGGTAAGTCAATATGTAATTAATTATAAAGCTTTATACGATGAACTTGGTCCAAAATGTTATCTTGATTTTCAACCAGGTAGCCTTCTAACAAAGGACCCGTCATTTTGACTAAAACAAAATGGATACAATTATATTTAGTTATAAAGCAAAAGTTTAAGACAAACACCTTGTGAGTGAACCTATTAAACAATAGTACAAACATAAGAGATTGTAATTTTAAACACCATCAACCTAACCAAAATAAAATCAGAGAATCACATAATCCTGACAACCAAATACACACTTCCTAATCATCCTCAGTTAGTACTCTACCAAACCAAGTCCCCATTTTTACTTTCCCCCTTTTCATGTTCAGTTCTTTACCTCGATAATAACAGACACAACAATGGCTACAAAGAAAAATTTTCGTGTTTCCAGTAACATTCAGCAATGGGAATTAAAAAAATGAAAACATTCAACAAATGAGTTTGTGGTTTAGAGTCCCTTACCTCAAACAGTGACAAATTCTGAAGCATTCAGTGCTGAAATGACAGTGAAATATCTTCCTTTCTACAGGTTGTGGTGTGGTTCACTAGGATTTGATGATATGAAGTATAATTCGGTAATATTTGATCTGAATTTTCCGAAATCGCTAATAGGTAGAAAGTATATAATTCAGTAGGACATAAAGAAGAAGGAATGATCTTGTCTTCAATTTGAAAACTTGCGTAATTCAATTCGTAGCTTCGACTTTGAACGGATCGGGAATTTTGGGGAAGAAAATTAGGGTTTACTTGTTTCAAAATTGGCGCCATCTATTTTTGGTTTTAATTCGGCGCCATTTTTTTTGGTCAGTAAAGTAAAAATTGCACCGCTTTTTTTATTTTCTAGTACTCTTTTCTGGACCGGAAGAAAAATGAACGTTTTCGTGATCCGTTCCGAAAACGGGTAAAACATAGATCACTGCTATTAGCACTCCAATTTTACTAATACACCTTCTGTAGTTTTTTTAAGAAAAATAAATATTCATAAATTCAAATTAGTAGAAATTACATCCATAAAAAATAATACAATTCACAGTTGTTAAAATAATAAATAATAAATTTACGAATAAGCTCACAATAATCAAGTTAATACCATAAAACAGCAAAAAAACCCTACAAATATAACAAAATATACATTTACAGAAAAATTGAAGTGTTTTGAATACTTATGTCTTCGAAATTTTAAAGTTGAAGACGCCAGAGCTAATAATTGAATCTACACTAAATTGAAGTTGATATGTCAATTTGAACCAATCAAAAAATGCAACAAGATGGAAAACCAAGATGATGAATAAAATAATGTGCATTAAGACAACGAAATCACGAAAAAAAACACAAACAAAAAACTAAATACATGTAGAATCATTTATTTAGATAAAAGAGAAGAAAAAACAATTTAGAGTGGTGGTTCCGAACTAAAAATTTACCCTAAATCACCATCTTCAGTTAAGAAAAAAGGAATGAGGAAGTGCCTTCTTTTTTGAAATACCTCTTTTTGTAAGTAAATTTCTATAAACGAACGACTACATCAAACTCAAATTAGAACATTTTTAGTAGACAAAATCAATGTTTTTTTTATAGTTTATTTAACTAAATAAAATCATGCTATATACTAGAAAAAACTTTAAAGTCTATCGCATCGAAATAGTTAAGTAAATACATATAATATTTAGTTTTTTTTAATAATAATTTATTAAATTTTGTATTAAAATTATAAATTTGTTAGCATTTTTTGTAATTTAAACATATTATTTAGATACCATAAAAGTTCATGTTACTTTTCAAAATAGAATTTAATCTCATTTATTTATCTATTAGTTTGTTAGTCTATTTATAAAATATTACACCACTCAATGTTGATTTGTTTTGTTCTTCCTTTGACAAGTGAAGGTACTGATACTTCTTCTTATGATAGTTGTACAATTAATCTTAATTGAGATTCCTTATAAACCGATTGATTCCATATTTAAATATGCAATATCGCATTCCAAAATGAATGTCACCATGAATTTCAAAAACTACAAGTTGAGAATTGGATAGACGTGAGTGGGTCTTTAAAAAGTTACTTTCAATTTCTCCAAAAACACACTTACTCTACCTCTTATTTGGCTATCACGCCGTGTAGCATGTCTTTAATCCTATTGAAATTTGGTTATAAACAACAACTTTACAATATTAAGTAGAGTCAAGCTAACAAAAGACACTTGTTAAAGAATTAAAAATAAATGGTGATATGATAAACATAATCCCCTCATGTTTGATTGAACATATAAAAGAATTCAAATCCATATCATTACAATAGCCATCTTACACAGACTTCATTCAATTGGTGGTAATTGGTATTGTGAGATGCTCTCAACTCGACAACCTAGTATCACATTAAGTTTTTTTTCTTCTTCTAAAGAGTCTACCACAAAACTCATTCAGAAAAATAAGAAATTATAAATTCAAACTTTAACCCAATATATCAAATGTCTCCACGGTCTATTACCAACTAAAGGATATCACATTTTTTAATCTCTATAAACTTCATCAGAAACATATTTAACCGTTCTAATTAATGTTTTTTTGCTTTCTTTTAAAAAACTTAAATTTTTGCAACTTGCAACCAAAATGTAAATAGAGTAATAAATAGTACTGAATATTATAACAAGACAACGATTTGTTAACGAGATTTGGCAAGTTGCGCATAAGGTCTCAGGAGAAGAATAACTGTCAATTTGATTTATTCCAACTCGGTTATGTGATATATTTATAGTACAAATAACTATGATATTAACATAAAAAAAAAAAACTAATATATGTCCATAAAGATATTATGACAAAAGGAATTATTTCCCGTACATCATAATATATAACTTATTACACTGATTTTAGAATTTCCTTGAACGACAAAGACGTGATGAAATTTGCATATAGCTACGGAAGTATAGGACTATATTCTACTCTATATAAGCTAATTCAGTTAAATCAGAAAATTACAAACTTTATGAATGACAATTTTGTCACCTTATAACAAATCAATAATTTTTAACAAAATGTAAATAAGGAAACTGCTAAATATAAGTTTGATAACTCAATATCCTAATCCCACTGAATCTCTCTGTGAAAAGTCCACTCAGAAGGATTCAGTGTTTTTTGGCCGTCAGCAGCAACAAGATCATATGGTGAATCTTCTGAAAATTCAGTGTGCATGGACTTCCAGTGGAGGCATGGTTTCCAATCAGCCTCCTTAAGTACTTTCAGTATCTCTTTCACCACAATTTTGCTTCCATCAGCTGCTAAATGGATACCATCACTGCATAATAATTCATTGAAATTGAGAATAGATTAAAGATACTTTAGGAAGATTTATCATTTTACATCATTTTCTTTTACTAGTTATATCACGTTATGTGACACTAAAAGGGCTGTTCTTTAATATATCTCACAAGAAATCAGAAAGAAAAAAAAAGCAACACTTTCTATTGTGAAAGAGATGAAGATAACAACATATAAACATCAGAAAAAGCAACAATCTTAAGAGATATGTGAACCAATTTAGTATCCTATCATCATAAAATCATCTTTCCGGGCCCCTGAGGTTTTTCCTACCAAAAAGGGTTGGTTATGTAGATGAAATGACACTTGTAGAAAAAATAAATTGCTATCGATATATTTGGAGGACTAAATTGATGCCACTCTCCAACTTTCAGGAACTAAATTAATACTATCACTTATCTTCTAGGACCAAGTTAAGGTTAATCAAATCTTTCAAGAATCAAAACAATTACATTTTACGGATGTACAAATCCAGTGAGGGTGGAGATGAGAATAACATATACTCCATCCATTACTTTTTAGTTGATGATTTAAGTTTATGTACACATACCAAGAAAACTAATAAATTTTATCACTTATAATAAAATTGTCTTTTTCCTATAACACCCTAAACTATTTATTATCTCATTCCACTATTTCTCACTTTGCAATAAATAGTTGAGGATATTATTGACAAAATAATTTTAATGTTACATTGAACTTTGAAAACGACAAGTAAATAAGAACAAAAAATTTCTACAAAAGTGACAAGTAAAAAGGAATAGAGGAAATACATTACAACTTCAAGAAAGTGACTAATCCAGGTTTAAATTAATCAAAAGATTGTATCAGTCAATATGCATTTAGGATGGAAGATTGCGTGCTTAGACCTTCTAGCAAATAAAGCATCATGAAAGAACAAGATACTTGAGAATAGCTAGGGAAGGATTTGGATATTGAACAATTACATTGCAATATGTCACTTGCTATTTCCTGGTATTTGGAGAAAAAAAATTTGATTGATAAAGAAAGAGGTCAAGAAGCTTACGTAAAACAAGCATTCTTCCAGTCATCTTTACTTTGTAATGCATTAAAAAGATCAACGACTTTCACATCCAGTTCCTGGCATAGCTTTATACAAGCATCTGAATAGCTTCCACATAAATCATTTGTTCTTACCAGCTCACTAAAAATTGCACTGATTAAGAAAGGAAAATCAAAATTATGTGATTAGAACTTTAATATGTTATCTAAATACAATTACAGAGATGAAAATGTAAAAGAAAAATATGTCCAGGTTACCTAGTGTTTCCACGCACTTTTTCCTCATTGACAGGAGGACAGCTGAGAACAATGATACGTGTCTTTTCCGAGAGGCTCTACATTCAATATTCTCATTAAACAATGAACAATAGTTTTACTTTACAAATGAAAATGTGGTCATAATTGTAGTAAAAAATCATCATATTTAAGATAAATGTTTCTTCATTATTAAGGAAATACAACTTGCTGCCATTGATCACTGCAACACATCATTTTTCACTATTTCTTATTTCCCTCATTCGTTTGGCTTGTTGCCGTTTGATGAAGACACAATGATCCACATATTATGTCTTCAGTTTATGAACAAACGTTTTTGAATATGTTGTTTCCTATAAAACTATAAATGAATATAATGAACTCAAGCACACCATGTTTCATTATTGAGTGCACTATTTTATGATGCGCAAGGAAACAGTATTGGAGAACCTGGGTAAGGCAAGGCATACGACAGTGTAATGGAAGGTTTAAGATCAAATGAGTTACATTATGTCTGTCATTGAAGTGTCCAATACTGAAAGTAAAGATATCTGTCTACAATGTTTGGTAAAGGACACTAATGGAGAAAGAACCAGGTGATTAACAGAGAGAAGTACCTGAATATGAATCAAAATCTTTCTCATGTTTGTAATATATTCTTGAAGAGGCACATGAGGGCCTAGACCAGATGAATGAGGACCCATGGAATCATTACCTCCAAAGTATACTATCACAAGAGAAGGCTGTGTAGCAGCATCCTGGGAAGTAGGATGAAAATTATGTTGCAGGCAGGATATTGTTGAAATGCAATCACACGAAAAACTAAGAGAGATAGCATGTAAAATACATGAGTTGTAAAATAACAGAAAAATTTCATATCCATGGGTCAAACATTAGCCTGCATGAATTTAAACAAACAGGTGCTTATATAGAGTTCTTAATCCTATGCATATTTAAAATATAAATCCTATCCAATGGAACACTTCTGACCATTATAGAATACGTGTATATGAACTTCAATTCATTATTAATTAATTCTTAATCCTATGCAACCAGGGGAAGATTTACTAATTGTTCAGTAACTGAACTTCAGTATGGTTCCTAGTCCAGCCTCTACACATAGAAAACTTGATTGGTTAGAGAAAAGTTCCTTAAAATTGTGTCTTCTGAATTTCAGCGGACTTTCATTTTATTAGGTAATTGTTGGGGGGAAATACAAGGTTTTGCTCTTGCCTCTTGGTTAGTTTCATGTTTTTTTTTTCTATTTTTATTTTCCCCTTGGGAATTTAGGTTTTACCAATTCCATTACAGTAATCAACTAAGTTTTTTTCAAGAAGAATTAATTAATAATGAATTGAGAGAGTATCAAGTAAGCAAGATTTCTTGTAAGATATCAAAATACAAAAAGAAGAAAAGAAGGGATTAATGGAATATATCATTTAAAGAAATTGCACTTTCCACCAATAAATCATGTTAAGCCACAAACTACATCAATCAGCTATAATGAAGAAATCAAGCTGCGCCAAAGGAATCATTTTATTTGTAGATATGATGATCCAATTATCTGCCAAATGAGGTACAATACCTTTGGGAAAACTTGTTCGAGGACTTCGAGAGCACGTCGCGAGTTCCATCCATAGTATCCTCGTAACAATATGTCTGCCTAAAACAAGTACTTTTGCATCAGCATAACATAACAGATGACCATCATCCTTAATATTTCTTTTTGAGGAAGAGAAACAAAAAAGGAGGGGAAAATCATGATAAGGATGCAGTGTTTGGATGCTACTTTACACACACAGTTACGAAATGTAAGTACGTGAATGCAGTATTTGCACAGTCTTCCTACTTAGCAATCATTTTGTGAATCTTTTAGGAGAATATGAGGAAGGATAAAGTATAATACTGAAAGAAATTGGAACTTAAAATAATAGAATAACTTCTTCAGTTGTTGATGGTTTTCTTCTTCCATATTCATAGATAAAATCAACAACTGAGGGGATATTTTGTCATATAGCCAATAGAAGTAACAATACTTGTAAGAAAATCAATCATGGCGTTACACCGAAGTATGCTTGTTCAAATTCACTTGTGTGTCTTGAAAAATTTACACAATTAGACAAAAAATGAAGATAAGATTCAAGAAAGAACATGATCGTTACCATTTTGTCCCAAAAAGAACTAGGTCAGTGTGAGCATTGAAACTCACTAGGAATTCAAATTCAACCCAACATCAAGTGCTTCCTTGAGAAGCGCCTATTGTATCTTCCGAGGACCTTACTAGCTATATAGCACCAACACTTCTTACTGACCCCGTGCCATGTGGACAACACCGACTTGACACAAACACATAGAGTTACATTCAATCATTTTTTTTTTAAATTATTACATGTGTCTATCTGTAACGTGTCTGTCAATGTTTCATAACCTCGGATTATTCTCCCCAAATGTTTTCAAAATTAATACACATTAAGCCACAAATATTATTTCTTTTTTAAATTATATTATTTTCCATAAACATTATTTCTTTTTTCTTCATTTTCTCAAACATGGTCCAAAATAATGGTACTACACGGTTTAATAATGGTATAGCATACAATGTGAAGAAAACATTAATTAAGGCGGTGAAATAAACAAGGAATATTTTATTGTGATGTGATTAGGATTAAAACATAAAAACACATAACATTTGAAAATGAAGAATTGGTAGATATAAATTAGAGATCAACAGAATAAATTAATGAAAATCAGTTAAATTGAAGAGTTTTGAAATGAGTACCTTGCGAGAGTAAATGTCGGAAAGAAAGGAACCCCAACCGGTATGGCTGTAACTGAGCTGAACGATGGAGGATCCAAAGAGAACGAACTGAGGTCTCGCGGGTGCAACCATGTCTATATCTCTCTCTTTCTCTCTCTCTCTCTCTCTCTCTCTCTCTGTGTAATGAGTAGCAGAAGGGTTAAAACTAATAAGAATATATACGTATAACAACACATAGATGAAGGAAAAGACCAAAATAGGCAGCGCCAAACGAATTCCTAAGCTTGTGGAGGAGGATCAACGAAAAATTAACACACTTTGGTTGATTAGTTAGGAATTATTATATGATGACGCGCCTTACTACACGTCAAAAGGTTCGCTTTATTATGCTCTTCTTTTATTTATTTATTTATTTTTATTTCGCTTTATTGAAAATTAACCTATAGATAAGTTGGTCTTCAAATTTTTTAATTAAACTAGTCTTTAAATTTTGCGAACCAAATTTTCATTTAGTCTTCATGTGAAGTCACAGATTTGTATCTTATAATATCAATGTTAGCCCCCGTAAAATTAGTCCTCAAGATGACTCATTATAAAAATAATCAAAAGTATAGCAAAATATAGAATAATAGAGAAAAAGAGAGGAAGAAAAACTTTGTACTATACTCTTTGTTATTTTGAAATCAAGTTATACAACTTTTAAGACATTTCGCGGCACTGTCTAAATTATGACATAAAAATCGCTCTAGAGAAAGTTGGAAAACCGCTTTAGATAAAGTTGAGAAATGCATCAAACTTTGGTGTACAATATTGACACTCTTTATAAGTGATGAAAGCAAACTCACATATGTTTTCTATCCAAATGTGAGACTTCAACAATAATTTGAGAATATTTATATAATGAGAGTTTTTCAAAGTGGGACTTCAACAATTTTTAAATTCACGTATTAATATACTCTATGTTCCAACACTCTTCAATAGGTGTACATTCTCAATGATCCAAGCATGCATGTGCAGATCTATATATTCATTACTTGTTGGAGGCTTTCGCGGCCACAAATTATTTTTTGATATTTTAATTAGCAAAAAACTTATTTCTTAGTTTAGTAAATTTTTAAATATTTTATTATCATAACAAAAAATAGATGTTGCCTCCATCACTCTTTCTTTCATTTTTTTACATTTCGACTCTTATTATATTTCTCTTTTGTATTTTTATGTCTTTGATCTTTATTCTTTTTACGTTATAGTATCAAATATTTTTTATGTGAAAATGTTATCGATTATTTTCATTCACTTCGTTATAAAAACTTATAATTTGATAAATTATTAAATTTTTAATTTTCAAGACCAATTAAATCTTCATATTTTTCCAATTAAGAGCATTTTAATCCTTTATTCTATATTTTTATTTTATAAAAAGTATTATACTTATTTTTTTCTCTCCAATAAATAATATTTCTGGATCCCTCACTAGACAAAAGTCTATTTATAGGACATTAGTCTTGTAAGTTGCAAGGGCACTAAGGGTCTAGCACATTAACTTGGATAGAGAAGTCTTTAGTTAGAGAGGTTATAGATAAATATTCATTAACAGTCCAAGGATAATTATTTATTGGGGATAGATTTGCTTATAAAATTTGGCCATCTTAAAAGATAAAATTGTAAATAATTATGTATGGACTAACTCTAAAAATTAGTTCGTGAAAGATATAAATTTTATAGAAAAAAAAAGTCAATATTATGATATTATTGATGTGAGATCAATGTAGAAGAGTTGTACATTCAATTAATATGTCATGTTAATCTTTAACTATAAAAAATTTCACAAGGATTATTTTAATTAACACTTTACTATTTTAGATATGTATTTTCCTATTCATAAAAAATTTAATACTAATTTGACCAACATTATAATTTTGAAGATTAATTTGTCTATTTACTCTTTCATCAATTATAGTTTGGTTTTAAGTTGCTCAAAAGTGAGTCAATAACCATGAAAGACCTAACTTTCATTAACTAAGACATATATATATTGTTATCACTCTCTCATCACCTATAGTTTGTTTTAAGGTATTAAACGAATGATATATTAATGGTTTTTTTATAATAGGATATATTAGAGTAATATTATTAAACTATTCAAAAATAATTAATTTTTATTTATAACATTGACTAAGATTTGAGACTTTTTTACTAATAATGGTCGTAGAAAATTAAATGCGTGTATTATGAATAGAATATTATAAATAGTATAATATTTTGTCTTTTTAATATATATATATGAAATTGTTCTACATGAGCATTATGGCTATGCCACCCCTAGGAGCCTTCCTTCGAGCCGGATGACCTCCATTGAGCGCCAATGCCTAAGTTGTGCCTTGTCCTTACAATTACAAATGGAGTTATCATGATAGATCCTTTGCAATTTAAGGTCGAGTTATCATAAAATCTCAAGAGTTTTAATAAATTAGGAGAAATTTTATTAATTTTAAGGATAAACTTTATTTATTTTAATTTAGTTTATAATAACTCTTACTTTGATTTAATATGGAATTGTAATAGTTTTAATTTAGATTTAATTTAGATTTAATTTATGTCATATGTAAGTGAAGATACTTTGTTTTTTTACCTTTAGTTTATTTTAGAAAAATACGATGTAAATTCAAACATGATGTCACTTACGACTCATTTAAGTTTAGAGACGATCTTACTAAAAATATGCATTTGTAGTCTCATTAAGACAAATTTGAAATAAAATAGAATTTCTCTATTGGGACAAGTTTGAAATGAAATAAAATTTATCTATTGAGACAAGTTTGAAATTAAATATAATTTCTCTAACGAGGATGTTGAGTGAACTAGGTCTCCTTTTTGAATTATTGGATTATAACTTGCTTAAATCTTATTCATGGCTTCCTTATCATTGTGATGATTCCTGATTGACATATCAATCATCCTTGAGTGTGGCGTTTTCTCCATCTTCTCAACTTAATCCATTTTTGTTCATTTTCCTATTTCATTTATTACTTTATGTGAAGAAATCACTTGGTTAGATCTTCAATTTTATGTGGAAGCACTCAAATCTACATCATTTGGTATTCACAACTAGGGGTGAGAATAGGCTAGGCCGTTCGTCAGGGGCCTATGGTCTGGTTAGTCTGACCTGTTTAATAGAAAAACTAAGCTCGAACTTTTTTTAAAACCTATTAATTTAAATAAATCAAATTTAAACTTTAAAAAAGCTATTAGACTTAATAAGTTGTATATATATATATATACATATACATGTGTGTGTTATGCTCCCTGTTCTCATGCGGCAACAACAAACTTATTTCAAAGTTTTTTTTTTAAAAGTAGTACAACTTTATTGTTTACATTCATTTTATTATAAGGCTTACAAACTTTAATTATTTACAATTATAAGTGACAGAAGGAAGCAAATCAAACAAAAACCATATTGAATATGTTCAAGACTTTAAAGTTATGGTAGAGGTAAGAATTCAATATTTACTACTTCAAAACCTTTTTTTTCCTTTTATCGTTGTATTCCTTTAGTAAAGCTAGCCTTTGTAGGTTTTGTAAGTAAAAATAAACCTGAGATCACAACAGTATATATGAATTTGCAAGAAAATAGTAAAGAAATACATAAAATAGGTGTTGTCCCGTTAGAAGTGTTTCAAAGTTGGTAATAATATTATTATATTATTACTTAATCTGATTGTAGCTTAATCTGTCCGAGTTTGTCTGTGTAAGAACCCTGTTACAAGGCTTTGTGGGGTTGATGTCATGCTTGGATGAATTTAAGAAGTGTTTCAACATTATACTGCTTAGTATCATTATGTTATTTTTAGATTTTTTTGTTATTAATAATTTTTTAAATGTTATTTTTTAAAAGCATTATTTTGTATTACTTTTATTTTCATTTTTCTACTTAGTATAGTTGTATAATATATTTTATATTATCATTTTTATTTTTTCCAACAAATGTCTACTCCCTTAGAAAGAAGTGAACCAATTTCATCTACTCATATGGTCAATAATGAGGTCAACGAACATATGCCTATAGATTCAACTCAAGTAGAAGCTAACACATAGACAAATGAAAATGACATCGCTCTGGAAAACCAACGTCCAATTGTTGGGAGAAAGAGGGACAAAAAACATCACTTGTTTGTAATGATTTTGATGAAGTTGAAATTTCTAAAGGTGTGAAGAAAGCAGTTTGCAAATACTGTAAACTAAAATTGTCTACTGGAGGACCAGAAACTAACACTAGTCATTTGAAAAGACATGCTAGAAGTTGAAATCAAAAGAAGTTGCAAACGACTGCTGAAACAAGACAAGTTGTCATTCTATTTCAGCCATCGAAGTTAATTAACCCATTTATTAGTCCTAGTTTTAGATACTCTAACGAAAATATGAGGGAAATAATTGCAACTAATATAATGGTTCACGAATATCCTTTTAGTGTTGTCGAGGACAACATTTGGATGTGGGGCTTCCAATATGCAAACTCATATTTTCATAAGATTACTCATAAACAGTAAGAAGTGATTGTTTGACACTATTTGAGATGAAGAAGAAAATTTTGAAGAAACTTTTAGAAAGTGTGAGCAAGATTAGTTTAACTACAGATATGTGGAAATATAGCCGTCAAGTAGCTGAATATATGGTTATCACATGGCATTTCATTAATGTGGGATGGAATCTTCATAAAAGAGTTTTGAGTTTTGTGAAAGTGTCCCCTCCAAGGCGTGGTATTGATGTGGTTGATGCAATATATAAATGTTTGAAAACTTGAGAATTGAAAATAAAGTTTTTTAGTATATGTTGATAATGCTTCTTACAATGATTCATACTTAAGATGTTTTAAAGATAATTTATCTCTAAGTAGTAAGTTAATCCTTGGTGGTTCTTTGTTTAATGTTCGATGTTGTGCACACATATTGAATCTGTTAGTGCAAGACAGACTTAGTGAAATTAAGGATACCATTTTCAATATTTGTGAAAGTGTCAATTATGTTAACCACAATGCAAGACTAAAGGCATTTTGTGATGTGGTTGAGCATAAGTGCTTAAAAGAAAGGAAACCCGTCATTGATTGTCCAACAAGATGGAATTCAACTTTTAATATGTTGTCAACTGTTTTGAAATTTAAGATTGCCTTTGCAGCCTACAAAGAAAGAGAGTCTCATTATAAGCATGCCCCTTCACTTGAAGAATGGAACAAAGTTGAGAAAGTTTGTAAGCTGTTAGAAGTATTTAATTGTGCAACTCATGTGATCTCATGTAGTTTATCAACTATTTATTTTTGTATTTTATTAGATCACTTTATTATTCTTTGAAGTGTTTAATCTCACTACTATATTAAATGTAGGTAGTGAGTATCCGACTGCAAATTTGTATTTAGCAGAAGTTTGAAAGGTTAAACAAATACTAGATAAGGCTGCTAAAGACAAAGATCTCTTTATGAAAGAAATGGTAGGTCCGATGAAAATAAGTTTGACAAATACTAGGGGGGAGTGTAATATATTGATGGCTATTGCTTGTGTTTTGGATCATAGGTGCAAATTTCATACGGTGCATATATGTTTTCCCTTAATATATAAATTTAAAGAAGTTGTTAACGAGAATATAAAGAAGGTCAGGAGTTCATTGGAAGAATTATATGATTAGTATGTAGTTTTATGTTTGGAAGAGTCTTCATCTCCCGTTGTTAATTTGGATAGTAATAATTTATCATTCTCCCAAGAGAATGCTGCAATCGTCACTGGATTTGACGAAATTTTGATCATTTTGCGTGAAAATGAAATTGTGCTTCCAATAAAATCAGAATTACAAGATTATCTTGACGAAGGTATTTACGCTCCTAACACTAAATCTTTTAGTGCTTTGGATTGGTGGAGGAACAACAACATGAAATATAAGATCTTGTCTAAGATGGCTGCTGATGCACTAGCTATTCCAATCTCAACTGTAGCATATGAGTTCACATTTAGTGTTGGAGGTAGAGTTATTGATGAATTTCACTCGAAATTAAACGAAGAATTTGTTGAAGCTCTTATTTGTGGCAGGGATTGGTTCCGTCATAAGTATAACGTGAAGAAAAAATTGAAAGTAAATATTTTATCAAGTAGTATTCATTCATTTTTTAAGAATTTGTTCATTTATTTAATTAGTATTTTTTAGCCCAATGTCTAACATATATGTATTTTTTCTTCTGATATTGAAGGTTGATAAACAATAGATACAAATCACTTTGAAGATTGGATATCATTTTTTTTTCCTTCCTTAGGCTCTGAATGTGTTTTGTTTGCTGATATGTGTACACTGTACAAGGAGTTGTTCAAATTTCGTTCTAGAGGATGACAATGTCTTTTGTTTATTGTTAATTATGGGGTTCATTTTGTTTTATTTGTAATTTGTTGAATGACTTTTTGGAGTTTGCTAATTATGGGTTCATTTTATTTTTTTGTTTTTTTGAAAAGTTGTTGCAGACTTGCTAGTTATAATTTTATTATATTTGATTATAATTTTATTAATGTTTCTTATGTTTATTATTTTATAGTTTTTCTAATACATAAAGGCCTAGTTTAGCCTACTAAAAATATAAATATATTATTTAAATGTTTTAATGTAAATAAGACTTTTAAATAGGCTTTCAGATCAGACTGGACTTCTAAAAAAGCCAGACCAAGCCAGAAAAAAACCTATGATAGGCCGTAGACCATACTCAAACCTAAAAAACTAATTGTAGGCCAAGCTCAGACTTTTTAAAGTCTGATCTGGTCTATTCTCACCTCTATTCACAGCTTGTCATGAAGTTGTAATCTTTGTCATTAATTTATATTTTAGTATTTTTTGTTTGTGAGATATTTGAAATTTAGTTTCATTTTATTCAAAATCTTGTTTAATCTTGAGTTGTTTGTTATTTATAAGTATTGTAATATGTGTAGGAATGTTTATTTGGGAGGTTTCTTGCTGTAATTTTGGTGAAATTTTGAGTCTTTAGTTGTTGTTTTCGAGAGGAAAAAACCTGGATTTAGTTTCATCATCTTATTCATTTGCAATGATTTGATCCAAAATTTCACTTGCAAACTTGTTTTTGATATTTCCTTATACATGTCTGATTCTGGAAATTCAAAAGCGTAAATTGATTACAAAAATAAGAGGAATTCAAATATGTAGAGAAAAATCTAAAACAATAAGTTATTCAACAAAAGGCATTTATATAAACATAAAAAATCCATAATTGGTTCACTTTGATACATCAATCATTATTACCTTTTATTATGCATTGCATATTTTTATCTTAGTACTTTACTTCTCACATATTCGTCACTCACATATTTGGATCACTTAGTCATTTAGTTCAAATCATTCTTATTTCTTTGATAATCTATTTGAGTGTCTTCGTTTACTTAGTTTTTCTTGTTAATAGCTTTTGTGGATTTGTTACATTGTGTTTGGACTCTTTGATTTAGATTCTTGTTTGAGTTCTTTTTAAGAACTTAAAAGAGGAGTTTGTGTGGAAAAAGACAAGAGTGCACATCATTGAAAAAAGTCATCATTGAGTGATATACATGAGTGATACATTTCTTGAATGTAAACACTTAGTAAGTGGTGAGAGCCTTATTTTTATTTTCTTAACAGTTATTTGTTTGATTATTGTGGTACTCGTTGATTTTTTGTTGTTGAAATCATGAGTGAAACTGAACCAAACTCTCATTCTCCTAAAATCGCTTCTCTTAAGGGTCATTTTACAAAAAATTGAATAGATTCTTGTTTGAGTTCTTTTTAAGAACTTAAAAGAGGAGTTTGCGTGGAAAAAGACAAGAGTGAACATCATTGAAAAAAGTCATCATTGAGTGATATACATGAGTGATACATTTCTTGAATGTAAACACTTAGTAAGTGGCGAGAGCCTTATTTTTATTTTCTTAACAGTTATTTGTTTGATTATTGTGGTACTCGTTGATTTTTTGTTGTTGAAATCATGAGTGAAACTGAACCAAACTCTCATTCTCCTAAAATCGCTTCTCTTAAGGGTCATTTTACAAAAAATTGAATAGATTCTTGTTTGAGTTCTTTTTAAGAACTTAAAAGAGGAGTTTGCGTGGAAAAAGACAAGAGTGCACATCATTGAAAAAAGTCATCATTGAGTGATATACATGAGTGATACATTTCTTGAATGTAAACACTTAGTAAGTGGCGAGAGCCTTATTTTTATTTTCTTAACAGTTATTTGTTTGATTATTGTGGTACTCGTTGATTTTTTGTTGTTGAAATCATGAGTGAAACTGAACCAAACTCTCATTCTCCTAAAATCGCTTCTCTTAAGGGTCATTTTACAAAAAATTGAAATACTCAAATGACAAATGAATGCCTTGAGAGAAGAGCTTGTGAATCAAAGAGATAAGAGATCTCATCATTGAAGATAATCTCAAATTGAAGATGGGTTTGAAATTGAGAAAGAAAGAAGATATAGAGGTTATGATGAGAAGAAAATGAGGTATGATATGAGATTTAGAGAAAAAGAAAGAAGTTGTGAAGATTATGATGAAGAGGAAATGAGGTATGAAATGAGAGATAAAGAAAAAGAAAGAAGATATAAAGATTATGGTGAGGAGGAAAAGATATATGAATGGAGAGATAGGGAAAAAGTGAGGAGGCAAAGATATTTTGAGAAGGAGCATAAGAAGTATGCAAAAGAGAAAAGACAATATAAAAAGAAGGATCGAGAAAACAAAAAAGAAGTATATCATATGAAGAATATATTAGATATTTTGTATTGGATCTGAAGTATATGAAATATCTTTATGAAAATGGATATGCAAAAGCGGCAAGAAAAATAGAGAAGTTAGCCTTGAGAGAGAAAGAGAAAATCAAAGAAAAAAAAGATGAAGAGGAAAAAGATAAGTTAGCCTTGAAAGAGAAAGAGAAAATTAAAGAAAAGGAAGAGGAAGATGTAAAACATTTGAGAGAAAAAGACAAAAAATTGACTCTAATTATTTGTCTAACTTTAATAATTATCTTGCACAAGTGTTTGAAGAAGTGTCTCTAAAAGAGGAATGTCATCAATATATTGACTTTGAAAGTGAAGAGAAATGTGATGGTAAAATTAAAAGTCTCTTTAAACAAGAGAGTGACGGGAATGAAACACCATTTGTTTGTGATGAAGAAAATGTCCATGATACTCAACCTACTTTGAAGCCTTTGCAAATACAAAGTAACTTATTGTTTGCCACCGATTTCAATCCATAGAAGGAAAATTTGATCATGAATATCAACTTCAAAAGGTAAGAACTTTATCCCCATCTTTAGATTTCTTACCTTGACCATAAATGTGATAAGATATTAATTGTTCAAGATTAAAATTTGTTTTACCGACTTATCACATTTGGTGACTTTTCCAAATTTTCATTTGACTGTGGTGAATATGATGAATTTGTGGTTTATTTGGATTCTTTCTTCATGTACAATATAATGAAGCTTAAATTCGTAGTTGAATTTCTTCAAGAATGAGGGATGATAATGAATTAAGATGAACTTTATTTATTTTAATTTGGTTTGTAATAATTCTTAGTTTGCTTTAATTTGAAATTATAATAGTTTAATTTAGATTTAGTTGATGTCGTGTGTAAGTGAAGATATTTTATTTAATTAGATTTAGTTTATTTTATAAAAATATGATGTAAATCCAATATGAATCTAGAGAACGGTGTCACTATGACCCATTAAGTTTTACATATAGTTTTGCTATAAATATGCGTTTGTAACCTCACAAGTTTAAAATGAAATAGAATTTCTCTAATGAGAATGTTGAGTAAGCTAGGTCTCTTTTTGAGTTATTGAATTAAAATTTGTTTGAATCTTATCAATGACTTCTTTACTATTATGATGATTCCTCATTGACTTATCAATCATCATTGATTGTGACTCATTCTCTATCTTTTCAACTTAATTCATCTTTTATGTTTATTTTTCCAATTTCATTTGTTATTTTATGTAAATAAACTACTTGGTTAAATCATAAATCTCATTAAAAAAAACACTCAAAATCACATCAAGTTGTGAGAAACAAGTAATTTTACTTTGTCCTATAAGAACAATGTGGAAAAGAGGATTGATTTCATCTTCTCACAATTTGTGGGTGGGTTAGAACAAATAGGGAAAGGGAGAAACCAAATGGATATTGTTTGTTTTGTGTGTACTCGGAGTATATATCAATTTTAAAATAGAAAAAGAAAAGAGTAAATATCAATGTTGCAACTTCTTTTTATTTTGATAAATTCTTAGATACTGATAAAGAAAATGAGTACAGGTATACCCTATATAGACAAAACTAATTCAAAATAAACTTACTTAAAAACTAAATAAATATAAAAAACGTGATACATGGTTTTATAATGATTAATGTTGGATATTATAAATATATTTAATAAAAGTATATAATACAGAATTATTCATCTTTTATTTGTGGTGGTGTATGAAACAAAAAGGTTAAGCGACAACCAACACATAATTAATGTTGTATTTATTTTGAATTATTTTTTAAAATGTGTGTTCGTCATAAATTGACGAGAGATTCTTGAAGTGGACTGTGGTAAAAAATTTATGACGATTTATCAATAATTTATAAGTCAAAAATAAAAAATAAAATATTAATTAAAAAATATGCATTTTTAAAAATAATAAAAATAATTTTTAATATTTCAAAAAATATAAATAATTATTTATTTGAAAAATTTATTATTTATTAACTAATAAAATCAACACAACTTTTAAAAAGATGAAAACAAAATATAAAATAAAATTACAGTTGTATTAAATGAGACGGACTTTTGAAAAAGATAACGGCAACAAACAATAATAGATATACTTTGCAATGGAATATGTAACATGGCCATGGTCATTGAACACGTAAGAAAACATGATGTAACAAGTTATTTAAAACACGTATAACTATTTTTCTTCTTCATTATTTTTAATTTTCAGCAAAATCCACTTATTTTTAGCATAACTACTATTTTACTATAAATGGTGGGTGTGTGGGTCCACCTTTAGACTCTTATTTGGATCCATATTAGAGAAACAAAAATTGTTTTTACGAAATTAGGGAGACCATCATATCATAAATAAAATTATACATTTGCATCCTTTAATATAATATAGTTTTTCGCTATTAATCTGATTCTGATGTCACAAATAAAAGTTCAAGGAAAAAAAGAAAAGAAAAAGCATTATCACGATGCCCAACATAATAATGAATGCAATGGAGCCACAAACATATATAGAAGTTGTTGATATTAGGAAACCGCTTAGGTAGAAGAAAATAAAAAACTCATGGTACTTGTACATTATTTTCGCTATATAAAAATGGTTCATAAATGCATATAGTGCTGATGAACAACTTTATTTCAAAATAATTAAATGAATGGTTGATTGAGAACAACTTATGTAGGAAATGTTGAGTAGGTACGGGAGTGTAATGAATGAATGAACAGTTGAATTAAAAGATAAAACTGATAGGAGTCGGTTATCCAATTTATCACTACCATAATGACATATCTTGCCTAACAGGTTTGTGAGGGGAGTTCACCAAACATAGCTGACATTTAGTAAATATCACAATTTTAGAAAAGTTTTATCTCATGCTTCACAATTATACTTTTATTTTCACAAATTTTTTAAAATATTAAATATACTCTGTATTTTTTTAATTATTTTATTAAATTAAAATTCACTTTTTTTTACCTTCCAAGATTTTACGAACTCAAAAAAAATAAGATTTTCGGTAATTACCGGAAAACTTTTTTCAAATTTTCCTGTACAAAATGTTTCTATCGAAAAACTTGGAAAAAATTTCCAGTAAAGAAAAGTTCAGTTAACACTACCAAAAAACTTGTGGAGAAAGTTTTTCGGTAGTTTTTTTTTCTAATTTTTTATTTTATTTTATTTTTAAATTTTGATAGATATGGATAATCCACTAGTATTATCTGATAAAAGATGTGTTGATACTACCAAACGTTTTTAACACATAACATATATGAATAATTATAATTACTATCGTAAAAATCTATTATTGTGATTAATTATTATAGTTTATTTTATATTTTATTTCAGATATTTGATACACGAGAAACTGTTGTGAATTGGGTTAGAGAAATCGATATAAAACACAAAGTGACTATTATCATCACAAGAGCAGATAAAGAGACTCTAGAAAGATGGAGGAGAAATAAATTAATATTAGGTTGTGATAAAGGAGGAAAATACAAGGGTGTTGATAGTTTAACTCAAAGTTCAATAAAAAAGTGTGGTTGTCCTTTCAAGATCAAAACCATTAAAAGATGGTTCAGGATGGACAGTAAAAGTTCACATGGTTCAGGATGGACGTTTAGATGACAAAGAGAAAAAAACATGTACACGACTTAACAAAATATAATGTTGCACCGATGCACATATTACTCTCATTGCAAAACCGAGATAAGAACAATGTTACTCAAATCTCACAAATATATATATAGAGGGGTATCATTTGATTGAAGGTGAGAGGTCATAAGACATAGATGCAACATTTATTCAAGTTAATTGAAGATACAAAATATGTGTATTGGAATAGAAAGCGAGAAGACTCATATGTGATGAAATATATTTTTTGGGCTCATCCAGATTCAGTGAAGTTCTTGAATTTATTTCCTATTGTGTTAATTATGGACAACGCCTACAAAACCAATAAATACAGAATGACATTACTTGAAATTGTTGGTATGACATCAACAAGATGACATTTGTGGTTGTATTTGCTTATTTGGAATGCGAGCGGGAAGAAAACTTTTGTTGGACATTAGAGATGCTAAAAGAACTGTTTGTTACACAAAATAATTTTCCTCATGTAATTGTGACAGATAGAGATCTTGCTTTAATGAAAGCAGTTGATAATGTACTTCCACATGTTGTTAATTTGTTTTGTCAATTTCATATCGACAAAAATGTTGGAGCAAAATGCAAGCAACATGTATTAAAGGATAGACAAGAGTTAGTATTGAATATGTGGAAAGACGTTATGTATTCCAGTGATGAAAAAAAGTATATAATGCGGTTGCACATGTTTGAGCAATCATGTGTCGATTGTAAAGTGTTTGTTGATTATGTGAAAGAAACTTGGTTGACTCCTCATAAGCAATGGTTTGTTGAAGCATGGACAAATCGAGTCATGCATTTGGGAAACACAACGACTAACAGGTATGACATCTCACTATAAAACTTCGATTTTATAATTTTACTATATATTGTTGGATTGCTCCATTGTGACAATTTACATGTAATGATAGGGTTGAGTCAGCTCATTGGAAACTGAAGTTAATGTTGAAAAACAACATGAGTGACATGTGTAGATGTTGGGAGGCTATGAACAACATGATAAGGTTGCAACATAAAAGAATCAGGGCCTCATTTCATAAAAGTTTTTATGGTGAAGCGCACAAACACAAAAATCCATTTTATCAGATATTGAATACATTTGTATCAAAAGAAGCTAAAACACGTATTGTTGAAGAATACAAGAAAGTTGAATCGATGGGTACCGACAAATCTGTATGTGGGTGCTCTCTCAGAAGCACATACGGGTTACCATGTGCTTGTGAATTGGCACAATATAAATTGAATGGGTGAACCAATTCCGTTAGAGTCTGTGCATATTCAATGGAGGAAATTAAGCATGGAATGTGAACTCACCCAAGACACAGAAGATGTACCAGAGTTAGATATGTCTATTGAGATGGATGCTTTGTGGAAACGCTTTTGATCACTTGATGTTATAGGAAAAAGGGTGTTGAAGAGTAAGGTGCGTGAACTTGTTTTTGCAACTACAAGTTCAACGTGTCCACCACCTGAAAAGGTTCAAACCAAAGGACGGGTGAAGAAGAGTAATTCTAAGAAGCCAGATGGATATGATGTATATCGAGACCCTTCTTACTTTGAGCATGTTAATACAACATATTGTGAAGATCCTACTTCCCAACCATCTCAATCATCAAAGAAGAGACATTCTTTTTCATCAAAGAAACAACCCTCTCAATCATTTCAATCCTCAATACATTTGTTCTTAAGACAATTTCCTAATATTATTCAACCATACATTGATGACATATTTAATGTGGTAGCAGATGGAAATTATGGCTATCGCGCTATTGCATCACTGCTTGGACACAGTGAGACATCTTGGTCTTTGGTCCGCCATAGTTTGGATCAGGAGATTGCATCTCATATAAGTCCATATGATATATTGTTCCTAGGACGCATTAGAGAAATAAGAGATTCGTTGAAGATAACAAGCTTAAGTGTTCAACCAATAGATAAATGAATGTCCATAGCTGATATGGGCTACGTGATAGCAACAACATATAATATTATTCTCATGACGTTTGGTCAGACATTTTCTATGACTTTTTCCTATTAGGGGTTCACATTCAAGATCGACAAAAAATGATTATATCATATGTATTGGTTTTGTCGATGCAAGTCACTGGGTTCAAGTAAAATTATATTATTTTCTTAAGTAATGCTTTTTTTTAAAATAATAAAATTATTTATTATTTCAATGTATTTTGCAGTTAACGATGAAAGATGGATTTCCAATGCCAAACATTGCACTAGGTTGGAAGCAATATCGCACCGACGAGGCAACTTCTTGGGCAATAGCATATACAGAGTGTCTACAACATTGGGGGTCTTTAATAGGCAATATGTCACGTGTAAGACAAGATCCACTAAAAGAACTCATAGATGTCATGTCATTAGATGATGATTGAATTTGTATGAGCTACAATACTTTAAAAACATATATAAAATCAATTGTTATTAGTTCATTTTAGTTTTCTGTCGTTATATTTTATCTTGTATTTTATTTAGTTTACTTTTGTTATAGTTCATCATAAATAATATAAAATTTGTTGAGGAAAAAACCTTTTTGATATATGTTTTAATGACAACAAACCTTTTGAGTTAAAGGATTGAGTTTTATGAATGGTGATTTACTAATTATTGCATTTGAGTTTTGTTTAAGGAAAAAGGTTATGAATCAAACTGTTCCAACAAGATAGATCAGTCTCCAGAAATGTCCAGAATAATCAGATCAATCTCCAGAATGATCAGATTAGTTCCAGAATCTCCAGAATGATCTGTTGTCCAAAATAATCTTATGTCCAGAATGATTATCATTCTCCAGCATGTTAAACATCCTTCTCCAACATGATTAACAATTACCTCCAGAATGGTCATACATCATCCTCCAATATGATAACATCAGTCCAGAATGATACAATCATTCTCCAGCATACTGAACATCATTCTCCAGCCTTGTTACATCCTTCTCCAACTTGACGGCCAAGAACGTTGAACGATCTTGAAGTATATCATCAATTAGAGGATATCACCAGAGGGAAGAAACAATGACATTAGCAGAGGATATTATTCATGGCCCAGATCAGAAGGAAACATGGTCCAGAAGGAGACTTGGTCAGACTAGAAGGAAATAGAGTTCAGAAGATAATTCAGTCCAGAACAGAAGACATGTTCCAGATTTGGCCCATAACAGAAGACTTGGTCCAGACCAAAAGATAGCATGGTCCAGAACAGATCACATGGTTCAGATCAGAAGATCACAGGTCTAGATCAAAATATCACATAGTCCATATCAGAAGGTTACACTGTCCAGATCAGGAAGCAAAATGGTACACATCAAATCACATGGTCCAGATTTGATCCAGATCAGCAGATCATATGGTCCAGCTTTAAGTCATGATCAGGTGAAGACTTAATTAAAATTCGAAGAAGACTTGATTGATTTTTGATAGAAATATGATCAAAGTATTAAGGAGATTTGATTCAAAAATCACAGAAGACTTGAAGGAAATTCGAATCAAAATCAGTTAAGAGAAGCAAGATCAAATCTGAATATCCAAGAACATTCTGGACATCATTCTGATGTCACCAGAGGATGATATCCTCAGAGGATGTCACCAGAGGATACCTCCAGAAGTCATCACTAGAGGATACCTCCAGATGACGTCACCAGAGGATACATCCAGAGGATACCTCCAGAAGTCGTCACCAGAGGATACATCCAAAGGATACCTCCAAAAGTCTTCACCAGAGGATACCTCTAGATGACGTCACCAGAGGATACCAGAAGATACATCTAGAGGATACCTCCAGATGATGTCATCAGAGGATACCAGAAAATACCTCTAGAGGATATCACCAGAGGATCCCTATAATTTAAAAGTCAAGAATATGCATCACAATGATCGAGACTCATTTGCAACACAAAGGAAGAACCAAGTCTGCTCTTGAACATTAGAAGCAGAATGAAGAACATTTTTGCTTTTTGACCTGCGCTCACCTAATCACTGACAGAGGATAAGCCAGCTATTCCCAACAAGCAAATGAGCTGTCAAAAGTACTTTTTGAGTCTTTAAAAGAGAACTCAAGATATAGGCAACAACAAGCACTCACGAAAGCAATTTTTTTCATCATTCATAATCAGATTCAAGAGCTTCAAGTTCGAATCAATACATCACTTACATACACTTACATACTTGAAAGCTTCTCAATAACAAACAAAAGATTCAGCTTTGTTCTTCTTCTTCTTCATATCAGAATCATTCTATTGAGTTCTTTTGTCAAAGAATCAGAACTCAAACAAGAGTTGAGCATACTCAGATTCTGTCCAAAATAAGAGCTTCAAGTACTAAGCAATTCATTACTCACTTCAATCATACTTGAAGTTATCTCACTCACATACATTGATTCAGTTCTGATTTTTCCTATTTGATTCCTAGAATCATTCTCGTTTATTTCTCTGTCAAAGAATCAGAACTCAAACAAGTGTTGAGCCTTATCAGATTTTGACAAAACACTTTAAATCATATCATTGTAAACTCAAGGCTATAGTGTGAAGTATAGTTTTGAGTAAGCTTGTTGGAAATCCTTTTATGATTAAAAGGTGAACTTAAAATTCTATCTAAAGATTGATAGGTGATTTGATTGAACTCCTTTCTGGGTGGAAAGGATTTGTTTTTGTAACAGATCAAAGTTGATCTGAAATAGGGTTTGTAAAACTAAGATTGATCTATGTTTTAGCACTTAAAAATCTCACCGTTGTGAGGACTGGACGTAGCCCGGGTTGAGTGAACCAGGATATATCCGTGTGTGATTTCTCTTCCCTTATCTCTATTTACTTTCAGTCTTTTAATTATCAAGTTAAATAGATAAACTGAACTGTTGATTTTAACTAACCAAGAACATTCTCTGTTTTCTGGTGAAAACCATGTACGTTCTCCGTTTTCTATTTTCACAACCAAGATCAATCTTGAGTTATTTTCTTAAGTTTTTAACAGGAATTTTAAAAGGGTGAATTTACAATTCAAACCCCCCTTTCTTGTAAATCGACATTGCTACTTAAAAATTAACGACATATAAATAAATAATGCTAAACATAATGAAATAAAAACAAACTAACATTAATATTTAGAAAAACAATGTTTACAAGTCGTCTACTAATTATTATGACCACGTGATAAATACACAGCTCTATAAAAGTAAGAATACAATTAATCATCTTGGTGAGCTTCATGTACCTCCAAGCCCTGTTGTATAAGATAACTAATCTGCTGTATAGTAGATGGCTGTGAATTAGTAGCATCAGCAACGATGGTCAGTGCACTAAATTCCGGGACCTGAGGTACACCTTCAGGTCGCACTAGCAGTGGATGAGACACCTGGTAGAACCACTCCAAATATCCTTCCCGACACTCGGATGGATATGTACCTGGATGGATCATGTGATATAACTCCGTGACAGGAGTCACATATCCCATCCATTCCACATCTGCATCATATAATCTAGAAAGATCTGCAAGTGGTTGTGGTGGAATATGTTGGATATATCATAACTGTCTCAAACACCTCTCTGGCATGTACGCCACTACTATGGTACATAATTGGAGGTGGCCAGTGTAGATCATGATATCATCAAAGGGAACGACATCCCTATGATTCTCCCATGGTCTCCAAATGACTTCAGCAGGTGTTAGTGCGTCAATCATATGTCTGTACTCAGGGATCTTGTGCTTGCCTTGTTTGTAGCTCCATATGTTCATCCGAGCAAAGTAGTCAAGATCAGCACTCTGGTCACCTCTATTACAAATATTTGAAAAATATTCGTATATTGAGCACTTTTGTAAATAAAATTAAATAAATTAATGATAAACATACAAATTAATGATTTAAAAATAATTAAAATATTTAATACATGTAGTAGTGACATATAACCACCTAACTGTTTGGTGGCATAACAGCAGACATTTGAGAGGTAGTCATAAAGGACTACGAGTGCACCAGTACCCCAGGCGTATGCATTTGTACCGTCCAAATCTCTGGATAAAGGGAGGTACTTCACATCAACAAGAGTATGACTCTTATCTGCAAAAATAGTACTCCCTAGTAAATTCAGCAGATACGCCTTGACAGCACAGTCAAATCTATCTCCTTGGCATTGTCTCACGAATACCTCCTTCAACCAATTCAGTCTGTAGTGCGCCCCTTTGGTCTTTCTGGTCTCCTCCCAGATCTCTTCCGCAGGCACTCCTAATAAAGTAATGGCAAGATGACATGTCATTGCTCTATCCACATCAGGTGGAATGTAGAACTGGCCTTTAGCAAACAATCCAAGAAGATTGGCAACATCATCCAAAGTAACCATCATTTCACCGAATGGCATGTGAACTGATGAATGTCTCATAATGACATCTTTCCACAAATGCAAAAATCAGGTTGTTGTCAATTGTCTTTAAACTACCCCATTGTAATGGGGCCAATCCCGATAAGTTCACCCAGTTCTCGATGACTCGCAGGAGTACCTGCGGCGTAAATTGTTGCAGCTTTTTCCCATGCGCATCAATTTTCAGCATTGGTCGCTCCTGTATACAAAGAAAATATATGACATTAAAATTAAATATAGAACAAAAATAATAATTAATTAAAATATTTTTAATACACCATAAATAATAATTAATAATTAATTTAATATACCTGACCAAACTATATTCTAGCTGAAACATGTTGGTCGTATCGAGTAAGGACTGATAAATCATATGGTCCTCCAGGATACTGCGTCCCCTGAGGTTCATCATGTCCTTCCTTTATATGCTCTCTCTCCTCCTCCTCATGTACTACAGGAGGGTCCTCCTGCTTATGCATAATAACATTAGCCTCTGGAATAACCATATGATCCTCGTCTCCCTCTTCATCTTCTTCTACTATCATCCGTCGTCTTCTCCTCGTCGACGTTGTTGGTCGAATCATCTCCGGAGGATGCATCATAGATGATGAAGAAGTACCTTCCTCGCGTGATGTTCGGATGGTTTTGCCGTCTCTACCTCATGCACCAGCGGCCACTAAAATTAAAAAATAACAAGAAAAAAATCAGTTAAAAAATTATAATTAAATAAATTCAAAAAAAAAAAATACCTACCGAAAAACTTGAAAATCAAGTTTTCCGGTAACTACCGAAAAACTTTAAAAAATATTTTCGATAGATGTTCCGAAAATCTTTTTTCAAGTTTTTCGGTAGTTACTGAAAAACTTGATTTTTAAGTTTTCTGGTAATTCATTTTTTTCCAGAATCTTTTTTCAAGTTTTTCGAAAATGTTATGAACTACTGAAAAACTTTTAAAAAAAAATTCCGAAAGACACTATAACTACCGAAAAACTTCATTCAAATTTTGCGGTAGATTTTCCAAAAACTCACTCACTTTTTCCAGAAAACTTAAAACGATCGAATAGTAAAATTTTCAGATTTTATGCTTTATAGAAGGATAAAAACGCCTTTTTCTTAAATTTGTGGGAGTATAAATATAATCCGGGGGTATGGGGTAAAACTTTCCAATCTTAGGCAATTCTTGATAGATAATGTTACCGGCTGGGCCAAGGCCAAGAGCATGCACATGCACCTCACTCCTTGACATGCTTCATCAGACAACATTCCGCTTATTACGATTGTTGCTCAATGCTAACAGAATTGCCTTCATTCGAAGTGTTTGTAAATACAAGCCGATAAGTTCTGGTCACCGTCTTTAGTATTATTTTATGATGATCTTTTTCTCACTCAGTCGCTCACTTCTCTCTTTCACGTTGGATATAACAAAACAATTATTTAACTTTAAATATAATGAAAATATAAATTATTAACATATATAATTTTTTGTTTAATTAGAGTTTTGTCCATCTTATTTTCATTTCATTTGTGAAATTAATCCTTCTATTTTAAAATTAAATAGTTTTGCTACATCTCTCAAATTTTTTAATTAAAAAGTTATAGTGTGACATATTTTAAATAATTTGTCATATGATACAAATATTTTTAATCATTAATATCAATAAAATTGCAACAAAAACCTCTAAAATTTTAAGTTCTAATTTATGAAATTATTCATTTTTGTTATTTAATTAATATCATATAAATAATTAATGCACTAATTTGGTTCTATACACTGTTATTTAAAATATATTTTATCACAATTTTTAAGTCAAAAAATACGAAGAAAATACTAAAACTATCGAATTTTAAAATAGAAAAACTATATTAGTGGATTGATAAAAAAAATAGAAGACCAAAATTGCAATTAAACTAAATCCTTTTAGTTTTGGAGCTTCAAATTTAATAAGGAAGTAGTTAGTATAATAGTTTCCTTTTTAGTGCAATTAATTTTCTAGTAACAAATATCGAGCATTGATTTGAGAGCAGATGGTTCTATTACATATACACACTAAATTACATTTGCTCCGTTCAATCAATGTCTTTGTACCAAACTGAATTTCAATATCTAACCATGGGATTCAATTATTCACCACCAACCATATTATGTTAGTTGAGCATTTAATATCTATTAATTGCTGAATGAAATTCATATTTTATATTCGAATTTGCTGGATTGTTATCGTGGTAGATGTGCGTGTATAACTAACTAGCGTTCAGGGAAACTCTGGCACAACAATATTCTATATCACATGTTTAACACTATGTGATGTGATATCCATTTTTCAGTTACCTGCGAATTCTATGAGGCCCCTCTTTCAAAATGTGTCCCCTCTTACATAGTAACACAAATTTATTGATTGGTACCTAGAGTTTGTCACAATATTGAAACGAGCACATGGAATGAGAATTTTGTCACCATGTGCTGCTTTATTCTAGTTTGGGGATTGGGTATCCCAACAACATTATACCCTCACTACTTGTTCTAATTTAGTGAAAGAAAGAAAACAGAAGTTTCCTCCTTCCAAACTTCTCTAAAAGTCATTAAAAATTATGGGGAATTTATAAAGACAAACTGAAAAAATTATAGAATTAAGTGAAGAACATCACCAAAAACACAAAAATGCACCTAAATTTTGTCTATTTTATAAGCCATGTGCCAAACATATATAACACAATGAAGGAGATATACTCTTGTTGGGAGTTTAAGAGGAAAAGGCATTATGAATTATAAATCAAATATCTCCAAGGAAATTGGTTCCCCTAATGATATAAAATAACCAAGGTATTGAGTTTGAATATCATGAACAAAAAAAAAAATAAAGGAGTCAAATATGGATTTCTAAAAAATTTAGAAGTTGGCTGTTTGAAAAGGCTCTACGTTATCCATGATGGGCAGCATCCAATTAATCAACTATGTCATCCATGATATGCTTTCCGAGGTCGATTTCTTTGGTAAAATTGCCATCGGTTCATTAGCTGCAAACTTTGTTTGGCTAGGAGATATCAATTCCAGAAAGATTGTCACGGGTGTATGGGATAAAATTTGTACTCCTTTCTCTGAAGGTGGTCTTGGTCTTTGTTCACTCAAATCCATTGATAAAGCAGCTATGTTAAAGTTGACTTGGGAGGTCGTTTCTTAAAACTGTCAATGGGATGTTTTGGTTAGAGCTAGAGCATTCAATAATAATAAGCATGTGCAGTATCTCAATTTATTAGAAGATTTAACTTCTACAACTTTATAAGAACTTTGAAGAATCATAAACTTGTTTCGAATAAGAAGCTCTAGAAACTACTCGAAACATGGCCTTAATTATGAAAACAACCAAATGTAGGAGCTTGATATGCAGTTTTACCTTTACTGTGAAGCAATCATCGCAGTGATTTAGATTTTCCTTTCAACTTTTTTTTAAAACTTTTACACTGAGGGTGTTCTTGAGTCTCCTGTAGCACTTCCCCAAGCATTTGTAACCATAGCTCTTCAAAGTGCTTGTGAAAACCCTGCTGAAACCAATCCAAAATTTCTGAAAATAGTTCTCTTGGATTCCCCTTCCACACCATTCTTAACGTGGCAGAGCTATCAATCGACTTGCTCTTTAACTTGCTAAAAAGATTTCCCACCCTTTTTTGACCAAAAGCTTCTCTCTTCAAAATACTTTCAGGAGGGGCTGACATGTATTTTCGAACAGATTTTAAACACAGACACACCTGACCTTCAAGTAAAGCATAAGCGAACACCTGCACCCGATGCTCATCATTGCTAATGGGTAATGAATGCTTTGGAAGCTCCCAACAAAAGCGCCCAAAGGTTGGGATGACCCAACATTTTACTTGGTCAGCCTGCGCGTCATAAAAAGGTCTTGGATCCGTCAGGGGTGGAGAGAAAATGCACGAAGACTTGGCCTGCTCAACTAGCCATGCTGGCTCCACCCTTGTCACTCCATGCATATATGCTCTCTTCGCACTCGTCACCCCTTCTTTGTTTGGTCTTTTTGTCTCTAATAGTTCATTGTAAACCAAAAACTCAGGGCGTACAGTAGAGACTGACGACCAACGATGAAGGAAAATACTTTCATCGACCATGCTTGATTGATACCTTCCGGCACGAGAAATCATATCTCCATCAGTGGCCCTAGAAGTTGTAATCCGTTTAGCAACCCTATCTGCCCAGCCCGCACATATTGCTTGACAAATGAGCCTTTCCTCGACCAGAGAGAGAGGATAGTGTGCAGAAGAAACCCGCCAAGCATTTTCCACATCCTCTAGTGTTCCATGAATCCATGAGTACTCTTGCTCAAAACCACCTCTATCACTCTGATTAAAGACCAGTTTAAGTAGTTGCTGTCTAAGTTTGGACATTTCGTCCATGGTTTTGAAATGCAATGCATTATCCTCACAGAATTGCAGTGACTTTTGTGCTTGTTCAAAACACTGCAGGGCATATGCTATGGCTAGGGCATCACTAGTGACAACTCGAAATTTTTCTCGTGCAACTTTAGATGTTTCTTTTAGTTTCTTTCTCCTTGTCTTTTCTTTTTTATCAATGTCCTTATCATTGCCTCCCATGCTAGATTTCTCAGCGATCTCTGAATCTCTGCTGCTATCATTTCCTTCATATTCCACTACAAAGGGATTTGACAAACTCAATGCAGCAGCAGCTGCAACAGCATATGCCAAAAGCAGACTTTGATTACATTTATGCTTGTGGCTTGTATTTCTAATAACAGTGAGGATCATTCTAGAATGACGAGGACTCAAAGGATAATGAGCCATGGCTTTTCCCAAAACTGTAAGTTCATCCTTGCAATCAAGTGCTTCAAGAGCTTTCAAGCAATTCTCAGCTTCAAGCAGGGAAGCAGCCTTAAGAGAAGTAGGAAATGGAAAGTTTGCAACCTGGATGAGCAGTAATACTAATAAGTAAAGAAATATTTTAGAAAAATTGTTAATAATATATAGCAGAACTCCAAACACCTACTCCCTTTTTTTCCAGTAAATGATAGCAGCCAATATAAACAAGTAAATGGGAAAAAAAAACTCGGAAGTAAAATGAAAATATCAAACCTACCTTCTTAATATGCATGGATTTCAAGAGGAGGACAACACCATGAACAGGCACTTTCTCAACTTCAGCAGGAGAGTACTCAGGAAACTCATTATTAAAGGCTGCGGAGGAATAGAGACGATAACAGTGTCCGGCTCCAGTTCTTCCAGCTCTTCCTGAACGTTGAGAAGCAGATGCCTTACTTATCCATTGCACTTCATATGTCTCCATGCCATTAGAGGAGTCATAATTCTTCACCTTTTCCCTTCCAGTATCAACCACATACTTTATCCCTGGAATTGTCAAAGATGTTTCTGCAACATTTGTGGCAACAACAACAAGCCTCTCTCCCTCCTTGACTTCTTCAAATACACGAAGTTGAGCTGCAGCAGGAAGCATAGCATAAAGCGGTAGAACAAAGAGTGCACCTGGATATGGAACATGATTTTCTCTAGCAATTTTCTCCCTGCCAACTTTTGATTGGTCTAAACCATCTTCTGTATTCGCAGAAAATGTCTTCTTCCCGTTTGAGGAATTTAATGGAGCTTGCCCAGACAAGTTTTCAAAAGCAGCCTTCAAAGAAGCAAGACTTCCTTCCTTTCCTAAGACATCCACAATATTACTCTTGTTCTCAGAATCCTCGCGATTATTATCATCATCATTGAATTCCAGTTCACTTTCTGTTTCTGAATCATAGGAGTCAGATTCATTCCCATCTAAATTATATTCATCTTCATCGCAACCGCTAAACCTATCAGTTTGTTGGACTGATGAACTTCCAGACATATCAAATGCTTCATTAATCTCATTCATATTTATTCCCTCGACAGAATTTGTTTCATGGGCAACAGTGCCATCACTTTCCGCATATCCTTTAACTTTTTTCATGATAAACTCCTTTGAAGCTTTACTTAGCTTCCTGCACAAGTCCTCTACTTCCCTTTGTCCAGTGACAAATACAAGTATGCCCCCAGGTGGCAACCTCTTGTGAATTGCCAAGACCTTCTTATACGCTGCACCAACATAATCTGTTTTCTCAGTTTTCTTTGCAAAATACACTGTAACTGGAAATTGCCTCGTAGGAACTTCTATCACAGGTGGAGGGTTGTGGAATAACCTTCCAGAAGTAAAGTCTTGTACTCGCAAGGTGGCACTCATCAGCACAAGTTTTAATGGAAAAACCATTTTTTCGGGACTTATACTTTCTCCTGAAAGGATCATACTCTGCTGTTCATTATAAATCTGTCGTAAATAGCAGACGAGCATCCAGATTAAAATGTCACTGGCATGAGTAATATATGCATGGAAATTATAAAAGATAAAACAAAATTAAATTGCAGTTGTAAAATATTGATAAAATAAATCGCTCTGATTTACCTTATGGCGAGTTGTAATTACACGTGAGAGCATCCCGATCAGAATGTCTGTGTTCAAGCTCCTCTCGTGAGCCTCATCGAGAATTATGACAGAATATCGCCTCAATAAAATATCATTCTGCACCAGGAGTTATTCAATTAAACAACAAAAGTACATATGGATTTGTTACTCATCTGGTTTTAGTGTTAACTAATACAAGTACAATTCCATCAGATCATCATATCCTAGTATAGTGTGGAATCATCAATATGAATTCAAAATAAGAAACAATAGCAACACTGCCACAGTGATAGCAATGACACTTGCAACCACCGTGGGCGTGGATAAAAAACATTAATTAACAAATAAAGAAGAAAGTCATAACCAAACCATTGTCAGTTTCCAATATAACGTGATTGTGATATGAAATATACAGAAGCCTAAAATGCACTCAGATTCACATACACATGATAATATTCTCAAGTATTTTGCCAAAAATACATGTTTTTAATTAAATGATTGCCCTGGAGTGATGGTTTAAGATGTTCCACAGAATAATAAATCCAAAGATTCTATTCTGCATTAAATTTATGTGCCATTCAAGGATCCTAAGGGTGTGTTTGGTTGGAGGTAGATGGAGGGGAGGGGATATTTTCAAGATTGTGTTTTTGGTTCATTTTTTAAGAGGGGAGGGAGCCAAAATCCCTCCTTACCTACCTCCATTTTGGGGGGATTTGGAGGGGAGGGAACCAAGACAATTAAAAAATCATTGAAAATCCTTCTCCTCCCCTTGAACCAAACACAAAAGCATTAAAACTCCTCCCCTATCCTCTTTTGAACCAAACACACCTCCCCTCCCTTCCCCTCCGTTGAACCACACACACCCTAAATATAAATAAATGTTACAAACTTCCCCATAATCTGAACAAAGGTTTCTCCTAATTTATCATTTGTGATATCATAAGCCTATAAACTTGATAAAAGAACTTCCCAAAATGAACAGATGGGAAAAAATAGTGAGGTAAAATATAACAACCTGAACTTCTCGTAGCAAAATGCCATCGGTCATAAACTTAATAGAGCAATTTTCTCCAATTCTCTTGTCGTATCTGACTTGAAAGCCAACCTCCTTCCCAAGATGAACACCAAGCTCATATGCCACACGCCTTGCTGTGGCAAGAACAGCAACTCGACGCGGTTGAGTGACACCAATAATACCACTGCGGGCATGGGACTTGCTTGAACCATAGCCAGCTTCGTAAAGAAACTGATAATTTTGAAATAATAATAAAATTTATTAACCAAAATGTAAGCTAGTTTTGAATTATAGACAAAACCACCACACTCAAGTACAAAATATACTAACCTGGGGAACCTGAGTTGTTTTACCACATCCAGTTTCTCCACATATGATAACATTGGAATTGTCATTTATAGCTTCCATGATCTCCTGCTCCATCATGATTATAGGAAGATCCTTTCTTTTCTTTTCAACCTCTGATGGCCTGTATACATGCACAACAGTAGGAGCAGTCAAAGGCCTCTGTGCAGAAACATTTGGAATGTTGCTCAACTCATTGAAAGCAGTAGTGGGGTTCTCCTCTGTCTTGTCCTGTCCCAGGTTAAAATATGCCAAAAAGCATTAAAGTAACTCCCAGGTATTCAATAAGGAGATCTCTTAAATCAGAGCAACAACTAATGACAAAATATGACATATTAGTTAACTACCATTGTAGCTATATAAGCATACTATGGCGTCTATACAAGATGATTTCTTCGAAATTAAGAAAATATGAAAAGAAAAAAAGTGTATTGAGATATACATACACAAAATAAAACAAAAATATAATAACTAAAGGTTACAATTTCATGAGCGTTACA
The DNA here is from genome assembly GCA_037974295.1 of Cicer cuneatum. Lineage (NCBI taxonomy): Eukaryota > Viridiplantae > Streptophyta > Magnoliopsida > Fabales > Fabaceae > Cicer > Cicer cuneatum. The sequence continues at coordinate 55,151,368 of JBBPBO010000004.1, read as the reverse complement.
CATCCAATGGTCCAAAGGAAAACACACCCACAAACAACTCAGAAGGAACTATACCTTTGACTTGATGCTTTTTATGTCATCATTGGAACAAGGCGTGGGAGATGAACTTCTAATTTCATCAGGTTGCTTGTCACTGGAAATGTCAGCCAGAGGTTTAGCAACAGATTTATAATTTACAACTTCATTTCCATGAACCGATTCTTGAGAGGACTCCAAAAGAACAGATGCTGTATTTAAAACTTCTTTGTCTGTTCTAACGGGCTGAATGATTTCATTTTCTTCAAATTCCTGAATCTCTTCATTCTCAGATTCAGTTCTACAAGGAAAATCCCGTTTCGCTGACAGTTCATCACCATGTGAAACCGCCAATCCTTCTTTTAATAAATGTACAGCCCTCCTACGCTTTTCCTTCATAGTCTCCTCCTACAATATACAATGGCGACAATCAACAAACAATTTCTAACATTCAAATATTACATAAAAAATTGTTTCTGACAATACAAACCCGATTGATATTGCATGACGACTGCAAAAGAGGAAACGCGTACTCAGGAAGCGTGTTCTCACTGAAACAAGAATTAAAAAAGTTCCAAATTTTGATCAACAACTTAGTGCTTCCCTTAGAAAACAGCATCAAAGCAGAAAACTATAGCTAACTAATAATTCATGAACATACTTTAATGTCTTAATGGCTTTCTCCATCAGAAGTTGCTTATCCTTGTCACCCTACATAAAATCAATTGAACCAAACAAACTGAGACCTAAAAACAAAAGAGAAGAGAACAAAAAACATTCCCTTTATTTCCACCCCCACAAACAAACCTCTGATTTCTTCAGCTTCCTTTTCTGAGTTTTACTCAATTTCTGTTTCTTATTTGATTGGACTTTTCGCTTTCCACATTCCTGAAACAACAGAACTTCAATCACACAGAGTGTAAACATGCAAAATGAAGGACCTTATAATTATATTAAACAAGTCCCTACCTGTTCCATCCCTTTCCTTTTCTTTGCCTTCTTTGTTGGCAAAATTAGTGCATTACTATCATCACCATCTCCATAACTACCTCAAAAGAAAAAATTATAAGAATCACTATAGCATTAATCAAACATCAATTCACACCTATATAGCACCGACACTTCTGATCAAAGACATACCCCAGTGTCCGACATCAAACCTTGATTAGATTCAATTAATTTATTTTCTCAAATTATTACCGGTGTTGACATGTGAGTGTGTGTTCGTGTCGGTGCCAGTACTTAAAAGATTCACACTCATTCATAGCATTACCTTGGAGAATTGAACTGAACATAGTCACCAAAACTTCCACAAGTTTCCATTTTGATGAGCTTAGAAGCCAACGCCACCACACAGCAAATGAGTTCTGTGAAGTGTGAAGAAACGATTATCACCTGAAAAGTGAAGAAAAAAAAAGATTATGATTTTCTTTTACTTATTACAGCATAATCGAATAAACATGAAAATTAATGGATTACTAAGAAGTTATTATTCGGTTAAAAGAAGAAGAACAAAAAAACTTGAAAGAAAAGTAGAAAACAAAACAATGAGAAGAAACACTGTGAATCCCAATTTGTGTGAAAAGAAAGCAAAACAACGGGAAGATAAACGGAACTCACCTACGAGACGGAGCTGCGAGAGGCGGTAAGGGTGGCTTCCGGCGGTGGTAGCTTCGATGGCGGAGAGGAAGAACGACGACAGAAAGGGAGAACGAAAGGAATATTGGGACGGTAGAGAGAGTGAAGAAGAGCGACGGTGGAGAGGGAGAGAGATGAGAGCGGCGGTGGAGAAGGACAGGGAGAGGGAGGGAGAACGATGAAAGAAACGGTGAGAGGTGAGGGCAAAAAGAGAAAATTCTTTATTAATTTTTTTGGGAAAATATTATTTTAACCTAACTTAAAATAAAAATTAAAAATAACAAATCCAAATATGATAGGATTAAAAAAATAAGTGAATAAGCAAGTTCCATGGTGGGACGGAGATGGATTTTACCTCCGCATTCTCACACCTGGTAAAAAACTTGCACCTACTCAAATTTTCATCTCTATCTACGATGAGTTTAGATTTTTCTACTCTACACCTAATTATATATATAAAATAATAAATTTAAAAATTATATTTATTATAATTAAGATAATAAATGATTATTATTACATAATAATATAAAATAATATTAGAATCATATTTTCTATAGAGATGATATTATAATTTTTAATATTAAAAAATATTAAATATATTTAATATGTATATATATAAACATTAAAAATGACAATAATATTATTAGTTGGAGAGTTCTAGAATAGATATCAACACATTCATTGTAATACCCTTAATTTTAAATCATAATTTATGCAATTTTAGAGTATTTTGTATTAAAACTAATTGGACTTTTAGCGAATTGTAAATTAATTTATGAATTAAGTACCAAAAATATATTTTGATATGTTTGTAATATGTTTAATATATGTATATATTTATATATATATTTTGAGACCCGGCTATAATTATTTGTTGAAGAATAATTTAATTATTACGAGGAATTTAATACCGGACAGTTTACCAAAATTTTATCTCTCAATAGAGTTGCGACGAGAGTAGATATTTTATCAAAATAGTTTGAGATGTGAGTAAAGTGATGTGTGTAATAATATTTAGATATTTATGGGTTAGTTTTAATTATAATATATATATATATATGTATGTCAGAGGCAAAGCAAACAGAAAGAGAGAAACATCCCCCACCTGCTCGCGACTTCTTCTTTTTTCCTCTGTTTCACCACTAAGTGTTGGTAGAAACACAAAACACATCCTAAATTACTTCCTAGATCTAAGCTTCCATTCGAGAAGTGGCAAGAGGGAAAGTTACTCCTCTCCACACTACGGTGCTTGTGAGCTAACTTTTGAGGCGTCGGCACGAGCAAGAGTTTCGCTGTATTTAAGCGCGGTAGCGGAAAACGGTTGAGAAAGCGTTAAAGAAGGTAAGGGGTTCCTTCCAAATTTTTAGTTTGCATATCGGAACTCTATATGTATGATTGATGGATAATAAATTTTGATGTGAAACTATATACGTTTGGAGTTCTTAACCGACTCAATGTTGTTGGTAATGGTTGGATTTGAGAGATTGATTGTTGTTGTGTTGAGAATGTGTAATGAGTTATTCTCAAATAAAAGAGTTTGAACTGAAGTTGAAATTTACTTGAAAAATTGCATTGTTTTGAAGATGTATTCGAATACAGCTACATTGTATTCGAATACACTTCTGCAAACGTTCAGTTCTTATTTAAATTTTGAACCTCGTATTCAAATACAATTACGTGATTTTTGCCACTGACTTGTGTGGTATTTGAATACACGAGGATGTAGTCGAATACAAAAGTTCTGATTTTGCTACTGACTTGTCATCTGTATTCGGCTACGACTCTCCGTATTTGAATACAGAATTTAAGATTTTGCTACTGACTTGTCATCTGTATTCGGCTACGACTCTTCGTATTCGAATACAAATCTCCAAATTTTGCTACTGACCTCGCGTCTGTATTCGGCTACGAGAAGCTGTAGTCGAATACAACCTTAATTTTTGTCAAAAATCTTATTTTTAAATATTTGTTTATGCACTTAATTACTTGGAAAACAATTTTTAATGGTTATGATAAATTATATGAGGTTCTCTTAATATTGTTTCTTTAATGGTTATGAAGTATTCGAGTTCATAGTTGCATGTACGTACTGATTACAGTGAAGAGAGTCAGAGTACACTCATGCATTTCGTAGTTTGTGGTGACCGCGATGGGCCATAGTGTCAGTGGTGACCGTGATGGACCGTAAAGTTAATTAGTGATTGTGATGGGCTATAGGGTGGTTCCACGTGATTAGATGGTCCATCTTATCCTTACGAGGATTTAACTTAAGTGTAAGGCCTGTGATAGGATACACTTTAAGTAAATCGTGCTAGTCTGTGATGCGACTGCACCATGGTAATTAGTACTAAGGCATGTGATAGGCGGTACAATTATGATTTACGCCCTTCGAGGAGGGTTTGGTTTTGTCATGAAAATTCCAGAATCATGTGCACAGGCATATAAACATTGCATTAGGGTGTTTGGCATGCGAGTCATGTTTGTTATGATCTAATATGTGAAAATGATATGTGCAAGTACCTTAAATTCCAAGTTCCTAATAAGTTGTTGTGATTGATTGATTGTACTTTGGGGCTTGCAACATGATCTGTACTCTCAATCTTTTGTTTCATCAAAAACTTAGATGTTATACATTTTCAATAAGTGGGTATACTTATTTTGTCACTGTTGTTATCTTGTTGGAGTTGTTATGTATGTATTGTTTGTTGAGGAAAAAACCTTTTTGATAAATGTTTTAATGACAACAAACCTTTTGAATTAAATGATTGAGTTTTATGAATGGTGATCTACTAATTATTGCACTTGAGTTTTGTTTAAGGAAAAAGGCTATGAATCAAATTGTTCCAACAAGACAGATCAGTCTCCAGAAATGTCCAGAATGATCAAACATCATCCTCCAGTATGATAACATCATTCTAGAATGATACAATCATTCTCCAGCATACTGAACATCATTCTCCAGCCTTGTTACATCCTTCTCCAACTTGACTGCCAAGAACGTTGAACGATCTTGAAGTATATCATCAATCAGAGGATATCATCAGAGGGAAGAAACAATGACATTATCAGAGGATATTATTCATGGCCCAGATGAGAAGGAAACATGGTCCAGAAGGAGACTTGGTCAGACCAGAAGGAAACAGAGTTCAGAAGATAACTCAGTCCAGAATAGAAGACATGTTCCAGATTTGGTCTAGAACAGAAGAGTTGGTCCAGACCAGGAGATAGCATGGTCCAGAACATATCACATGGTTCATATCAGAAGATCACAGGTCCATATCAGAATATCACATAGTCTAGATCAGAAGGTTACATTGTCTAGATCAGGAAGCAAAATGGTACACATCAGATCACATGGTCCAGACTTGATCCAGATCAGCAGATCATATGGTCCAGATTTAAATCATGATCAAGTGAAGACTTAATTAAAATTCGAAGAAGACTTGATTGATTTTTGATAGAAATCTGATCAAAGTATTAAGAGATTTGATTCAAAAATCACGGAAGACTTGAAGGAAATTCGAATCAAAATCAGTAGAGAGAAGCAAGAACAAATCTTAAGATCAAGAACATTCTGGACATCACTCTAAAAATCTCCAGAGGAAGATGACGTCATCAAAAGATGTCCCCCAGAAGATGAAGTCATCATAAGATATCTCCAGAATATGACGTCCCCAGAGGATACCTCCTAAGGACACCAGAGGATATCTCCAAAGGACACCAGAGGATACCTCCAAAGGACACCAAAAGATACTTCCAGAGGATACCAAAAGATATCATCAGAGGTTCCCTCTACAAATTTAATAACCTAGAATGTGCAGTATTAAAGATCAAGACTCATTTACCAGAACCAAGTCTTGTCTTGAATGCTGGAAGCAGAATGAAGAACATTCTTGCTTTTTGGCCTACTCTCACCTAATCACTGACAGAGGACAAGCCAACTATTCCCAACGGGCAAATGAGTTGTCAAAAACACTTTTTGAGTCTATAAAAGAGAACTCAAGATATAGGCAATAGGCAGAACTGAACAAAGCTATCATTCCATTATTCATAATCAAATTCAAGTACTTCAAGTTCAAATCAATACATCACTTACATACTTGAAAGCTTCTCAATCAAAAACAAAAGATTCAGTTATATTCTTCTTCTTTATATCAGAATCATTCTACTGAATTCTTTTGTCAAAGAATCAGAACTCAAACAAGAGTTGAGCATACTCAGATTTTGTCCAAAATCAGAGCTTCAAGTACTAAGCAATTCATTACTCACTTCAATCATACTTGAAGTAATCTCACTCACATACATTGAGTCGGTTCAGATTTTTCCTATTCGAGTAAGCTTGTTGGAAATCCTTTTATGATTAAAAGGTGAACTGTAAAATCATATCAAAAGATTGATATGTGATTTGATTGAACTCCTTTCTAGGTGGAAAGGATTTGTTTTTGTAACAGATCAAAGTTGATCTGAAACAGGGTGTGTAAAACTAAGATTGATCTCTGTTTTAGCACTTAGTGAAAATCTCACCGTTGTGAGGACTGGACGTAGCCCGGGTTGGGTGAACTAGGATATATCTGTGTGTGATTTCTCTTCCCTTATCTCTATTTACTTTCAGTCTTTTAATTATCAAGTTAAATAGATAAACTGAACTGTTGATTTTAACTAACCAAGGATGTTCTCTGTTTTCTGGTGAAAACCAAGAACCGTTTTCTATTTTCACAACCAAGATTAATCTTGAGTTATTTTCTTAAGTTTTTAACATGAGTTTTAAAAGGGCGAATTTACAATTCAAACCCCCTTTCTTGTAAATCGACATTGCTACTTCATTGTTGTCTTTTGACATAATTGTTAATTGTTAACTGTTATTTTCGGTTGGTGACCCTTTACATTATTGTGGAAAATTGGGCTTTGCCCTCATATGATACACGAGTTCGTTCCACCGACGGTTACCCTGACGACGAAGACGTTGTTAGACTTCCCTTATCGACTTACGTCGATTGCTTGGGTATACGACCCCATCTCAAGCAGGGCTACTTATACGGGGAGGGTGGTGAGAACCAATAGGAGTGTTGAGGCAGTGTCGTATGTGGAATACACTCACGGGGCGGATCGACTTTCCTGTGTTGGAACCAAGTTGGTTCTAAGTACTTAGGATTTTGATGCTTACAAATGTACTCAATGTAAACTTATTTTGTACTTTGAATTATTAAGTTAAATGCCCCAGAAACTGAAGGAAACAGAAGCAGAGATCAAAGGAAAATGAATTCTGGAATTTCCAGAAGATGTTCTAGGATGTCAAAACATCACCAGAGAATATGTTTGGTGGCCCAGAACAGAAGGAAGAAAAATCATAATGAAACATGGATCATACCATTGGAAAGTCTGCCAGAAGGAGAGTTGTTCCAGACAAACAAGAGTCAAATATCAATTTTATTCCAGAAGTTATTCTGACCAGAAGATGGCCTGCAGTGAAAAATTACACAGTCGAGACTTGTTCCAGACTTGACCAGAAGGTATGTTTATGAGTCCAGAACAAAAGGATCAATTCAGATTTGGCCCAGATCATAAGATAGCATGATTCAGGGCATGAAACTAAGTCCAGACCAAAAGAAATGAGTTCTAGAATCAATCCAGACCTGGTCCAAAATTAAAGGTAAAATGTCCAGACTGAAATATTTTTTGTTCAAGTTAATTTCAGTTTGTTCCAGACCAAAGTCCAGAATCTGTCCAGATCAGAGTAAAAATTTCCAGATCAATGGTTCAGAAATAATTATTTGGTCCAGTGATGGTCCAGATCAGAAAATCAGACCATGGCCCAGTGGTGGCCGAAATCAGAGGGTTAGGAAGTGTGGTCCAGGAATGGCCGAAATCAGAGGATCACATAATATCAAATAGGCTAGTCCAGATGTGGACTATCGCATTAAGATCCAATGGTGCAGATTTGATCATGAGAATTAAAGAATCTGAGAAAAATGCTCAAAACAGAAGCGGAGCAAAATGTTCAAAATAGATCAGTGACTTGGAGGGTCAGTAGCAAGGTTGTAATTCAAGATTGAATTAGTGAAATCCTTCAAGGCGAAGGGACTGGACGTAGCCTCGTTAACGGTGAACCAGTATAAAATCTGTGAGTTTTTATTTTTATTTTTATCCGCTGTTAACTCTGTTTTAATTATACATCAAGTTTTGTATTGAAAGTATTAAAACAGGAAAAGTATTTATGTTAAGTCAAACACAATTCAACCCCCCTTCTCGTGTTTGCACCTTCAATTGGTATCAAAGCCCGGTCTCAAGGCTGAGCACTTAACAGTGTTTGAGGAAAGGTCCAAGGGGTTCAATATGTCAGAAGAATTGGGAGGCAACATCAACAGACCACCAATATTTGATGGAGAAAGGTTTGAGTATTGGAAGGATAGACTGAGAAGTTATGTCATATCTCAAGATCTTGAACTATGGAAGATGATAGTTAAAGGATACACTGCACCAACTGATCCAGAAGATCCAACGAAAGAATTAGACTTGGATGATATGACACGAGATCAGAGCAGATTACACAAACTTCATCACAAGTCCAGAACCATCATGGTCAGTGCAACCACATTCAACGAATTTGATAGATGCACAAATAAAGAAATAGCAAAGAGTATATTCGATAGTCTGGTTCTGACCTATGAAGGAACCAAGCAGGTTCAACAAATAAAGGCTAACATATTGGTCAGAAAGTATGAGCTATTCAAGATGGAAGAGGATGAAGACATTGACACAATGTTCTGCAGATTCCAGACTTTGGTATCAGGACTGAAAGTATTAAACAAAAGCTATACCACTGAAGATCATGTTTGGAAAATTCTGAGAAGTCTACCAAAAAGGTGGAGACCAAAGGTTACTGCAATTCAGGAAGCTAAGGATCTGAGTACCTTGAGGCTGGAAGATCTGATCAGCTCACTCAGGTCTCATGAAATAGAACTGGAAGAAGATGAACCTAAGAAGAAGAAGAATCTGGCTCTGAAATCGAAACAGAAGAAAGCTGCAAAGGCAATATCAGAATCAGAGGATAGTGAAAGTAACAGTGATGATATGGCTTACTTAACCAAAAAGATGGTTAAGATTTGGGAAAACAGAAAGAAAAGAAACTTCCAGAAGAAACATAACAGCAGAGATAAGGAAGAATCTGACCAGAAGAACATCATCTGTTATGGATGCAATGAACCTGGACATATCAAGTCAGAATGTCCAAATCTGGAAAAAGGAAAACAGCACAAGAAGAGTTCCAGATACAGAAAGAAAGGCCTGATGGCTGCCTGGGATGTATCAGAATCAGAGGAAGAATCTTCTGATGAAGAAGAGGCAGAAACAGCAAAGATAGCTTACATCAAGTCTGCTTCTGGACCTCATAAAGGCACGAATTCCAGAAGGAAAACAGGCAGAAGGAAGAATGATCGAAGCAATCATTCTGGCAAATCTGGAAGCACATCAGAGGAAACAATTCTGTCTCTGATGGCTCATACCAACTCAAGTTCTGAATATAGCTCAGGCTCTGGAACAGAATCAGAAGATGAAGACAATGAGGTATTTTCTGATCTGTCTAAATCTGAATTAATTGAGACTTTAATAGACTTGTTAAATGCAAACAATAAAAGGTCTTTAAAACTGAAGACTCTTAGGGAAGATAAGGAAAATCTAACCAAAGAAGTCCAAGTTTTAAAGAATCAAAATTCTGAGTATGCAACTGAAAACAAAGATTTTAAAACTGATGTTGCAAGACTCAAAGTTGAAAACCAAACTCTCAAAAGTAATAATTGTTCCACTTCTGAAACTGTGTGTAAATCTGATATGCATGAGCAAGTTTTTTAAAACTTTATTTCAAATGGAATGGAAAGAAGTAAATATGCATCTATGATTTATGAAAACAGTAACTCTGGAAAAAGGGATCTTGGTTTTACAGAAACAATGACTGAAAATAAAGTTGTTCATTCTGATGATTTATGTATTGTTTGTGCTAAGAAAGGTCACTCTGAACTATCTTGTCCAATGGTAAAATCTGAACAAGATCAGAGAGCTGTTAAAACTAACAAACCTGGACCCAATCAGTTCTGGGTACCAAAAGATCAAATTGTCTATGTTGCAGATGTTTTGAGTAACCAGAAGGAGACACCAACAATGGTGCCTAGACAATGGATGTTGGCAACGCACAAGCAGAAGAAGGTTTATGTTCCAACATCTACCAAATCGAAGCCAAGTGACTCTAGTAGAAGAAGAACTGGTGAACACAATCAGAACCAGAACCAGAATCATAGGAGGAACAGGAAATATCATAGATATCACTCGAATCAGAACAAGAACTAGAGCCAAAATCAGAACTGGAACCAGTATCAGAGGAACAGGAACTGGAACCAGAACTGGAACCAATACCAGAAGCACAGAAACTGGAACCAGAACCAGAACTGGAGGCACAGAAATTGGAACCAGAATCAGAATCAATACCAGAACCAAAACCTGAACAGGTATCAGTATCAAAGGTTGAGGTATGATCATCAGAACTACTTTAATTATAAGAATCAGTATAATTACCAGAATCACCACATGTTCCAGAATCACCAGAGGAACATGGTATATGAGCCAAAGCAGAAATATCAGAATCAGGAGAGTTCTTCAAACACTCCAGTAAGATTCATCAAGACTACCAACCTTGAAGGGAATTCAAATTCCCTCATCCAAACCATGTAATCTCAGAACATATAGATTAGGAATCTGAAAATCAGAAGCAAGAGGATTTTCAGAGTAAAACTGAGGCTACATCTTGCTGTTAATACTATTATTATTTAATATTTATGTTTACTATGATAACGAGAAGCTTGATCTTAACAAATCAAAGCTAGATAAGTATTCTGCAGGTTTTCAAAACATCAGAGGAACCAGGTTATTCACACGAATTGAACACTCAGAAGAAACAACATTCTCGTGGTTTCAAAAACAAACAGAAACCACCAGAAGCAGAATTAATGGCTTGGTTGTACTAAGTTCATTTTTAAATTAATTGATTTATATTATGGTACATGACAAACTGCTTGACAAATCAAAGCAAGATAAAGATAGTACAAGTTCATCAGAACCAAAGGGAGCAGAAGCACAAGACACAGAAGTACTTGGAAAGGTAAAGGATACAAGCAAGTCAGCAACACATGACAAATCTTCAAAAGATAAATCTGATCAAGTTAGAAAAAGCCAAGATAAGTCATAAGAGAAATCTGGATATTTACCAAAATCTAAAGCTGTTACAGATTCACAAGAACCAGAAGCTGATTCATCAGAATCAGAAGCTGTTACAGAATTAGAAGCTGATGCGAACCAAGCAATGTTGATGAAGCTTTGGCAGAGGAAGATTGGATACTTGCAATGCAAGAAGAGCTGAATAAATTTCAAAGGAATGATGTTTGGAATCTGGTATCCAGACCAAACAAAAACATTATTGGAACCAAGTAGGTGTTCAGAAACAAATTCAACAGAAAGGTATAGATTACACTGAGATTTTTGTTCCAGTGGCCAGAAGGAGTTTCAAATGAGCATGATGGAAGAACTTAAGTTCTTCCTGGGAATTCAGATTCATCAAGGTAAATTAGGTATAATCATTCACCAATCTAAATATACCCCCATGCACCCAACCTGCTCACTTGAGAAAGATGAAACCAGTAAAAAGGTAGACCAGAAAACATACAGAGGTATTATTGGATCCCTTCTATATTTAACTGCTTCTAGACCTGACATTGTGTTTAGTGTTTGTGTCTGTGCCTGATTTCAAGCTGATCCTAGGGAATCCCATTTGACTGCTGTCAAACGAATTCTGAGATACCTTAAAGAAACCACCAACCTTACCTTATTATACAAGAAAACACCCACCTACAAACTAAAAGGTTTTTGTGACTCTGACTATGTTGGAGACAAGTTGGAAAGGAAAAATACCAGTGGCAACTGCACATTTTTAGGTGAAAATTTGATCTCTTGGTCAAGCAAAAGACAAAACACCATTGCCATGTCAACAGCAGAAGCTGAGTATATATCAGCAGCAGGATGCAGTTCACAGTTACTCTGGATGAAACACCAACTTGAAGATTACAACATCTTTGAAAACAATATTCCTTTGTTTTGTGATAACACTTCAGCCATAAACCTAACCAAGAACCCTATCTTACACTCTAGAGCCAAACATATTGAAATAAAACACCATTTCATTAGGGACCATGTTCAAAAAGGGACTTTGAGCATCCAGTTTGTGGACACTGATCATCAACGGGCTGATATCTTCACCAAGGCATTACCAGAAGATAGGTTCAAGTTCATTAAGAAGCATCTCAGCATGACCTCCATATCTGACTAGCTCAAGTAGTCATAGGAGTTTTTAAAATTTCTTGCAATTTTATTTTATGTCTCTACTTTCTGTAAAACAAAAAATACAAAAAATAGTATGACCACTTTTTGGCTGATGACAAAAAGGGGGAGAAAGAGAGAGAGAGAGAGAGAGAGAGAGAGAGAAAGAAAGAAAGGAGAAATAAGTAGAAAAGGAGAGATAAAAAGAAAGAAGGAGAGAAAAAGAAAGAGAGAAAACAGAAGGAGTTGAAAAGGAGAGGAAACAGGGAGAGAAAAAAACAAAGAAAGAAAAAGAAAGAGTGAAAACAGAAGGACTTGAAAAGGAGAGGAAATGTGAAGAGAGAAAAAAGAAAGAGAGCAAAAAGAAGGAGTTGAAAAGGAGAGGAGAAGAGAAGAAAAGAAAGAGAGAACAAAGAAGGAGTTGAAAAGGAGAGTATCAGACTTAAAGGGAGAGATTGGTCTGAGGGGAAGTAATTCAAAGTTTTCGAGTCATAAGTTAGCAAAATAAGTTAAGGTTTTGTCATCATCAAAAAGGGGGAGATTGTTGGAACCAAGTTGGTTCTAAGTACTTAGGATTTTGATGCTTACAAATGTACTCAATGTAAACTTATTTTGTACTTTGAATTATTAAGTTAAATGCCCCAGAAACTGAAGGAAATAGAAGCAGAGATCAAAGGAAAATGAATTCTGGAATTTCCAGAAGATGTTCCAGGATGTCAAAACATCACCAGAGGATATGTTTGGTGGCCCAGAACAGAAGGAAGAAAAATCATAATGAAACATGGATCATACCATTGGAAAGTCTGCCAAAAGGAGAGTTGTTCCAGACAAACACGAGTCAAATATCAATTTTATTCCAGAAGTTATTCTGACCAGAAGATGGCCTGACAGTTAGGGGTGGCAATTAGACCCAGACCCAGTGGGTACCCGCAAAAAAACCCATAATGGGTAGGTAAAAACCCGCATAATGGGTATGGGTATGGGGACGGGTAATTACCCGCAAAATTGAACGGGTATGGGTGCGGGTACGGGTATTATAGTACCCACCCCGCCCCGCCCCGCACATATAATATTATTATTATTATTATTATTATTATTATTATTATTATTATTATTATTATTATTATTATTGTTATTATTATTATTAGCATGTAAGTTTGTTTTAGCTTAAATAAAAATGATTTTTGTTTTAAATAATTTAGATATTATTTTTTAGAGATTTTTTAAAGGCTAAATAGCACCCGTGGTCCCTTAACTTAATTTCAATTAACGTTTTAGTCATTTATCTTTTTTTTCTTCCCGATTTGGTCCTTTATTTTAATTTTAAGTGACAATTGGATCTTTTATGTTTTAAAATGTCAACAATATTATCCTTTTTTTTTACAAAAATTCAAAAAACTCATCAAAATTTTCAACCAAAACCCATAAAATTAATTATATTCTTTAATATAATACAAATTTCATCAAATTCGTAACTCAAATCTTCAAATAAACTCATACAAAAATTTCATTAAATTTCATTCTTTATTTGATGTTGTTAAAAATGGAAATATGAGTTTATTTGAAGATTTGAGTTTCGAATTTGATGAAATTTGTATTATATTGAATAATATAAATAATTTTATGGATTTTGGTTGAAAATTTTGATGAATTTTTTGAATTTTTGTAAAAAAAAAAAGGATAACATTGTTGACATTTTAAAACATAAAAAATCAAATTGTCACTTAAAATTAAAATAAAGGACCAAATCGAAAAAAAAAAAGATAAAGGACTAAAACGTTAACTGAAATTAAGTTAAGGGATCACGGGTGCTATTTAGCCTTTTTTAAATTATGATTTTTTAACTCCCGTTTGTTTACTATTATAAAAATGATATTTTTTGTACAATAATTTTTAACATGTTTGTATACAATTTTATAAAAATACTTTTTTTAAACTAAAAAATTACCATAAAAGACATAAAAATGATTTTTTAGAAAACATGTTTGTTTGAAAAAATATTTTTTAAATACATGATTTTTCTAAATACACATATATCTCTCTACTATCTTTTGCATCTCTATCTCTCCTTCCAATCTCTAACTATTATTTCTCTCACTCTCTATTATCTCATGTCTCTCTACCTCTCCTTTTTATTACAAACAAATCAACGGATTTAGGTAATTCATTTCATAATTTTCGGATCCCCATGAAAAGTAAACATATAAGTAAATCATCACGAAAATATGTTAGTAAATAGTAATAGATTTTGAAGATCTTATTCTAATTTTAAAAATTGAGCCCTTAATAAAAAAAAGTATAATTTTAATAATTAAAAAAATTTGAAAAATAAATTTTAGTCCCTATACACATTTGATTCTGATGAAGAAATAAATAATTGTGATTTGATATTTAAGAGTTTTTTTTATATTATTAATCATGACTTTATAATTATAAATAACTAATATAATATACATATCAATTTTTTTACATATCTCGGAGAGGACTTGCAACTTCATAAAATATTCTTTTAGAAAACATTATTTTTTATGTTTTGATATTTATTGTAGTAATGTACTAATGTTGAATCATGATATATTTTGGAAGTTTTGAGTTAGACAATATTTTGGTTTGTAATATTTATGATTTGGATTTAAAATATTTGGGAATTTTTTTAAATTTAATTACAAATTATTTATCGATATATTTTTGTTAAAGTGCGAGTAATGGGTATGGGTACGGGCACTTAAGTACCCAGAGGGCAAGGGTACGGGTATTAAAGTTGATACCCACGAGGGTACGGGCACGGGTACGGGTACGGGTATTTTTTTAAACTGCGGGTACGGGCACGGGTACTATACTACCCTACCCATACCCTACCCATTGCCATTCCTACTGGCAGTGAAAAATTACACAGTCCAAACTTGTTCCAGACTTGACCAGAAGGTATGTTTATGAGTCCAGAACAAAAGGATCAATTCAGATTTGGCCCAGATCATAAGATAGCATGATTCAGGGCATGAAACTAAGTCCAGACCAAAAGAAATGAGTTCTAGAATCAATCCAGACCTGGTCCAAAATTAAAGGTAAAATGTCCAGACTAAAATATTTTTTGTTCAAGTTAACTTCAGTTTGTTCCAGACCAAAGTCCAGAATCTGTCCAGATCAGAGTAAGAATTTCCAGATCAATGGTTCAGAAATAATTATTTGGTCCAGATCAGAAAATCAGACCATGGCCCAGTGGTGGCCGAAATCAGAGGGTTAGGAAGAGTGGTCCAGGAATGGCTGAAATCAGAGGATCACATAATATCAAATAGGCTGGTCCAGATGTGGACTATCGCATTAAGATCCAATGGTGCAGATTTGATCATGAGAATTAAAGAATCTGAGAAAAATGCACAAAACAGAAGCGGAGCAAAATGTTCAAAACAGATTAGTGAGCAAAAGACTCAAAACAGAATCTGAGCAAAATACTCCAGAATATGTTCAAAATAGATTAATCGAAATTTACTGCAGAAGTAAAGCATCAATGAAGTTCTAAAGTTCAACTATAAATAGAGACTTAATGCTGAAGAATAAAGAATCGAAAAATCACAAAAGAGTCATACACTTCCAAAACAACAAACACCCAAATTTTCATAGAAGTCAATTGTGAGTTTTAGCTTTCAAGAAGCAAGTACTCGTGTTATTTTCTTTCCACTGTGGCAAATCTAAGTTGTTGAAGTAGATTCTACAATCTGCGGGAGTCAGTAGAGGTAGCAGGGTACTTGGCAATTAGATAGGGTTGTATCTAAGTTGTTGAAGTAGAGTCTACAAACTGAGGGAATCAGAAAGGGTAGCAAGGTACTTAGCAATTAGATTCATAGTGTTGTGATTTCTTCTACAATCTGGGGTTGTCAGATTGGCTGAAGACAAGGTTGTTTTCCTCAAGAAGTCTAGGATTTGTTAGACTATTGAGAAGACTAACTTGGAGGGTCAGTAGCAAGGTTGTAATTCAAGATTGAATTAGTGAAATCCTTCAAGGCGAAGGGACTGGACGTAGCCTCGTTAACAGTGAACCAGTATAAAATCTGTGAGTTTTTATTTTTATTTTTATCCGCTGCTAACTCTGTTTTAATTATACATCAAGTTTTGTATTGAAAGTATTAAAACAGGAAAAGTATTTAAGTTAAGTCAAACAGAATTCAACCCCCCTTCTTGTGTTTGCACCTTCAACCTGTACCTTCAGGATTAGTACTGGAAGCGAATGGAGTATATACAGATGCAGAGAGTCTTGTAGTTGGAAGTGAGACAGAGGCCACCGTAGGTGTGGTAACTCCTACTATAGTAGCAGGGGAGGTGGTGCTTGAACCAGGAACGGGCGAGAAGGGTAAGGGACCGATGCTAGTGGGAGATGACATTTCAGGTCCGTCTAGGCCGGTCGGGGACCAAGGCTTTGTTGATGAACCACTGGTGCCTTGGTTGGTGTCACCGAGAATGAGTCTGAGCTTCCACTTCTGGTGAACGATCCCTTACCTACTAACATTGAAGTAGAGGACTGCTTTGAGATTCCAGCGCCGCCGAAGCCGCCTATATCGTGGGTGGATCTGACTTATGAGGAGACTGATCCTTCTATGGCCGATGAGGAGGAGGATGTCACTTCGAGGAGAGATATTGCGTTAGACGAGACTTGTGCAGAGTGTGGCGGGTACCCTTGTTACTGTAGTTGTTAGTGGATGACAATATTAGTTTTTGTTGTATAGGGCCTTAGTGTTTTGGTGGTTGTACTTATTTGGTTTTGGGATGACTGTATCTATGACGTACTTTGACAATGACTTTTGTTTGTGGGTTCATGTTCCATTTTTTTTACGTGACCATGGGGGAATAGCATTCTTGGAGCAGTACTTCTGTGCATGTATCTACCGAGAATACCCCACGGGTATGAGCGATATCTGATGGTCTCATAGCCCCGATGTATTTTTTATTTGTATATTTTGAATTATCGTCCCAAAAACTAATTTAATTTATTTGAATATATGGTGTAATTATTTATTTCTCTTGTCATTTTGTGTTACGACGTTTTATTTTAATAACTGGTTTTTAAAAATAAAATAAAAAATACACTCGCGTTGCTAAAAATCAAGGTATTACACTCATACCTTGAAATTTAAAGATCTACATTTTTTATGAAGACAAAAAGATCATTGATCAAAAACCAAAAGGATTTTAAGCAACTCATCCTTCAAATTTATATTTAGGCAACTTAGGAAAATACTTTTCAAGTACAATATTATGAGAACCTTCTTGATAGCATATGCATTAAAATATTTTATAAAAATATTTATTAACATAAACATATATTTGAAAATAAATTTTTTTTACAAAACTGGAAATCTGTATTCGAATACGAAATGTCGAAATCGAATACAGATTGCAAGTCAGTAGCCAAAACTGAATATTTGTATTCGAATACAAAGTGTCGTAGCCGAATATAGATTGCAAGTCAGTAGCTAAAATTAAACTTCTGTATTCGACTACAGCTTTGTGTATTCGAATACAACTCAAGTTAGTAGCTAAATTTAAACTTCTGTATTCGACTACAACTTTGTGTATTCGAATACAACTCAAGTCAGTAGCTAAATTTAAACTTCTGTATTCGACTACAGCTTTGTGTATTCGAATACAACTCAAGTCAATGGCAAAAATCTCATACTTGTATTCGACTACAAGGTATTGTATTCAAATACGAAGTTCAAATTTTAAATACAAACAAAACGTTATAGATGTGTATTCGAATACACTGAGACTGTATTCGAATACAACTTCGAAACAATGCAACTTTTCAGTTTTGAAACATTGCACAAGTTCATCAAAACGTTTGGGAACCATTGCCATTGATCTGAAGTGTTACTATGAAATATAAATACTTCATAACTTCAGTTTTAAACTAATCAATCCTACCACGAACTTTGAACAACTTTCTGAAATATTTTGTGAACTTTTCAAAGTTATGTTTTCATACTTCAAGTACATGCTCTACATTTTCATATCATTGAGAAGGGTTCTCTATTGTACTGAAAGTATATTGGATTGATATCCTTGTACAAACTGTTATATCCTGTTGTTCTTAAGTAAGAACATTGGAAAAAAAAACATTAAAGTTATTGTTTGAAGAAAGTGGTGTATTTTCTTCAAGTGTTGTAAACTAAGATAGTGGTGTACTATCTTAGGAAGAATGTTAGGAATTTGTAATTGAAGTCTTAGGGTTAGACTTGTACTTATTCTAACAGATAGTGGAAAATCATTGGTTGTAAGGGGAACCAGGATAAATTTCTGTGTTTTTATCTTCTGTCATTTCCAGCTTTCATTCACTAACACAGCAAGATTAAACAAACTCAAAACAGTCACTTAAACAATCTCCAAAACTCTAAAAATAGAAAAATTGTCTAACACCTAATTCACCCCCCTCTTAGGTGCAACTCTGTTCTTAGAATTGGCATAAGAGCAGGTTTTTGGTAATTTGCTCCTAGATTCATGGCTTCCGCACAACCTGTTTTTAGAGATGGTGGTAGCAATAACAAACCACCCTGCTTTGTCGGTGAACATTATGATTTTTGGAAAATACGTATGTAAGCATACCTTGAGGCTCAAGGAGATGACATATGGGAGGCTGTAGAAAACGGTCCATATATTCCAACAACAGTCATCAACAATAAAGAGGAAATAAAAATAAAAGTCTCATGGACAGACGATGAAAAGAAAAAAGTATTGTTTAACAAGAAAGCAAAAAATATGTTACAATCAGCTTTAGGTATGGACGAATTCTTTCGTATATCCCACTGCAAAACAACAAAAGAGATATGGGATACTCTTGAAGTAACCCATGAAGGGACAATTGAGGTAAAACGTTCAAAACTGAACACTTTATCTCAAGAATACGAAATGTTTCGAATGCAACCAGGAGAAGCAATCCTAGACATGCAGAAACGTTTTTCTCACTTAACAAATCACTTAACAGCACTTGGCAAAAGCTTTACTAATGATGAATTGAACCTAAAGGTTCTAAGATCATTAACCAGAACATGGCAGCCTAAAGTGACATCAATTTCTGAAAAGAAAAGTTTGTCAAAAATGTCACTCTCAGCACTTTTTGGAAAGTTACAAGAGCACGAAATAGAATTAGAAAGATTGGAAAAGAATGAAATTTTAGAAAAGAAAACAAAGAATATAGCATTAAGAATAGAATCAAAAGAATTGACAAATGAAGAAGATTCAGATGAAGATGAAAACATCACTTCCCTGGTTAAAAAGTTCGGTAAGTTTCTTCAAAACGATAAAACATTTAAGAAGAAGAAAACCTTCAGGAAGAAAGATGTCTTCACTACAAATCAGAATGTCAATTGCTCTGAATGTGGGAAATAAGGACATATGAAAGCAGAATGTCCTAACCTTATCAAGAAAAATGCTAACAGAAAGAAGGAGTTCAAAAAGGCATACATAGCGTGGGAAGATAATGAAGTAAGTTTTTCATCAAATTCAGATATTGACGAATGCGCTAATGTTGCTTTAATGGCATCTCATCATTCTGATAATGAAGAAGAGGTTAGTAGTAATACTATTTGCTATGATAATAATGATTCTTGTGTTGAAGATAATGATGCACAACAAGCCATTAAAAAACTACTTAATGAATGTAAAAATCTGTATAAAGTAGTGTCAAATCAAAAGGAACAAATTTTATCTCTAAATAAAAAGATTGACACTATGGAACAAAATTCTGAAAAACAAAAACAAATTTTTACATGCATTAAATGTAATTCACTTTCTTTTAAAATTGTCCAAATGAATAGAGTTATAGAAAGGTACGAAAAAGGACAATTTGGGTTGGAAAATATACTTAGCATGCAGAGATATTCAAATGAAAAAAGTGGGCTTGGTTACTCAAAATGTGATAAACCAAGTACTTGTAAAACTATCTTTGTAAAAGCAGGTAACCAATCCAGAAATGAGAAAGTAATAGCTGTTCAAAAGAATCATCTTTGTTATAAGAAAAGTATTATTCAAAAGAAATCATGTTTTCCTAAAAAGAGTCCAAAATGTTTTTGTTCTGGTTTTAATGGTCACACACCTAATGCTTGTTACTTTAGGAACATTGGTGTTCCACAAGGGCATTATGTGTGGGTCAAGAAAGGTACTAACATTCAAGGACCTAAAGCACTCTGGGTACCAAATAAACTTCTTTTGCAGGAATACACACAAGAACCTAAAAAATGTGGTACTTAGATAACAGATATTTTTACAAAGCCATTACCTAGAGATTCATTCTACAATATCCAAAGGGAACTAAGCATTCTAAATGAGAATGATTTCTAAAAGGTTTGAAAGTTTTGTAAGTCATATCAGTTTTTAATTTTAAATTTTTCCATCTTCTTTTACTTGATATATGATTCTTTGACATCTATGTATGTTTTACTACATGTTTAAAATGTTTTTAGTTTTATGTATTGTTAAAAATTTCACTTTGGAAACGAATTTTTTACTGTCGTATTCGAATACAGACAGTTTGTAGTCGAATACACGTTCCCAGAAAAACCTGTATTTGAATACACCAAGTCTGTAGTCGAATACAGATTCGAATTTTTTTCATATAAAAGGATTGTTAAACAGTTTTTTAGGTTACGAATACAAAAACTGGTAGCCGATTACAATCAAAATCTCTGGTTTCCTATTTTCAAAAATTTCATCTAAACCTACATATAATCATCTCTAAACCTTCCCCTCATCATCCATTACATCTAAGATTACTGAGAAATCAAACCCAAAACCCTAATTTCCCAAAAAAAAAAACCGTAAACTTCATCTTCTAAAAAAATGGATGCACGCAAAAGAGGACCAAGAACCAAGGTTGCTACTGTGGGTCCTTCAAAGAAACGAAGAAATGACAACATGGCTGACCTATCCAGATTACTTCATTCTCTAGAAGAACTGGACAGATTCACAACCCATTTTTCTGACAAAAAGCTGGTAACTCCAAAAATTGGTACGCTTGATTCCTTTTCTGAGTTTAAATTTCCTGAGTTGCTGAAGGCTCAAAAATTAGAAGAATTTATTGGATACAATTGTCCCATTTATCCTGACCTAGTTAGGATTTTCTTCTGTAACCTTAAAAAGGATGGGAATAAATTAGTGTCTAAGGTTAAAGGAAAGGTTATTAATTTAGACACTAAACTTATTGGAGAAATTCTTCATATACCTTGTGAAGGTCAGAAGATGTGTCCAGGACATCTATGTGAATGGGTAAACACCACCAAATATGATGCTTATATTTCGTTGTGCCGTTTTGACAAAGACACTATGGAAAGAAAATGCACACAGGCTGGTTCTGAGTTTGCTAGACAAAGATATGGTGTTGGTAATCTAACTGTTGACAACAGATTACTGCATTATTTCTTAAGTTATATATTGATACCAAAAGCAGGGAACTACTCACAGATCTCTGAATTTGAACTTCAAGTTATGATTTTTATGATAGAAGGTGCTGATTTAAATTGGGCATACTTTGTTTTTCAGTTCTATATGCTTCAAAAGATTCAATAGCTTTACCCTATGCAAGAGAAGTCACAAGAATTCTGGATCATTTTAAGGTTGATTTCTCAGGCGAGGTGTTGTACCAAACCACCAAAGATAATCTGCTGGACTTAAGTGTTTTGCCCAGTATGAAAATAGTTTGGAGTGAATCACTTCAAATTTATGTCCATAAGGGTGATCTTGGACAAAGTTCATCAACTGCCCAAGATGAAAATGCAGAAGAAGCAAAACCAACAACAGGCCCAGCAGTAACACCAGAAGCAGTACCAGAAGATGCACCAGAAGCAGCAACAGCAGTAGCACCAGAACCAGATAACATAACACATGCTGAAGACATCATCACAAATAGAATGATCATGGACAAACTTAACTTCATTCAATCCTTTGTCATAAATCAATTCCAACACTTGAATGAGTCTTTCAGTAATCAAATGCAAAATATGACTGCTTCCTTCAACAACAAATTCCAAAATCTTGAAGACACCATCACAAAACACCATACATTCTTTCATCAAGAACTTAGTGACCTGTCTGATAAAATTGACCATCTACATATTCCACCAAAATCGTATGATTAAATTGGCTATTTACAGTTTTTCTTATTTGTTTCTACTAAGTTTTGTTATTTGCAAGTTTTTTTGTTTCTGACTTTCTCATATTAAACTCTTAGTGTCTTAAAATTGTATTACTAGACATGGTTTTGTTAATATTTCATTTAAATCCTTCTATATCATGTGATGATTCTATCTCTATTTGTGTATATTTTGTTTACAGTATCCTCTTCCTTTTTGATAATGTCAAAAGGGGGAGAAAAAGTGTATATATATTGTTGGTGCTAGTTATTTTGTACAGATCCTCCAATACTTAAAAAAGAGAAAAACATATATCAAGGGGGAGTAAGCACACATCTAGGGGGAGAAATCAAGACGCTGAAAAATTCAAGCAACAAGATTTTTGTCATCATCAAAAAGGGGGAAAATGAAATTTAAAGATCTACATTTTTTATGAAGACAAAAAGATCATTGATCAAAAAGCAAAAGGATTTTAAGCAACTCATCCTTCAAATTTATATTTAGGTAACTTAGTAAAATACTTTTCAAGTACAATATTATGAGAACCTTCTTGATAGCATATGCATTAAAATATTTTATAAAAATATTTATTAACATAAACATATGTTTGAAAATAAAGTTTTTTTACAAAACTGGAAATCTGTATTCGAATACGAAGTGTCGTAGTCGAATACAGATTGCAAGTCAGTAGCCAAAACTGAATATCTATATTCGAATACGAAGTGTCGTAGCCGAATACAGATTGCAAGTCAGTAGCTAAAATTAAACTTATGTATTCGACTACAGCTTTGTGTATTCGAATACAACTCAAGTCAGTAGCTAAATTTAAACTTCTGTATTCGACTACAGCTTTGTGTATTCGAATACAACTCAAGTCAGTGGCAAAAATCTCATACTTGTATTCGACTATAAGGTATTGTATTCGAATACGAAGTTCAAATTTTAAATACAAACAGAACGTTATAGAAGTGTATTCGAATACACTGAGACTGTATTCGAATACAACTTCGAAACAATGCAAATTTTCAGTTTTGAAACATTGCACAAGTTCATCACAACGTTTGGGAACCATTGTCATTGATCTGAAGTGTTACTATGAAATATAAATACTTCATAACTTCAGTTTTAAACTAATCAATCCTACCACGAACTTTGAACAACTTTCTGAAATATTTTGTGAACTTTTCAAAGTTATATTTTCATACTTCAAGTACATGCTCTACATTTTCATATCATTGAGAAAGGTTCTCTATTGTACTTGAGAGTATATTGGATTGATATCCTTGTACAAACTGTTATATCCTGTTGTTCTTAAGTAAGAACATTGAAAAAAAAACATTAAAGTTATTGTTTGAAGAAAGTGGTGTATTTTCTTCAAGTGTTGTAAACTAAGATAGTGGTGTACTATCTTAGGAAGAGTGTTAGGAATTTGTAATTGAAGTCTTAGGGTTAGACTTGTACTTATTCTAACAGATAGTGGAAAATCTCTTGTGGGGTGCAAGAGGACTGGATGTACCCTTGGTTGTAAGGGGAACCAGAATAAATTTTTGTGTGTTTTTATCTTCTATCATTTACAACTTTCATTCACTAACACAGCAAGATTAAACAAACTCAAAACAGTCACTTAAACAATCTCCAAAACTCTAAAAACAGAAAAATTGTCTAACACCTAATTCACCCCCCCCCCCTCTTAGGTGCAACTCTGTTCTTACATACCTATCCTCAAGTTTTAATTTCGAAAAACCTGGACCCACACCTACATCCAATCAAAGTGGGTTTTCCCTTCCCAAATTGGAACGGAAGGTGGGTACCTGCGGGAGTGGATTTTATTGTCATCCATATATATATTGAAATTGTAAAATATCAATCAAAATAGTTTGTCAACAAATTTTTGTCGATAGAAAACTTTGACGTAGTAGTGCATCAGAATACGTGATTTATCAATGTTGATCTAACATCAATTCATATTTTCGGAGACAAATTTTTCAATGAATTTTGTCATCTCAAAAATAAATTTGTGAGTAATTGTAATTATGTATCAATTAATTATTGACAAATTAGTCTATGAAATATTTAAATTAGACAAATTAGTTGATATCGTGATAACATTAATATGATATCAACTTAGAAGGGTTCCATATTCAATTAATGTCCTATTATAGTCTCTAACGATAAAAGTTTAAATATGAACTATTTTGATTAATATTTTACAATTTCACACATGTATTTGTCAATTTATAAAATTCAAAAATTAACCAATATTTACGATTTAAATGACAAATTTATCTATTCATTGATTAAAAAAATTGATTAATATATCATTTCAGATTAATGCATCAAATAAAATATTAAAATAAGATATGACAGTTAAGATAAATATATACACACACACACAGAGATATGTATATATCTTGTCAAATTATTTTGCCTTTTATTGTCTTCACAAATCTTTTATGAATTCCTTTAATCTCACATGACCTAAAAATACTCTCCTTTATGAAATGTAAAAATTTATGTCACCTTTTTAATAGAAAAAATGTAAAATTATACATTTGTATTTATATTTGTTTTGATTGTTTTTAGACTGTTTAGATAATTTTATATTAGCTACTTTTACGTCAATTTAATTGATTAAATTACGTAAGCTATACAAATTTGTAGTAGTATTAAATTTATTAATAATTAATATTATTTTACTTGTTTATTATTTAAAACAGATAATTAGTTTATATTATTATCATAATATTTTTGTTGGTTTCCAAAAAGATGTGTGATAAAACTGATAATTAAGAGTGTTTTTATAAAGAAAGATTAATATAGTTGAAAATTGAAAAAGAGTTTTGTAAAAAGAGATGAATCAAATTCTTAAGTTATATTAATTAGTGAAGGATGAGGTATCAATTAGAGAAGAAAAATTCTAAAATATTTTATACACTTATATGTAGATAAAAAAAACTAAAAATCGTTAAAAAAAAGTCTAAAAAAAGTGTGTTTTCATTTATATGAATAAACCACCATTTTAAGTTTTGAAAGTGTAGGGCACATTCATATTAATCCTTAGCTTGTTTAATAATGCAATTAGTTTTCGAATAATCAATGTTAGTCGTTTTAGTATATGCAATAACGATAAAAAACTATTTGAAAAGTAAATTGTATCTTTCAAATGTTATTTTGATTATTCGAGAACTAATTTAAAATTTTAACTAGATGAAAGATTAAAGTGACTACCTCTACAATTTCAAGAACTAAAATGGTAATTCAACATTATAATAATTATTAAAACATATCGTTATCAATAATATATCATAAATTTATTGTAATTTTTAATAACAACAATTTTTTATAAAAAATATATATTTTACTAGACGATATTTAGCCTAAAAATATTTTGTAAATAAAAAAAAAATTCATAGAATTTTAACTTTAATTTTAAAGTTCTTATTTTTAATTATAATTTTGATATAGCTTTCAAAACTAAAAATAGCCAGGGCAAACATATCCTAATGACACCCATATTAGTTGTAAAGCCCAAGTAATAGTAATTAACTAATTATAATAAGACAAAGAGGAATGACTAATAACAGACATAGGAATAGGAAATTTAATAGATCATAACAGCTAACGAAATCAGTTATTGTTTGTATTTTACAGAATTGTTTGTAATTTGTAGTAACATGAGACAGATTGTTTATTTATTATTGTAAGAAAATGACACCCAAAAACATGACATTATTGTCTATGTTCACTTACATCTTTATATTAATACAGCTACTTTAGAGGTTTCCTACATGATTATTTTGTGTTTATTTGTCCTGGAAAAATCAAAACACAAGTTAAAGAAAATTAGGACAAATAACATTACATCATCATATATATGCAAATAGAGTGAACATTAATTATGGAAGATAAATATAATATGCGACCCAAAGTTTCTGGATGTTACGAAACAACTGTGTCTAATGGCAATGAGATATGGCAAAGTGAAAGTGTTCTAGTATTTTACCTTCCTAATTTTGCAGCTCAAGTTGCTTTCACATTGTTTTCTAATCGTTGTTTATACTACCTCCTTAGACGCTTCAATCAACCTCGTCTAGTTGTTGAGATATTGGTAACTACATGTTATTGTTCTCTATTATTGTATTCTTTTTTTTTTGTCATGTTATTGTTGCAAAGTATCGATCGACTTTGTTGATGACTAAGAATTTGTTTCATCTACATTTTAGTTAATTATTCTAATAAGAAGTTTTTGAAATGTGAACAGGTAGGTTTGATGGTAAGTCCTGAAATACTTGGGAGATACAAATTTTTCGCAAATTTGATCCCTCTAAAGTCGGTGATAACAAGTGAAACGATATCCTATGTGGGACTTGTTTACTATGTTTTCCTGGCTGGTATGGACATGAACTTGGAAACTATCATAAAAGCAAGAAAGAAAGCTACAAGCATTGCTGTTGCAGGAACTATAATTCCAATGGCAATGGGGGGTGCAGTATATACTTTACTTCAAAGCATGTACACTGGACCTCCTGAGTATTTGTCACATTACAACACATATAAAGCTTATATGTTTTGGACCTTAATCTACACTGTCACAGGTTTTCCTACTGTTACTCAAATCCTTACAGACTTGAAACTCCTCTATACAGGTCTAGGTAGAGTTGCTTTAACAGCAGCAATGATGAATGACTTTTTCAATTGGGTTATGTTTGCTTTGTTGATTCCTTTTGCACTC
The DNA here is from genome assembly GCA_037974295.1 of Cicer cuneatum. Taxonomy (NCBI): domain Eukaryota; kingdom Viridiplantae; phylum Streptophyta; class Magnoliopsida; order Fabales; family Fabaceae; genus Cicer; species Cicer cuneatum. Next base: position 55,124,506 of record JBBPBO010000004.1, on the reverse strand, counting down.
AATGAACAAGTTGCTATCTATTCAGTGCTAACTACATTACTATTTGTCCTTGTTTGTTTCATTGTCATTCGCCCTTATCTGGTTGAGTTAATCATTCGAAAAACCAATCAGAATGAGTGGGACAATTACCAGTTGTTCTTGGTTGTTATGGGAGCTTATATTTGTGCAACTGTTACTGATATTCTTGGTACACACCCTGTTGTTGGAGCTTTGGTGTATGGAATAATGTTACCTCGCGGTAAATTACCGATTTGTTGATAGATAAGACTGAGAGTTTTTGAGTTGTTTATCTTGCTCCACTTTTCTTTGCTAGTTGTGGTGTAAGACTCCAAATAATAGATGTCATACGATCTCAAGGTTTGATCCTTGTAGTTCTAGTTGTGCTCTTGTCATGCATCCCCAAGATTTTAGGCACTGTCCTAGCAACTCAATTTTTTGGCATGCCTGCTCTTGATGGTGTGGCTATTGGAATTCTTATGAACACCAAAGGCATCTTACCTCTAATAATGCTCAACATTGCATGGGACAAGCAGGTATGTACATATCCATTAATAGAGTTAAATCAAATTCATGTATAATATGTCACTTTCATTTTATGCCATTGAATTAAAATGTTGTGAAGTGAAAGTGCTAGCTAGCAAGGACATAGTATAATGAAAAATGTAGTAAATAAATTGTTGATACAGTGGAACCCTTAAACAAATATCTTTAGTTATTGTCTAAGTCATAGTTCAACTTGGTGTTTCGGAATGTGTTAATAGATTTCAATCGATTATTGATCTGATTGAGACGCTAAGTCAGCGGGACATTAGTCGAACCAATAGATCACTGGTTGAATAAGATGAACATATATTAAATAATCATATATAATGTACCTTGGATACATTCATCGAAAAAATATTGGGACATGATGTCGTTTAGTCATTGTTTTAGTTGTAGATTTAGCGTTTAAATCTTGCATAAATATATAATATAGCTTATTTTCTATTTATTCTCTACAATAAAATGCATTATGGTTGTTGGATATTTTCCAAATTATTATTTGTTATTCATTATGGTTAGTAAATAGCTTCTTCTTTTTTTATCTATCAGATTTTGAGTGCAGAGTCTTTCTCAATTATGTTGGTATCTGTTCTTCTAATGACACTAGTAGTGCCTCTTATCATCAATGCCATGTACAAACCAAGAAAGTTATACGAGCAAAATAAGCGTAGGACGGTACAAAATTTAAAGGTTGAAGCAGAGCTGAGAGTTTTGGCTTGTATCCACAACCCTTGTCACGCCACAGGAATGATCAACATCCTTGAAGCTTCCAACGCCATAAAACTCTCTCCTTTACACGTGTTATCTCTTCAACTAGTTGAAATAACAGGAACCACAACACCCCTTTTAGCAACTCACATCAACCAACAACAAAGTGGATCACAAACCCCCTCAAATTTAGTACAAGACATAGAGAGCATAACTCGCATTTTCAAAGACTATGAAGAGCAAAATGAAAACGCTAGTGTGGAAACACTTTCCGCAGTTTCCACTTATTCAACCATTCACAAAGACATACATGATGTGGCACAGGAGAAGCCAACAACATTGATTCTTCTTCCTTTTCACAAACAATCAAATATAGAAGGTGTTCTAGAAACAACCAACGAAGCATTTAAAGAAATAAACCAAAATGTGATGAGAGATGCACCGTGTTCTGTTGGAATCTTTGTTGATCGCGGTCTTGGTTCATTGTTCAAAGTGAATTTACGCATACTTATGCTTTTCATTGGCGGACCTGATGATCGTGAAGCTTTAGCATTTGCATGGAGGATGTCAAAGCATCGTGGAATTCAACTAACCGTTGTGAGAGTTTATTTGTTAGGAGATGTTGCTGAAGTTGATCCATTACAACAATCAGAATCTAAAGGACTATTATCTGCTGTGTTAGACTGGGAACAGCAGAAGGAGTTTGACGATGAATATGTGAGTTCTTTTAGACTCAAAGCAGTGAACAATGAGGATTCTATACAATATTCGGAAAAACAAGTTCATTCCCGGGAAGATATTCTTGAAGTGTTGAATGAGTTGGACAAAAGTGGATATGATTTATACATTCTAGGACAAGGGATTGGTAGAAATTCTTTGGTCTTGTCAGATTTAATGAAATGGACTGAATGTCCTGAACTTGGAGTTATAGGGGACACGGTGGCATCAAATAATTTTGGTTCATGTTCGTCACTACTTCTTGTACAACAATATGGTTTTGGAGGGATGGTATTTGAGAATACTACTCAACATCATAGTCAAGTGCCTGCCAATGATGATGATAATAGTAGTAGTGACTCTGAGACAGTTTATGTGAAGATAGAATAACAGCATCAACGATAGTTGTTTAATGTTTTATTGTTTGTGATGCGATATCATATGAGGTATGCCTTGGCTTTTGCCTGTGAAGGAAAGAGAGACTGATCGTAAAAAATTAGGAGGATTGATGGTTCATAATAAGAAAATAGAATGGTTCAAATTTTTATTTTCACACCATTCTTGTGTAACTTAAGATGCATTTAAACATACTTTTTCATGAACATAATTTTTCATGAACATAATGTATGGAATGGTCTGAAACAAAATTACTGTAATGGTCATCCAAGGATTAAAAATGTACAATTTTCACACTAGCTAAGTTGAAATTTTCAGTTTGGTAGTTTTTTTCACTTGTTTATTTTATAAGTGCATCATTATGATCATATTGGCCATAATTCTTCTAAATATAACTAAAGTATTTAGTGAATTATTGGACCATTAACTGGTGTTTGACTCGTCTGTTGTAGACGGCTGCACAATGCAAAAACTAGTCTAAATCTAACCGTCTCCACAGATGTTGGCCTATTGCATCGTGCAAGTTCTATAGAACTATAGAAGATTGAAGTCCAACTAGTGTTTGTCAAACTAACAACCAACACCACCAGACAGTTCTAAGTTTAACCCTGTCGATAATAGCTTGCCTTGAATTAGTCAATAGCTTTGCATTAAGTTCATTTGTATTTTTTGTGCAAATTTTTACTTATATCATTAATAATAGTTTTCCTCTCTGAAATGGAAAATGAACCACAACCACAAAAGGCGTCAACTTCTTGTACAGCAACCTAAATATCTTTGGAAATCTCAACTGAATACCATAACTAAATAAGAAAAAAAATGCACCCATGTACTATGATAGGTCATGAGCTTTATTTGAATGCTATTGAATCATCAAATAGTTACACTTGCAACCATATATATATATGTCAGCTAATCAATTTTTTTTCCAGTGCAGTTTTCCCATTTTAATTGGGATTTACAACATTCTGCATCACTAAAGACATGTATCTTTTAACATATAAAGTGCATGTTTAATTTCAGTTTGGAAAGCCTCCAAATCTTTGTATCTTTTGTCAAAACATGATTTTGAGGCTCCAAACATAAAAACCACGCACTAAGAATCGATTTGTTAATTCGTGCTTAAACAATGGCACAAATTGGGAAGGGCTTTTTTACCACAGAGACAAAGAATATACGAGCATTTTTTGTAATAAGTAAAATAAAATGTACCAAAAAGTAAATTATGATTGGCACCTTTTATGATGCTTTGTGAGACCAAGACAACACCTTCCTCACTTGTAAAAGCCACAAGGCCGTTTGCATTCCCCAAAGCCGTATTTCCAGCAAAATCTTATCCAATTTCAAGTTAAACCAAGTTAAAAGTGATTTGCTTTGTGACATTTTTGCTTCAATGACAGCCTCAGAAGAAACCTTTCCAATGATTAAAAATGTCTCCAGAGATGATCCCTGTAACTGATGACACCCCAAACAAAAATACATTATAAACGGAAATAGCAACTTGACCATTCTTAAATGCTGCTTTTACTTTTATGTGCTTACACAAGCTACTTTTGTTTGAAGAGTATTAATCATTCAATCACAAGTTTAGTAATAGTAGTAGACGGAAAACATGGTATTGTATGTACCAGGGTATTGTTGACTGCCCGTAAACAGTCGTTTGTCTTCATCATTAGAAGAATCACACGTGGTAATCTCCTTAGAAGCTCCGAGATTTCATTGAAATATTCAGAAGCATACATCTGCAAAACAATTAGGAGAGTCATTTCAAGATTCTTTTTCATCAGGGCTCAACATGCCAAGCAAAAAAATTCATCAACATCATTGTATCTTGTTAAAGCATATTTAGCAAATAACGAACTGTGTTGTAATTGAACAACTCCATAAAAAAGCAGGTGATTAAACTGCATAATATAGGATATACACAAGAATTAAGAATTGAGAGCATTTGGTAAGATATCCAGCATGAACATGGGTATGAAATGATTCACAATGTTAAATGGCAAAAATGTAAATTGCAAGCATATAATCGAAAGGAACATGAACCTATGACTGAAGATCAGTCTAGGAGAAATTATTTTCCTTAATTCTTAAACCATGATCTTACCTGCAGTTCTGAACGGTCACTCTCACTTCCCTGTATAACTAAATGATCCATGGATTGGTCAACAACTCTATTCCAAGGTCTCATTGTTAGAACTCCAGCAAAAAGTGCATATAAATCCTCCCCAGCACCCAACTTTGTACTGTATTTCTTGATTGCATTAGCATCAGCAAATATCAGCGCCTTCCATAGTGCAGCATAATTAGTTCTTGTATCAAAGTCAAGCTCTTTATAGAGTCCATGGTCTAAAAGAATCAACTGTGGTTTTCTCCAGCCTGTACATGTGAAAATAAATAAATATAAGAAATAAACAAATAAAAAATGTAAAACAGAGAATATCAATGATGCAGTTATTCTAGAAACAAGACTGTGTGTGAGCAAACAGGCCACAAACATTAATGGAACAAGATCAGTAATATTTAAGGAGACACGGTGCAGAACCCATACAAGGTGCTGCTGAGCTTGAAGCAAGAAGAGGTGTAGGGGTATCGGGAGTGTTAGAGGTTTAAGTAGGTCCCTTTAAGATTTCCAAACAAGATTACCTGAAGGGAATAGGTGTTTATAGACGGTCTTACAAATAAGGTGAAGCCCGAATAAAGACTCCACCAGGTAGAGACTTTAGCTTAGCTGTCTATGAGGGAGGATAGTAGCACTAAAGCAGCGAAAGGAGGGGGAAGAACAACCACAGCCACTGCCACCCAGGCTGAATCATCAATCACACCTTAACTAGTTGAGATCCTCGTCAAATAGCACACTTATTAGAGTTTGAAAACTCTTGGAAATCAATATACAAGATGCAACACTTTTTTCCACAATTTCACCTAAAAGACAAGGTGAAAGCATTGAGGTGAATTGGAGTAGACCACTCAAAAAGAGGGTTTACATGAGGAGAGATAGGCTAAACAGTAGGGAATAGTTTACGTTACCCTTAACTAACTAACTATAAAAGATGCCACGCTGGTTATATGAATAAGGGAGGCGAGTATGAGTTGGTTAGTGAATTCTGGAGTGACTTGTAAGTTACATGACAGAACTTAGGGAACTCTCCGAATTTCCCTAGTTGAGCAGTCCCGCAGGTTAACCAGACCTACAGGATATACTCCAACAAGAATTTCAGAGCATTTCCTTTCATTTCTATATCTTTTCCTGCTTTCTCTTTCAATTTCTCTTTTGGATACAAGTTGATTGTATTCATTCATTGCACTTATTCTTCAAATGCTCCATATCATGGCATTTGTCAATGGTAAACCGTTGCCATTAGTTTCTCTTCAAAGTCCAAAACAATTTTCTTAAGCCCCTAAATCAAATCAATGGAACTCCCCAATAATTCTAGAAACTAGATTTAAGATGTTCATTGCCTCTAGAGTGTGCTAAAAAGCATTTCCTGGAAGAGCCAAACTTAATTGTCCAAGGCTGTGTTATTATTATCCAATTACATAGTGAGAGGGATCCTCCTACTTAAGAGCAGAATTAGCAAACCGAAGTGTAAGAGAACTAAAAAGGCACAAAGCAAAGGCTATATATATCAAGATTGTAAAGAGTTCAAGTTTGCAAGCAAAGGAACCCTTACCCAGAAAACTAGCATTGCTGGAAGGCAATGGGCGAACCAATAAATTAGCTGCGTGTGGATCACAGTGTACAAACCCATGCTTGAACATCATTTCAGCAAAAGTTTGACTTACCTGCAAAATAACAATCACATTTAGTAAATTATTTTGTAGGTAAACAGAGGGAGCAACTTGTTGTAACAATTGGGTTCGTTACCATGTAACCAAGAGGTCCAATTACCGGTTTGAGTCATAGAATCAAACTCTTGAAAATACAAGGTGAGACTGTCTACTATTGACCCATAATGAGTCTGACTCTGACCCTCTATGGATTACACACATAGTGAGGGCCAAGGTGCTTTATGGTACTAGGCTACCCATTATTTTCTTGATAAACTATATAGGGTACCACTTGAATGAGGGAATCAAAACACTCATTAACTTGCCCAACTTTTTTAATATATGTGGCCAGAGATATTATAACACTAGCAAGTAGCAACATGTTATAAAAGGACTATACACTATCAATACCACCACTTATAGTAGAAGCATCTATAATGAAGCAATAAGCAAGAACTAACCAATATTGAAAGTTCGTGTGGATGGATCCCTAGTTTCTTGATGGTCTTCACATCATTTATATAAGCACCGTCCATGTATTCCATTGTAAGCAGCTTTGAGGTACTCAGATTCCAATATACTTTTGGTGCATATACATAATTTGCAATATGAGGAGACAACTTGCGGAAGTTCTCCAAACACCTCTCACTGTTCTTTGCCTCGCTTAAAAAGTTCAATTCCTGGCGGTCATAATATTAACAAAACAAATTACTGATTATCTGGCAAAAGGAGGGGAAAATGGAAAGGAAAAAAAACCCAAGAATGCTGAATAAGAATCACAAAACTACTGAGTCCAACATATATCAAGCAAAATTCCTGACAGAAACAGATACTCATCATGCTAACATATAATATGTGGTTACAATCTCAAAGATGGTGCTGCTATATATACTTAGTGAAACATTCTTATGCAAAACCAAATTGTAAATATCATAATGATTTGCATGCATCCAAATATGCAATAGGAAAAATTACTCTATCGATCCTTTATCTTAATTTATAATTTCAAGTTACTCCTTCATCTTTTTATTTTCATTTTCACCATGCATGTCCAAAAACGTTAATTTTGAGACAAATAACTGGACCATCTAAAATGAGAAATGTAAGTGTGCCATGGGCACAATCCACTGCAATACTTGCGCCACAAATCAAAACTTAAAAAGCTGGAGTAGAAAGCCAGCATTAAGCCAATTAGGCCAATATTGTTAACGATTTAGAGCATTAGACTAAATTGAATAAAAAAAATAAAGAACAAACTTGAAACTGGAAATTATGGTAAAGAACCAACAAAGTAATTTTTCCTGTAAAGTTAACAAAATAATTATGTAAAACTAGAATTACATTCACATAAAAACAGGTCCAGGTTTTAATCTAGAATATAATGCAGCCAAATAATTCTAATCCAATCCCCAAAGACAAAATGAAAGTTCGTGGAAACAAACAGAAATTGAAAATGAATGTAAGATACCAACTGGACATGAAAACCTTACCACAACACAAAAGTTAACTTATATAAATATTCAAGAATTTCCACATGAATGCACAATAGTTCAAGCAAAACTTTTAAATACAAACCGAAGAAATAATCCTTAGACCTTTCATGATTTAGTCGGGGAAAAGACAGGCATAAAAATATATAGTTTTCCAAATTTAGGCTTTCTCTGAAACCATTGACTCATAGAATAAAGCGTAACTTAATTTAACATGTAACTAAGATTCTCGTCAACTTTTGGTCAGACAATTTTCACTACATGCCAACATCTTTGTTTTAAAAATTAAAAAAGCAGAAAATCATACTAAAGTATGCATTGATCATGAATTCGATTTTGATAGCTAAGAAAATGACAATAACATTGACTAAGACATATAAACTCAGTCCAGTAGGCAAGAACCACCAAATAAACATGGACATATTTTGTAGGCATAGGTATTGCTTTGAAGATAAATAGCGACTTACATTGGGTAAACTCTCCCTAATCTCGTCAATCAACCACCTGCAGACAGAAGTAAACAGAACATCAATAGATCATCAATGCAAAGAAGCTGAGGATATAAAGATTAATAACTCATACTATAGACAATTTAGACCATTCCGTTTTTAGATAATCCAATGAATACACATTTATCGGTTGTGGTTAGTATGTTGCTGATATAGATGGCTTCAAAATTTCCCACAGTCGTGATCTGATAAAATTTTAACAGAAAATAGAATCATAGCAGTACCTATAATCAAAACTGGGAAAAAAATTATGCAGAGTGTTCACAATCAATTCTACAGTGGCTTGATCAGCAGCCGCAGTTTCAGTCATGTGAGTATGTTGGACCTGTACATTGACAGATATATAGCATATAAAAAAACAATAAATTTAGGTTATAAAAGACATACTCATATTCAAGTCAAACTGAAGAAAACAGATCCAAATGCTTCTAATAATAAATAACCAATAAAATTTAGTAACAACTGGAACCTTCACAGCAACTTTCTGGCCATCATGTGTGCGGGCTACATGAACTTGTGCAAGGGAAGCACTTGCTATTGGAACTGGATCGAACTCGGAAAATATCTACACATCAGAAGAAAAAATTCATCCACCAAAACACAGATATTTTTCAAGAAAAATCCCAATCATGAATGACAAAACTAATTGTGCAAAAAATGAGACATTTGTCAAGAAGTAACGAAACAAATAATAAATACTTTATCTGGTGTGTCTCCAAGCTCTTTCTTGAATACATCACATATTTGTTCATATGAAGAAACCGGGCATTTATTTAGCATGGACTCCCTCATGGTCTGAACATATTCTTGAGGAACTAAGTATTCCTATCATCAACAATAAACAAAAAAACAACTCAGCATTTCCTATTGCACAAGGGAGATTAATATTAATAAAGTCAGTATTCTTCGCATCTTTTATCTCTTAAAAAACAACACAGATGGAACCAAAATATACCAACTGCCCAAGATGTTGTCCAAGCTTTATATAAATCCCTCCATTCTTAAAACACAGATCTCGAAGTTTTTGCGCTGAACGGAGATGAACTTCATGCTTGATTTTCTCCCTCTCATTGCTCCCTTCCGGGATTCCCCACAATGAATATTCATAATCTAACCACAATACAAAAACAGAACTAATACAATCAATCCAATATTCATTTTCACATAACTGAACATTATGTTAACCTATACACAAACATCAAAATCCACAATTAATAATCATGCACAAATTTAACTCTCTAACTACTTTTACCAAAGGTGTAAACAATCCACGTCAATTTTCAACAAGTTCCATTAACTTAAACCCTTAAACAGGTTTAAACACTCATTCTAATGAATCGACTGAGTTTAACAAATAGAATTGAACTCCAATATGAGAAGGGGGGAAAAATAGATAGATTATGTTAAATTTCATATAAACATTGGAAACAACGAAGGTGAGATCTACAGTACCGAAAACAATGTTGGCGGCAGCGATGGCATCGTCAAAGAGGCGACGGGGGATGGATGTGGAGAGCTTGAGGGCTGTTGCGGGGTCGTCGGAGGTGGCAATGAGCGCCGCCGCGGTGCCGCCGCCGAGGGCGGATGCTAGTATAGATAGCTTGGTACCTGCGCGCCATAACAAGCCCATACGTGTAATTGGAAAGTGAAAAAATAAATAAAATGGGTGAAGTAGCTGTGGCACGGTTTACAGTTACAAATGTCGTATACCTAATACCTAGAATAATATAAAAAATATTTGTGTTTAATAGTTACAATCAATTAAGCATTCGTTAGATTATAAAAAATAATAATTTTTGATTAATTTTTAGATTTAAATATATACATATATATATATTATATATATTATGTTGTTTTTGTTAACCAAATGAAAATCTAAATCTAAATATAATAGATGTTTTAAAAACATCATTGTTGTCCTTATTTATATTTTTTACGACTTATCTTAATATGCAATACAATATAACTTTATTATTCTTTTTTTTAATCATTTGTTCATTCAATTTAAAGGGGAAAATTGTTCTCTTCAACTCATTTGTTATTGAAAAAATTAAAAATAAAAAAAAAAACAGGATAAATATTCATAACGAATGCATAAAAATCACATGACAATTATTTATCAATCATAAATATAAAAAATCATGGGATAAATATTTGCTATTGATATATAAAAAAACAAGATATAAACATTTGTTTATTGATAAATATTAAAAAAAAACGTTGGAGAGATATTTGTAACTCGTGCATAAAAAAAACACGAGACAAATATTTATTAATGAAAAATATAAAAATCACGGCATAAATATTTGTCATAGATAACATAAATAAATACAACATAAATATTTGTCACTAATATATAAAAACACGCAGGACAAATCTTTGTCATTGATAAATATTAAATAATATGAGATAAATTTAATTCTTTGATAAATATTAATAAAATACTTTCAAATATTTATTACTAATACATAAAGACAAACATTTGTTATTAATAAATACAAGAGATATATAACCCGTAAAACCTAATTCAACCGACAAATATTGACATTGTTAAGTTGAATATCATGTTTCAAGTTCGAACTCGGGATCTCGCATTTGCATGGGAGTTTATTTATCATTTAATATATAAACCAAAACAAAATATAAGAGATATATATATATATATATATATATATACAATACTTGTCATTGATAAATATTTAAAAAAATGTTGAATAAATATTCATAACTGATGCATAAAAAATACTAAAGGATAATAATTTGTCAGTGATAAATATAAAAATGCACGAGACAAATATTTGTCACTCATACATAAAAAATACTAGACAAAAATTTATCATTGATAAATATTTAAAAAAATCATGCATTAATACTTATAACTGATGTATATAAAAAATAATGAATAAATATTTGTTAGTGATAAATATAAAAAATCATGAGACAAATATTTGCCACTGATATATAAAAAAATACGAGATAAATATTTGTCACAAACAATTATTAAAAAAATATGAGACAAATATTTGTCATTGATAAATATTAAAAAAAACACAAGAAACATATTTATACCGATACATATAAAAAACATAAGACATATATTGGTCATTGATAAATATTCGAAAGATATACAAAATATTAATTACAATATTTATTGTACTATTAATCAAATACATTTTTACTTGAAAATGCACACAAAAATTAGTATTACATTAATAATATCAGAAAATCAAATATATTAAAATCCATTTCAAATTATGGGACATATAAACTGTTTGGTTCAAACTTCACGTTTGTATTTGTAAAATACATGAGACGACCCTGTAGTGCTTATTTTTAGCTCTCCAATGAGAGTTTATGTTTTTTTTTCTCATTATTTGATATTTTTATAATATTCCAAACTTCTTATTTGATCTACAATTTTATATTTGTTGAATTTCGTTTATTTTTTTTCCTTCTATTTCTTCTCTGCAATTTAATATTTTATTTATGAATTTTTGTCTTTTTTTTTCATGCAGATGATGTTGATAGTAAGTAAAGGTGTGTCGACTTTGAATAAGGGCAATAAAGTTTGGCGATGCTCATTGATTTTGTATCTCTCTTGAAATGCTAAGGGCTTGTTTGATTATCTTCCAAAAAACTCTATTTTAGTTTTTTAAAATTTAAAAACTAAAAATCTTGTTTGAATTACTTATTTTTAAAAATTGTTTTGTAAAACTATTTTTAATATTATACTTTTTAAAACTAAAAAAGCAAAACTGATAAATGATGTTTTACTTTTCAATTTTCAGTTTTTTAAATTCTTTTGTCAAAAACCATTTTAAAAATTTAAATTACCAAATAGGTTTTCTCTTTTTCTCATATCTAAAACTGTTTTTAAAACAAGTATCTCAAACAAGTTTTTTCTTTAATTCTATTCTTTAAAACAATTTTTAAAATCAAATTTATAAAACAATTTTTAAAAACTAAAATGTAAAAGTGATTCAAACATGCCCTAAATCTTAATAAACTCCTCCATTTTAAAGTTCTCCTTCCGTCATCAACAAAATTTAATTCTCATTTATCATTCTTTATTCTCTCTTCATGGTTAATTGATGATAATGTTTTTATCATTTTTTTTATTTACTCAAATATTATATATTATAGAGGTTAAACAATATATTGTGTCAAAACTTCTAAGGAACAATGAAAAATACTTACTTAATTTTTTCAATTATATTCATTCTTTGATGTTTTTATTTTTTATTTTCGTACATTAATTTTTAAATTTCGTACATGATTTGTACCTTATATAATTTTTTCTTTTGATTGAAGATAGTTTATATTTTATGAACAAAATGTTTAGACAGCACTTAAAAGACAGTCTTCTCAGTATAATGGAATTCATAACATAATTTTTATAATTAAATATTTTTTTAATCTCTAAAATGTTTCAATTTTATGGACAAAATTTATAAAAAGCGTAAGGATTCTTGCTCATGTTTAATATATCTACAGTGCGTGGTATTTTTCTGTCTTTTCGCAGGATTACAATATTTATAAAATACATATATGTGTTAGAAAATCATTTTCTTCGATCCCTGTATACGGAGCGGAGTTGTATAGTTATCACACTTTAAAAAATTGACCAACTTATCATATTATAATATATAAATATAAAAAATATAAAATACAAATATAACACACGAACTACGTTTACAACTATAATTTATCTATAATCTTTTATTACTCAACAATTTATCTACGATTAAATTAAACAAATGGAGAAAAAGTATTTCAATAAAAAGTACATATTTCACTATTATATAACCCTCGTTTTATAATTGTTTTTCAAATAAATGTTGATACAAATTCAAATCTTATACCAATGAGCAATAAAAGCAATGAATGTTAGAAGATTAACTTTTAAAATTCATAAAGTCAATTTCAATGTAATTATCATTAAAGACTCTCAAAAAATGAAATAACTTTGAAAGAGATACATTTATGAATTATTTTCAAATTTGTCCTGGAAATAATTTAAAATAATTTATTGGACCTAAATACACTTAAATGAAATTTATGCAAATCAACGGTGTTAACAACTTGAATTTTTTAGTTAAAAAAAAAACAATTTGAAATTTTATTCAATTAATAAACCAAAACAAGTTGAAATTTTAATAAAAAGATGAATTTTAAAATTTGAAATCTAGACAGACATATATGGTATTGACAAAAAATAGACAATTATATTTTAATATAAATATATAATATTTAACAACTTAATATTGTTCTTAAAAAAAAAAGCTAACTATTAAATATTGAAAAAGATTCAAAACTATTTATTTTTTAATATTACAAAATGAAATCGAAATATAGACATTGTGCTTACAAAAAATTAATACACACAACTAGATAATCTACAAATCATTTACACTCTTTTCTCATAACAAAAATCTACGATTAAAGCGACTCGAATATAATGGAGGTAACAGGTAACACGTGAAAAACAAAAAAAATTAGGTCAAAAGATTACGCGTGAAAAATTATTTTTTAAATTAGTTGTGATTGTAGATGTTATTAAAAGCTTACCTCAAACAACGAAATAATTTTGAATGGAGAGAGTTTTATAATATTTTTGAATTTGTCATGTAAAAAAATTTAAAATAATTTATTAGAAATAAATACACCTAAATAAAAATATATAATGGATTAATCAATTATTTTAATAGAAATATTTAATGGATAAATAAAAGGGTTTTTTGGGATTGGGTGTCTGAAGTGATTTGAGCTAAATATTGAATAAATGAAAGATTAATATGACCAACTTCAAATTCTAAATACGATCAAAAAATTAGAAACGTAACCAATGCACTGGCATTTGCCTAAAAATAATCAATGTTATTAAGTTTTTTTAACAATTTGTTTTTTGAATTTTGAAATCCATTCACACAAATGGTATTGAATATATATATATATATATAATAATTTAATTTGAATTTCTAATAATTAATAGCTATCTATGTATTATGTAAACGAAAGGTACCCGTTAAATTTAGAAAAATATTCAAAATTGGTTTTTATTTATTTATATTTAGTATCCAAAATGAAATTGAGAAATATTTCAATTATAGGTACCTTTCATAAGGAAGATTTAAACATGAATTTACCAAATTGTCGAAGTTTAAATCTATTTCGTTAGACTAAATTTCTTTATTATTCATATCTTATTCAACTAGTGCAAATGTCATACATTATTAATATTATATACAATGATTATACAAATAATTAATGAAAATATCCTAATATAAAAATTAAATTTTTTGGATTTTCATGTCTTAAAATGTTGTGTATGTTGGACCACCATAAGAATTTTTAACATGAAAATTAGTTCCCTAAAACACATAAAAATAGTTTATATTTTGTTTATTTTTAGTTTGATCCATGTTTGGTAATTATTTGAGCTGTTATTATTTTTTATATGCCAAAGTATAATCTTTTTTTAATTATACTTATTATTTATTTTATTAAAGTATTGTATACTGCAATAAAAAAATTTTAAAAATTATCTTACAAAATTTAATTTATATATATTATCAGTTAATTATAATAATTAAATTATTAAAAATATTTTAATGTTAATTAATAAGTATAAGTGCAATGGTAATGTGGTAGTTGTTGTAGTATCGTAGAAATAAAATATGTATAAACAAAAAACTAAAAGGTATCATTGATTGTTTTTAGATGGTTAGATGTCACCAAAAATCAAAAGTGAAGTAATCAACACTTTAAAGATGTGTCATGTTTTAACTTGAGTGATTATGTTTTCCTTTCTCTTCAATTTCTCTCATCTACACTACAATCTTCAAGGAACCCATAAATCTGCAATTTCTCCATTGACACTTTTTAATCGATTAAAATGCAGACCCCATAATTCTTCACCGGCACAACCTAGAAACTAAAATACAAATTCCAAACTTCCAACAAAAATTAACCAAAGCCGAAACCCCAAATTAAACAATTGAGAAAAGGGATGCTCGATAATAAGTAAACAAGAAAAAGAAGGGGTTCAAGGAGTAACAATGTTAATGGTGGTGTAATAATTTGTTGTTTTTGGATTAAGTTTCCACTATAGAAAATATTACTGAGCTGATTTGTAGACTAAGTCGCTTTCTTTAAAACGGGCTATCGATCGTTTCTAAGATAAAATAGTTCAAGAATTATAATTTTAATATGGTTATTATGGTCACTCAGAAATATTATACTACGACTACTTGTATTTTTTTACGGAATAATTTTTCGATAGAGACATAAAGAAAAAAAAGAGATTAATAGAAGAGGAGGAAGAGAGAGAACTCATAAATGATTCAAGTTTTTGGTGCACTTTCTTAAGTGAATGAAAATCTACAACGTATTGGAAAAAAAAATCGCACGAGCATTTTTGAATAGTTCACATAAAACACCACAATGAATACCTTAATTGTGAAAAGGAGGAAGAGTCGTGGAACCCGTTAGTGGAAGGCTCTGTCAAAAAAAGTGTGTCAATTGTTAAAAATAGAGAGAGACACATTAAAAATAAATATTAATTTTTTCAAGCTTATATAAAAACAATACATTACTTAGTCCGACTAAACAGACACGACGAATAGTAGCTCTAAGTGTCACCACTCCCTGCTAAAGTTCCAACATAATTTAGTGAAAGAAGAAGGTTCTCTAATATGGACAAGGTTTATGAAGAGAAATAAACAATTTATCATGAGGTTAAGGTGTTGAACTTTATATCGTGGGTTCGAACTCAAAACCTTGCAGTGGTGTGAATTATCATATCTATTATGACAAAAAAAAATACAATTTTTAACTGATGAAACAAAACATGTTTAACGGTCATTCCACTTAAAAAAATTTGAATATTTTTTTGTCAACATGTTTAGAACATTATAAAAAGTGCATCCACAAAAATTTAATTTTTTTTTAACTTTGGATAATTAAATATGAAATTTTTAAATGTGAAAAACTAAAGATAAAAGTGATGAAAATGTGAAAATGAGCTGCGCTTATCTCCCCAAATGAATTGAAGACAATATTTCCAATAGGTGGTACCAGGGATAAGTACCATTGTCTATTCATTTCCACTACCAATTAAGTTATTATTTGTAAATGAACTTTTTATAATATTGTAGACAACTATGAGCGAATTCATCCAAAATTATATCTTAATTTAATATTAGTAGAGATTAAAAGTGCATGCATAATAATTTTGTAAAGACTATAAATTGTATTTTTATTTTATAGGAATTAAAATTAAACGATTGAAATTTTATAATGACTAAAAATATATTTAATCTTAAAAATAAATATTATTATGAAAAATACACATGCAATATTTCCTCATGTCAGCATGAGGTTATGAAAGATTTCAATAAGGACTGAAAAAAGAGCATTTAAAATGATAGGAATTAAATAAATAAAATCATAGAAACTAAAACCAAAACCAAATTTGTCTCAAAGACGGACTAAAAGTACTATTAATCCTAAAATTAATTGTTGCTACAATGTTGTCATTTCTAAGTATTGAATGATTATGCAGAGAAAAAAAAAGCAATTTATTTACTTATTTAATAATTTATTTATTATTAATTGTAGAGTTAAATAAGTTTTTAGTTTTTATAAAATTTAAAATTTTCAATTTTAGTTCTTTAAAATAAAAATATAATATTTAGTCTCTACTAATGCAGTTTTTGTTTTTATTGTTAAGTGAACATATATTTTTGAATAAATACTTTTAAGTATATTTATAATAATATAAAATTTTCTCCACAAAAAATGAGTTTAAAATTCGATTTTTAAGTCTATATTTTCATTATTTTTACCTTGAGTTTTATATATTTATAATATTCATATTTAATTAATTCGATTTTAAAAAATTCAATTTTTTTTGTAATTTTTTTTGTAATGTTTTAAACATGCTTGTGAAAAATCATTCAAAAATTTTAAAGTTAAAAAATAATTCACATGATTCATTTCAATAGGGCCTAAAATATTTCCTAGATAATTTACAGAGACAAAAATTATATTTTTATTTTACATAAACTAAAATTAAAATGTTAAAATTTATATAGACAAAAAATAATATTTATTCCTTAATTATATTTCCATTTCCATATAACGTTACTTTATTATTCTTGTCTTGGTTTTGAGTTCATTGTGTTCTTGTTCTAGTAAAACATGCTATTGTTTTGCTCATTTTATTATTTCTTTCAAATTTATTTATTCTCCATGCTTTCTTACTAAACTCTTATTAACAAATATTTTAGGGTTTTTTTATTTATTTTTCCTGCCGCAAAACTCTAATCACAAGAAGTAGTTAGTAGTTGTTACTGCTGCAAAGAGGAAAATAATAAAAAATGAAATAGTCGTTTGATGCGCATAATACTACAATAAAGATGTTCATCAGACAGATTTAGTTGATTCTGAATCAAAAAATCTTCAATAATAATCGATCGAATGTAATAATAATGAACCAATTGTTAATCATTTCTATGATAACACGGGTTGAATGTTGGATTTGTCTATTGACAATTGTGAATAACTTTCGTTTTGAGATAATTTTATTTTATTAAAATAACATTTAATGTAAGAGAGAAGAAAATTATAATTATAATAATAGTAGCTCCTATTGGATAATACTTGATTTGCGTGTTTATTTTGTGTTTCAGCAGCTTTTTTGCATTGCGTGAGAGTAGGCATCATTGCATGACAGCTGGCTCTATCACAACACTATAGGATTGTGTGAGATAAATATGCTAAAATTTGAACAATTAAATATATGCGGGCATGCTCGGTTACCGCTGATTTCATTTTGTAGACCGAACCCGACCATATCAAACCATCTTAAGTCTTTTTTTTTCATTTGATGTACCCATCAAATGAACAACCTTTATCTGTATTTTCCGTTAAATCATTACAAATATTTTCTTTACCATTTACTATAATTAATTATTAATATATTTTTTTATCAAAAATAAAAATTAAGATATTTGTGTGCTTTTTTTTTTCTCTCCATAACTCTAATTAATTACTGATATATTTTTCACCAAAAATAAAAAATTAGTGATATTCAAATGCACTGTAATAATAAATAATATTAAAATGTAGGAAAATGTTAAAAGGTGTCTTAAGAAATAAAAAATGAGAAATATAATTTTAGAAGTTATATATCAATACTTTAAAATTTCAATAAGTGATATTTTTACATAAATATTTTTTTTATTTCTTAACTTTGCATGACTAAAAAATGTATAATAATAATAATAATAATAAAAATAATAATAAGATTGTGTTTATGTTTGGAATTGGGGTTTCTTGTGGTTAGAGAGAAACTCTGATTCTGTTATTTGAGAGCATTTGATTTCAATTTTGTAGAATACCCTTTAAATATTCCAACTTAAATTTCAAAACTTTGAGCGAAGATGACGATTGGGAAGATGGAAATAACCAATTGGTTCCACAAGAAAATCACTGATCCTCTTTTCTCCATTCTTCAAAGGTACTCTTCAAACTTTTCCCTTTTCTTCACTATGTATTTGTTGTTGTGATAATCACTATTAGGTCTGATTCATTTCAATTTTATTTCTCTAATAATGGTTTTATGAGATCTGTTTCTGGATTCTAACACTTGTTGAAGTCTCTGTTTTCAATTAGAGAAATTATATTTTGAAACACAATTTTTATTAAAATGATTGGTTAAGGAACTTCGAGTAATGTAGTAAATGTTTAATGGATGTTACAGTTATCTAAATTTATTAACTATAATTAACCACAGATTTTTAGTTTAATCTACAAGTATTTGAATACTTGGAGATTGTGATTAATTACGTACAAATCCATGGTTAATTACATTTAGTTAATGATGAATGAGTTTTTGTCACTTGATATATTCATTAATTTTGTTAACCAACTATTTTGGTGTTGATTTTAGTATCAAAATAACACAACTCTTTCAATTATCATCTGAAATAGATTTTGATTCTGGAGTATAATTTGCTGGACATATATGCTTAAAGATTAATTAAAGTATTGTATCTGACCTATTTATTGATGTTTGACATCATGTAATGATGATTTTATGCTGAAAAATTAGATACCAAATGTCTTTATGGAACCAAAGTTGTCATGTTTTTCATTTTGGAAATGTTTGTCTATTCATGACCTGTTTGGATTGACTTATTTGAGTTTATCTACTGGCATAAGCACTTGCGATATTGTTCGAGAGAGCTTCTGGAAACAACTTATGACATGTCAATAAGTTGTTTTCAGCTTATTTCCATAAACTCTTTAGGACAGTTTATGATAACAAGTCATAGTTTATATAAAAATAATTTGACTTATTTTACCTTTTGTTAAAGAAATAGTTTATACATATACACTAATATGATAAGATTAACTATTTATGTTATAAGTGCTTATTTAAGTTGTTTATCAAAACATAAACACTTATATTATTTTGGGTGACAATTAGGCTCCTAAAGACAACTGTAATTAGTTTACTTTACTCTCTTTTTTTCAGAGGAGTTGAGCCAAACCAGTTGGCTTTCTCTGCTGCTCTTGGCATTACATTGGGAGTATTTCCTATATGTGGTATGTTGTAATTAACACACCTGGAATTATACTGTCATTTATGTAGAAAGCCACTTTATCCTATGAAATCGAGTTTGTTTTTCTTTCTTTGTAAAAAACTTAGGTGCTCATTTTCTATAGGTATTGTTTATGTTGTTCAACTATAATATGATCCATTTGTGTGTCTGTGTAGTTCTTATAATTTACATGGAAATGTATTTCCATAATTCCCTCAATTCAAGAGTTATTCACGAGCTCAAACTGAGTCGAGTTTGAGCTAAAAAAAATATTCGTATCAAACTCGAGTCGAGTTTCGAGCTGAATCAATTCTTATCGAGTCGAGTAGAGCTGAGTTAAGTTCGACTCAGCTTGACTAATTTCTAGCTCTAGTTGTAGCTATAGGAAAATGCAGATTTAGTTAACATAATTTCAAAACTATATCTTATTTCAAAATGGAGAAGCAACTAAAGTATAAACTGATTAAACTGATTTTTAACATTCAAAAGAAAAAAAAAATGATGTTGATTAGATATCTGAGGTGTATGGATCCTCTACGGCGGCTGTATACACATGAAATATGGAAGTTCTTCTACATTTTGTTAATATGGGCTAATGTTTTTCCGAATAGGTGTCACTGTATTCCTCTGCGGAATGGCTATTGCATTGCTTGGATCTTTTTGTCATGCTCCAACTTTGATGCTCGCAAACTTTATGGCTACTCCAGTAGAGTTGAGGTAATATGCATTCAAAGCTATCTTTTCATATACTTTCCATCTCTATGGTGAATCATTGTATTTGATTTTGTTGATCATTTTACAACAAACACATTTTGTACATATATATTTTAAGTAAGAAGGGTGTCGTTTTTCTTTTTAATTTCTCGTGTAAAACATGCATTTTCACATCAAATGATATCCTAGGAGGACGAATAGAGGCTCCACCTATATGTGGATCAAATGGAAGATAGTCCAATTAGGATAATCTAAGAAAACTTGATTATAAACCTATTTGAAAAGCTCTTACTCTTAGTTTAATTGAAAGTTTAGTTTTTGATAGAGACCTATGCCGTTTGTTGATCTGTGTCATATGTCTTTTAGTGCCACAGTTATTTTATGTCTTGGACATTTAGGTTCTTTCTCTCATTCCCATGTTAATGTTTGTTTAGTTTCATGGTTGATACATTTCTATGTTGTTATTATTCTCGTGAGAAACATTGATATCGATAAAGTTTTATTTGGAATTTCAGTCTGATTGTACCCTTTCTACGCTTCGGTGAAGTTATGTCTGGTGGACCTCATTTCCCTTTAACATCTGATGCTTTAAAGAAAGTTCTTACAGGTCAAGCTTCACATGAGGTCCTATTAAGTGTCGCCCATGCGGTAGGTGCCAATATACCATAATATTTTCTTGTGCATTTTTGTCATAAGAAGGCTGTTAGTTTTTATGTATATATAGGATGTTTACATAAACACAAAATCAATTTATTTCTCTTTTTACATGTTTATATTTTGTTATGGAGGGAGTATGAATCAGTTTCAAGAACAACTTTGGTAATTAATATCCTATGTCTATGAATTGATGACCTATATATATTGGCCTCTAATGCATGACCATTTGAGTTTTTTTATTGAAGTGAGAAGAAATGGTTGGGTTACCATGCTACCAAAATTCATTGGTAGCTTGGGATTTGAAAATTTAATGCTAATCATATACCATGATGATGAAATACATTGGCTAAAATGATCATAACCTGATTTAACTCTTTTCCTTTTTGTTCTGAAATCAAAGCTTATCTATATATAATATAATGGAGCTACTTTATATCTGGTAGAATGTAGGTGGTTGTTTGGATTCCTATTAAAATTCTAATAGCATCTCTTAGGTATTGGGCCTAACTCAACCCTACTAAACTAAACCGAATTGTTAGGAGGTGAGTGCCAAACTTTATAAGCTTTTATTACGCATTGTCTGAGACTAGGATTTTTCGTAATATACTCTCTCATGCCCATCACCGTTCGGCTTAGTGTGTAGATAATATGGTGGATGATCCAACAATTGATCTAGAATAGGCTGTGATACCATATTAGAATTTAGTCTTAACTCAACTGTGAATTGCACTAAACTAACTTGTAAGGTGAGAAGTGCCCGAGTGTTATAAACTCTTCAGTAGACACTATCTCTAATCAATGTAGGACTAGGGTCTTTCCAATGGTAGACCATCATATAGGACTGAGATGTTTCTACTTAATGTATGCACAAAATTTGTCTGCTTGTGGTATTCCGTCAAGCACTATTCCACTGATTGTCTTATTTATTCTTTAATTATTTCCAAAATCATGTGATTTTTTGGTTCCCTAGCTTGCTGGAACTGCTTCATGTTTTTAGTCCACACAAATGCCTTTATGCCAATGCTGTCAATCACGGATTGTGGAAAATAGCGGTTTGTTCAAATTCCACTGTGCTACAGTGCTATAGCTGTTATGAGTCAACACTTTGTACTAAATAGTGTATCGTGAAACAATCGCGATCTGTTCAAATTCCCTTATGTTATAGCCGCTATTTGACAACACTGTTTTAGTCAAGGATCATTTTGCCTTTTGAAATGCAGGATTTATGATCAATTTCCTTTCCAAAGTTTGAACAATCATCAAATTTTAAAATTATTTACTTATCAAACTTTTTGCAGTTACTTGGATGGCTGACTGCATCACCTTTTATTCTTGGAACACTATACATAGTGTTTTTACCATGCTTCAAAATTCTGATTCAGAAATTCTCAAGTGTTCCTTTAAGTCCAAAGAAGTCGCTGCTCCACCCGCATTCCGAAGTAAGGTTGAAGGTAAGGGATGTTTGAAAAATGTAGTAACAATGTCAGAGTGATCGATCAATTATGCATATAATGTTCTTTCACGACATGAAGCAAATTGTATATAATTATAAAAAACTTGTTAATGTTTATAAGCTGAGATTGATGTACCCTATGTTGTAAAGTATGTTGTGACAAAAAGTAGTAAATTATGAAACAATTAAAACTGGGATTGTTCAAATTCTTCTGATAAACAAGTTCATAGAGATAGTTCAGAAGCAATGTTAAAATGCAAGTATACTGTTGACATTCTCTGAAGTTAATAGTTCATTTTATGAGTATTTCAACACAACTATGATTTGGTATGCATATGCATATAACGTGACTTGATTATTTTCTTATTATGGGTTGACATTGTTTACTTTACACTCCAAAGTGTGTTGTTTATTTAGAGTGAAAGCAATTTTTAATGTTTTTGTTAAGAGAATTATTCTTCACTGGAATTTGACATGGAAAGGACTGACTAGGAATAAATGGTATGAAAAGAATATTTTCAAATTTAAATTGAATCTAATTTTAATAAATATAAATAATAAGTGATGTAATTCATTGTCCTAAAGTTTTCTCAGGACCACCCAAGGGGCTGCAAGTAAGGGCCTCAAAATCATTTTTTATTTAATTGATAATATTAATTTTATCTGTATTGATTTTTTAAGTCTCATTGTATAAATTTTACTCACTAATTGTACTACTAGTTATTTTAACAAAAAATTAATCAGTCATATAAGCACATTTCATATTTATTTTTGTATTGTTTAATATTGTAATAACTAATTATACTATAATTTTGTTCTTGTTAGTTTGTTATGGCTTCATTTTGAATTTTGCTTTAGTCTCTAGATTTCGTTGGACCGACATTGATTTCTAGGGATCTATAGTGAAGTAAATCGGCTAATTTGGTTACATTTTTTCTTTCCTTCAAATCATTCGTCTGATCTTCAATTAATCTAATAAAATTGTCTATTTATACATAAAATAATCAAGATTATGATAAATGTTTTAGGAAGGTATTTTTCTAAAATAATCAATATTATCATAAGTAAGATTGAACTCTATTACTGTGAGGACAAAAACATTGAAATGTTGTTTCTTAATTTACAATCAAATTAAGAATTTACTATATCCTAGGGTGTGATTCTAAAACTTTTTTAGGAGATATAAGGTTGATTTGATTTTCAACCTCAACATAATTCTAATATTTATTAACAATACTAATATAATATTGATTATTTCAATAAATAAATAAATCTATACTAATATTATTTGTTATTGATTTCAAATATTCTACTTATCACGTGTCAATCTCTCGGCAATTCTACTCTCTCACACACTAATTCAATGATATTTCACTAGTTCAATTACAAAAATCTGAAATAAATCAAAATACAAACGGAATATATAAATAATTTTTAATCAAACAATTAATTCTCATTAAACACCAATTAAAGCAATACTAGACGAAATTTGATTTGGGGTACTATTGGACCTTTAAATCTTTCATTCTTATTCTCAAATTTTAAGTACAATACCTTCTCGCTGTTTCATCATTGCAATGCGGAAGTTATTGCAAAATTCAAAGCCAAATATTATGATGTAAAGGTATAAGGTATATTAGCTTAAATTATATATTGTAGAATATACTCTTATTTTTTTTTTAAATATTTAAAACTTAACTGATATTATTTTGTTTAATTAATTTATTAGAGCGGTAGGTGAACAAATTTCACCAATTGTAAAATCATGTGGAAACTGAATTGAAAGTGTCAGTTCCAGATGATAATGTTGCTCGTGTGTTTGTTTGTCTTTTTTAGAAGTTTATATGTATTAGATTTCACAATTTCACAATTTTAATAATTTTTTTATTTGATATATTCTAGGATCTAATGACTGAGTTTGCTGATCAAGATGTTGACCATCTGATAGAGACTGAAGATCTAACTTTAGACACAGTTGCGGTTCAACCAAATTAGAGGGAATTTGCATTTGTGGATACAACAACATTTGATGATTCCACTACACAATCTACGTTGAAGCAAGTCAACATTGAGAAGGAGTGATAAGTGATAACTAAAGGAGGCTACTTAATAAGTTTAATTTTATTATTTCCCTTTCAAAGTTTTATTGGTTCTAAATAATTTGGTTTTTTACAAATTGTTGGTTTGTGTGGGTTGTATGATAATATCATTTTGAATTATTTGTCATCCTTTATGTTTGTTTGCATAAGTTACTTGTGTTTGTTTTATTTATTTAAATTATCATATATCTAAAATAGTTAAAGATTTATGGTGTTTTTGGTTTTTGTAATATAGGAGAAATATTGTTTTAGTTTTAGTAGAATGTTTTTTTTTTCCTTTTAGATTCTATACATGTAACTTGATATTATTTCTTTGGCTAAATAACATCTGTTGTTCCTTAACTTAATTTCAGTTAACATTTTAGTCATTTATCTTTTTTTTCTTTCAGTTTGGTCTTTTATTTTAATTTTAAGTGACAATTTGATCTTTTATGTTTTAAAATGTCAATAATATTATCATTTTTTTTACAAAAATTCATCAAAATTTTCAAGAAAAATCCATAAAATTAATTATATTCTTTCATATAATACGTATTTCATCAAATTCGTAACTCAAATCTTCAAATAAATTCATATTTTCATTCTTTATTTCACTTAAAATTAAAATAAAGGACCAAATCGGGAAAAAAAGAAGATAAAGGACTAAAACGTTAACTGAAATTAAGTTAAGGGACTACGGGTGCTATTTAACCTATTTCTTTTTTAGTTAATTGATGAATTTTGACATTTTTAAAAGTTGATGTGACATTTATACATAGAAAATTTGTTGTGCGATCAAATAATATTTTCTTTAATCATTTAATGTAATTATTAATATAAATGACTAATTTTAAAATAAAAAATAAAAAAAAAATAAAATTTGTTTTAAAAGAAATTATTATGAAGCATAAATGCATTTCTTTATCTTCTTCATTTGTTTGCCGCCCCCTTCACTACCTCATTTTCTTTGGCGTTATAATTTCACATATAAATTTATTTTTCATTCTTTTACATATCTATTATTTACTTTTAAAATTGTATTCCTTTATTGTTCTAACTCTCATTTATCATAGGATTTTGAAAAACAATTCAATCAAAATTATTGTAACAAAAAGCTCGATAGAATGTGCATTAAATAAGAAAAGCATGATATATACTGAAGGTGCAAACACGAGAAGGAGGGTTGAATTGTGTTTGACTTAACTTAAATACTTTTCCTGTTTTAATACTTTCAATACAAAACTTGATGTATAATTAAAACAGAGTTAGCATCGAATAACAATAAAAATAAAACTCATAGATTTTATACTGGTTCACCGTTAACGAGGCTACGTCCAGTCCCTTCGCCTTGAAGGATTTCACTAATTCAACCTTGAATTACAACTTTGCTACTGACCCTCCAAGTCAGTCTTCTCAATAGTCTAACAATCCTAGACTTCTTGAGGAAAACAACCTTGTCTTCAGCCAATCTGACAACCCCAGATTGTAGAAGAAATCACAACACTATGAATCTAATTGCTAAGTACCTTGCTACCCTTTCTGATTCGCTCAGTTTGTAGACTCTACTTCAACATTTTAGATACAACCCTATCTAATTGCCAAGTACCCTGCTACCTCTACTGACTCCCTCAGATTGTAGACTCTACTTCAACAACTTAGATTTGCCACAGTGGAAAGAAAATAACACGAGTACTTGCTTCTTGAAAGCTAAAACTCACAATTGACTTCTATGAAAATTTGGGTGTTTGTTGCTTTGGAAGTGTATGACTCTTTTGTGATTTTCGATACTTTATTCTTCAGCATTAAGTCTCTATTTATAGTTGAACTTTTAGAACTTCACTGATGCTTTACTTCTGCAGTATATTTCGATTAATCTGTTTTGAGAATATTCTGGAGTAGTTTGCTCAGATTTTGTTTTGAGCCTTTTGCTCACTGATCTGTTTTGAACATTTTGCTCCGCTTCTGTTTTGAGCATTTTTCTCAGATTTTGTTTTGAGCCTTTTTCTCCAATTTTGTTTTGAGCATTTTTCTCAGATTCTTTAATCCTCATGATCAAATCTGCACCATTGGATCTTCATGCGATAGTCCACATCTGGACCAGCCTATTTGATATTCTGTGATCCTCTGATTTCGGCCATTCCTGGACCACACTTCCTAACCCTCTGATCTTTTGATTTCAGCCTTCCATGGACGCGCACCTGATATGCTAAAATCCTCTGAATTCGGCCTTTGCTCGACTGCACAGTCTGTCCCTCTGATTTCGACCACCACTGGGCCATGGTCTGATTTTCTGATCTGGACCATCACTGGACCAAATAATTATTTCTGAACCATTGATCTGGAAATTTTTACTCTGATCTGGACAAATTCTGGACTTTGGTGTGGAATAAACTGAAATTAACTTGAACAAAAAATATTTCAGTCTGGACATTTTACCTTTAATTTTGGACCAGGTCTGGATTGATTCTGGAACTCATTTCTTTTGGTCTGGACTTAGTTCCATGCCCTGAATCATGCTATCTTATGATCTGGGCCAAATCTGAATTGATCCTTTTGTTCTGGACTCATAAACATACCTTCTGGTCAAGTCTGGAACAAATCTGGACTGTGTAATTTTTACTGCCAGGCCATCTTCTGGTTAGAATAACTTCTAGAATACAATTGATATTTGACTCCTGTTTGTCTGGAACAACTCTCCTTCTGGCAGGCTTTCCAATGGTATGATCCATGTTTCATTATGATTTTTCTTCCTTCTGTTCTGGGCCACCAAACATATCCTCTAGTGATGTTTTGACATCCTGGAACATCTTCTGGAAATTCCAGAATTCATTTTCCTTTGATCTCTGCTTCTGTTTCCTTCAGTTTCTGGGGCATTTAACTTAATAATTCAAAGTACAAAATAAGTTTACATTGAGTACATTTGTAAGTATCAAAATCCTAAGTACTTAGAACCAACTTGGTTCCAACAATCTCCCCCTTTTTGATGATGACAAAACCTTAACTTATTTTGCTAACTTATGACTCGAAAACTTTGAATTACTCCCCCTCAGACCAATCTCTCCCCCTAAGTCTGATACTCTCCTTTTCAACTCCTTCTTTGTTCTCTCTTTCTTTTCTTCTCCTTTTCAACTCCTTCTCTTTTCACTCTTTCTTTTTCTCTCTCCCTGATTCCTCTCCTTTTCAACTCCTTCTGTTTTCACTCTTTCTTTTTCTTTCTTTGTTTTTCTCTCTCCCTGTTTCCTCTCCTTTTCAACTCCTTATGTTTTCTCTCTTTCTTTTTCTCTCCTTCTTTCTTTTTATCTCTCCTTTTCTACTTATTTCTCCCCTCTCTCTCTCTCTCTCTTTCTCCCCCTTTTTGTCATCAGCCAAAAAGTGGTCCTACTATTTTTGTATTTTTTGTTTTATAGAAAGTAAAGACATAAAATAAAATTGCAAGAAATTTTAAAAACTCCTAAGATGACTAATTGAGCTAGTCAGATATGGAGGTCATGCTGAGATGCTTCTTAATGAACTCGAACCTATCTTCTGGTAATGCCTTGGTGAAGATATCAGCCCATTGATGATCAGTGTCCACAAACTGGATGCTCAAAGTCCCTTTTTGAACATGGTCCCTAATGAAATGGTGTTTTATTTCAATGTGTTTGGCTCTAGAGTGTAAGATAGGGTTCTTGGTTAGGTTTATGGCTGAAGTGTTATCACAGAACAAAGGAATATTGTTTTCAAAGATGTTGTAATCTTCAAGTTGGTGTTTCATCCAGAGTAACTGTGAACTGCATCCTGCTGCTGATATATACTCAGCTTCTGCTGTTGACATGGCAATGGTGCTTTGTCTTTTGCTTGACCAAGAGATCAAATTTTCACCTAAAAATGTACAGTTGCCATTGGTACTTTTCCTTTCCAACTTGTCTCCAGCATAGTCAGAATCACAAAAACCTTTTAGTTTGTAGGTGGGTGTTTTCTTGTATAACAAGGTAAGGTTGGTGGTTCCTTTAAGGTATCTCAGAATTCGTTTGACAGCAGTTAAATGGGATTCCCTAGGGTCAGCTTGAAATCGGGCACAGACACAAACACTAAACATAATGTCAGGTCTAGAAGCAGTTAAATATAGAAGGGATCCAATAATACCTCTGTATGTTTTCTGGTCTACCTTTTTATTGGTTTCATCTTTCTCAAGTGAGCAGGTTGGGTGCATGGGGGTGGCCATAGGCTTACAGTCACTCATCTTGAAATATTTAAGTAGTTCTTTGGTGTATTTAGATTGGTGAATGAGTATACCTGTTTTACCTTGATGAATCTGAATTTCCAAGAAGAACTTAAGTTCTCCCATCATGCTCATTTGGAACTCCTTCTGCATTAGATCAGAAAATTCTTTCTGTTGACTGTATCCTTGAGCTACAACTTCACCCTTTTCATTGAATTTGTTTTTGAATACCTACTTGGTTCCAATAATGCTTCTGTTTGGTCTGGATACCAGATCCCAAACATCATTCCTTTGAATTTCATTAAGCTCTTCTTGCATTGCAAGTATCCAACCTTCCTCTGCCAAAACTTCATCAGCAATGCTTGGTTCGCATCAGCTTCTGGTTCTGTAACAGCTTCTGATTCTGATGAATCAACTTCTGGTTCTGGTGAATCTTTCCAAGTACTTCTGTTTCTTGTGCTTCTGCTCCCTGTACTATCTTTATCTTGCTTTGATTTGTCAAGCAATTTGTCATATACCATAATATAAATCAATTAATTTAAAAATGAACTTAGTACAGCCAAACCATTAATTCTGCTTCTGGTGGTTTTTGTTCGCATCAGTTTGTCTGGAATGCTGTTTCTGCTGATGTGTTCAGTTCGTGTGAATCACCTGGTTCCTCTGACAATTTGAAAACCTGCAGAATACTTATCTAGCTTTGATTTGTTAAGGTCAAGCTTCTTGTTATCACATTAAGCCTAAATATCAAATAATAATAGTATTTACAGCAAGATGTAAGCTCTATGTCAACTCTGAAAATCCTCTTCCTTCTAATTTTCAGATTCTTAATCTGTATGTTCTGTGATTACATGGTTTGGATGAGGGAATTTGAATTCCCTTCCAGGTTTGTAGTCTTGATGAATCTCACTGGATTGTTTGAAGAACTTTCCTGATTTTGATTCCTTAATTTCTGCTTTGACTCATACACCATGTTCCTCTAGTGATTCTAGAACTTATGGTGGTTCTGGTAATTATACTGATTCTGATAATTAGAGTAGTTCTGATGATCATACCTCAACCTTTGATACTGATACCTGTTCAGGTTCTGGTTCTGGTACTGATTTTGATTCTGATTCTGGTTCCAGTGTTGATTCTGGTTCCAGTTTCTGTGCCTCCAGTTATGGTTCTGGTTCCAGTGTTGGTTCTGGTTCCAGTTCCTGTACCTCTGATACTGGTTCCAGTTATGGTTCTGGTTCCAGTTTCTGTGCTTCTGGTACTGGTTCCAGTTCCTGTTCCTCTGATATTGGTTCGAGTTCTGATTTTGGTTCCAGTTCTTGTTCTGATTCGTGTGATATCTTTGATATTTCCTGTTCCTCCTATGATTCTAGTTCTGGTTGCGTTGACCAGACCTTCTTCCATCGGACTCATATTGCTTTTGTCTTGTTGTAGCAGGAACATAAACCTTCTTCTGCTTGTGCATTGCCAACATCCATTGTCCAGGCACCATTATTGGTGTCTCCTTCTGGTTGCTCAAAACATCTACAACATAGACAATTTGATCTTTTGGTACCCAGAACTGATTGGGTCCAGGTTTGTTAGTTTTAACAGCTCTCTGATCTTGTTCATATTTTACCATTGGACAAGATAGTTCAGAATGACCTTTCTTGGCACAAACACTACATAAAATATCAGAATGAACAGCTTTATTTTCAGTAATTGTTTCTGTAAAACCAAGACCTCTTTTTCCAGAATTACTGTTTCCATAAATCATAGATGCATTTTTACTTCTTTCCATTCCATTGGAAATAAAGTTTTGAAAAACTTGATCATGCATACCAGATTTACAAACAGTTTCAGAAGTGGAACAATTATTACTTTTCAGAGTTTGGTTTTCAGATTTGAGTCTTGCAACATCAGTTTTAAAATTTTTGTTTTCAGTTGCATACTCAGAATTTCGATTCTTTAAAACTTGGACTTCTTTGGTTAGATTTTCCTTATCTTCCCTAAGAGTTTTCAGTTTTAAAGACCTTTTATTGTTTGCATTTAACAAGTCTTTTAAAGTCTCAATTAATTCAGATTTAGACAGATCAGAAAATACCTCATTGTCTTCATCTTCTGATTCTGTTCCAGAGCCTGAGCTATATTCAGAACTTGAGTTGGTATGAGCCATCAGAGACAGAATTGTTTCCTCTGATGTGCTTCCAGATTTGCCAGAATGATTGCTTCGATCATTCTTCCTTCTGGAATTCGTGCCTTTATGAGGTCCAGAAGCAGACTTGATGTGAGCTATCTTTGCTGTTTCTGCCTCTTCTTCATCAGAAGATTCTTCCTCTGATTCTCATACATCCCAGGCAGCCATCAGACCTTTCTTTCTGTATCTGGAACTCTTCTTGTGCTGTTTTCCTTTTTCTAGATTTGGACATTCTGACTTGATATGTCCAGGTTCATTGCATCCATAACAGATGATGTTCTTCTTATCAGATTCTTCCTTGATGTTATGTTTCTTCTGGGAACCTCTCCTCTTTCTGTTTTCCCAGATCTTAACCATCTTTTTGGTTAAGTAAGCCATCATCACATTCACTATCACTATCCTCTGATTCTGATACTGCCTTTGCAGCTTTCTTCTGTTTCGACTTCAGAGCCAGATTCTTCTTCTTCTTAGGTTCATCTTCTTCCAGTTCTATTTCATGAGACCTGAGTGAGCTGATCAGATCTTCTAGCCTCAAGGTACTCAGATCCTTAGCTTCCTGAATTGCAGTAACCTTTGGTCTCCACCTTTTTGGTAGACTTCTCAGAATTTTTCAGACATGATCTTCAGTGGTATAGCTTTTGTTTAATACTTTCAGTCCTGATACCAAAGTCTGGAATCTGCAGAACATTGTGTCAATGTCTTCATCCTCTTCCATCTTGAATAGCTCATACTTTCTGACCAATATGTTAGCCTTTGTTTGTTGAACCTGCTTGGTTCCTTCATAGGTCAGAACCAGACTATCGAATATACTCTTTGCTGTTTCTTTATTTGTGCATCTATCAAATTCCTTGAATGTGGTTGCACTGACGATGATGGTTCTGGACTTGTGATGAAGTTTGTGTAATCTGCTCTGATCTCGTGTCATATCATCCAAGTCTAATTCTTTAGTTGGATCTTCTGGATCAGTTGGTGCAGTGTATCCTTTAACTATCATCTTCCATAGTTCAGGATCTTGAGATATGACAAAACTTCTCAGTCTGTCCTTCCAATACTCAAACCTTTCTCCATCAAATATTGGTGGTCTGTTGATGTTGCCTCCCAATTCTTCTGACATATTGAACCCCTTGGAACTTTCCTCAAACACTGTTAAGTGCTCAGCCTTGAAACCGAGCTCTGATACCAATTGAAGGTGGAAACACGAGAAGGGGGGGTTGAATTGTGTTTGACTTAACTTAAATAATTTTCCTGTTTTAATACTTTCAATACAAAACTTGATGTATAATTAAAACAGAGTTAGCAGCGGATAACAATAAAAATAAAACTCACAGATTTTATACTGGTTCACCGTTAACGAGGCTACGTCCAGTCCATTCGCCTTGAAGGATTTCACTAATTCAACCTTGAATTACAACCTTGCTAATGACCCTCCAAGTCAGTCTTCTCAATAGTCTAACAATCCTAGACTTCTTGAGGAAAACAACCTTGTCTTCAGCCAATCTGACAACCCCAGATTGTAGAAGAAATCACAACACTATGAATCTAATTGCTAAGTACCTTGCTACCCTTTCTGATTCCCTCAGTTTGTAGACTCTACTTCAACAACTTAGATACAACCCTATCTAATTGCCAAGTACCCTGCTACCTCTACTGACTCCCTCAGATTGTAGACTCTACTTCAACAACTTAGATTTGCCACAGTGGAAAGAAAATAACACGAGTACTTGCTTCTTGAAAGCTAAAACTCACAATTGACTTCTATGAAAATTTGGGTGTTTGTTGCTTTGGAAGTGTATGACTCTTTTGTGATTTTCGATACTTTATTCTTCAGCATTAAGTCTCTATTTATAGTTGAACTTTTAGAACTTCACTGATGCTTTACTTCTGCAGTATATTTCGATTAATCTGTTTTGAGAATGTTCTGGAGTAGTTTGCTCAGATTCTGTTTTGAGCCTTTTGCTCACTGATCTGTTTTGAACATTTTGCTCCGCTTCTGTTTTGAGCATTTTTCTCAGATTTTGTTTTGAGCCTTTTTCTCCAATTCTGTTTTGAGCATTTTTCTCAGATTCTTTAATCCTCATGATCAAATCTGCACCATTGGATCTTCATGCGATAGTCCACATCTGGACCAACCTATTTGATATTATGTGATCCTCTGATTTCGGCCATTCCTGGACCACACTTCCTAACCCTCTGATCTTCTGATTTCGGCCTTCCATGGACGCGCACCTGATATGCTAAAATCCTCTGAATTCGGCCTTTGCTGGATTGCACAGTCTGTCCCTCTGATTTCGACCACCACTGGGCCATGGTCTGATTTTCTGATCTGGACCATCACTGGACCAAATAATTATTTCTGAACCATTGATCTGGAAATTTTTACTCTGATCTGGACAGATTCTGGACTTTGGTGTGGAACAAACTGAAATTAACTTGAACAAAAAATATTTCAGTCTGGACATTTTACCTTTAATTTTGGACCAGGTCTGGATTGATTATGGAACTCATTTCTTTTGGTCTGGACTTAGTTCCATGCCCTGAATCATGCTATCTTATGATCTGGGCCAAATCTGAATTGATCCTTTTGTTCTGGACTCATAAACATACCTTCTGGTCAAGTCTGGAACAAATCTGGACTGTGTAAGTTTTACTGCCAGGCCATCTTCTGGTCAGAATAACTTCTGGAATACAATTGATATTTGACTCCGATTTGTCTGGATCAACTCTGCTTCTAGCAGGCTTTCCAATGGTATGATCCATGTTTCATTATGATTTTTCTTCCTTCTATTCTGGGCCACCAAACATATCCTCTGGTGATGTTTTGACATCCTGGAACATCTTCTGGAAATTCCATAATTCATTTTCCTTTGATCTCTGTTTCTGTTTCCTTCAGTTTCTGGGCATTTAACTTAATAATTCAAAGTACAAAATAAGTTTACATTGAGTACATTTGTAAGCATCAAAATCCTAAGTACTTAGAACCAACTTGGTTCCAACATATACTACTTCTTGCTTTTTGGTAATAAAATCACAAAGACCCATGTAGTGTAATGGTGTAGTTCTATTTGTTTATAGATAAAATAACTTACAAACCAATTATTATTCTACTTCATTAGGAATTTTTTCATGTGTCAATCTCATATTTTTTGAAAAGACCAAAATTCATCGAAGGAAAAAAAAAAGGAAAAAAATATAAAGTTACATGGTGAGATTCTAAAAAATATTTTTTATACGGACGAAAATCATATTTTTCCTATATTATAAGAACCAAAAATACAATAAATCCAATAATTAATTACCTAGGAGTATATTACAAATTTAAGACGTTAACTTATATATTTTTTGTATCAAATAATCAGTGACTTAATATTATATCACAAATTTAAAATATCATATATTTAAAATAATTTTTTTTAACAAGGGTTAAATAATATTTAGGCATATTAATAATTACATTTAAGCAAATATTATTATTATTATTATTATTATTATTATTATTATTATTATTATTATTATTTTTAATTTTCAAGTGTGATAAAGTATTTCAATTGTCACATACATTTAATATATGAATGAAAACTCCAATTACAATTACAAATCTGATATAATTGAGAGAACTTCATTAATATGTGATCTTAAATAGGGATAACTATGAAAATTGATAGATACGAATAGTAATTATCCGCCAAATGCACTATTGGATAAAACTTATATATGTATCTCCCTCATATTTGTTCAGATATCCGTGGTATTTATCTGATTTTGAGCTATCTATAAGTATTTGAGAATATTTATAGATATCAATTTTTTTTAATTATTATATTAAAAAATTATTATTCTTTTCATAATTACATTGAATTTATTCCTCCTCTTTTTTTTACAAAAGAGAATATTACACATAAAAATATTAATACATTACAATTTCACTTTTACAACAAAATTATTAATCAAACAAAAAATGCAAAATAGAAAATTAGGTTAGGTTTCTTTGATGCGTGCCATATTTAAGTAATACGAGATTTTGATAATTTTACAAATTTATTGACGAGTACGAATAATTGCAGATACATATCTTGTTATATCAGTCTTGCTATCCTATTAGTTTAAGGTAATTAAAATATCCATATATTTTATTTGTATAGATCTTTTAAACTATCCACAAGGTACAACTTTTGTATCCATAACCTTAATATTAATCAATCAAAATAAATAGATATCATTGTTTATCTTCTTTTTTATTGAAATCAAAACTTTCATAAAATATTTGAAAAATTAGAATTTTCCAAATGTTAGAATTCCCGTTATTGTTTTTATTTTAAATCAGCATCCACACTAGCATTAATGTGTCCATCTTTCTGATTTTATCGATAAATATAATACAAGTTTAAAATTTTATCTAATATTTAAAAATAAGTTATTTAATCGGTAACAAAGAATAAAATGATAAAACAAAGTTTAAGCAAAAGGATAAATTAAGAGACATATATTAATAAAAATGTTTTTTTTATTTGTCATTTAAACTTTTTAATACAAACTTTTTTTTTATATTTATAATTTAAAAAATTTTAATCTATAATGACATGTATATTAATAAAGAATAATATAATAAATAATATTATTAAAACACAAAACTTGATACAAATTTAATATCGTATAAAATAAAATAGAAGTCATATTTTTATTTTTCATAAAATGACATAATATTGTATCTGTGTTTCAATGACATTACTTATATATACACTATGACGATATACAAATTTTGATAGATTAAGTTTAATTTTTATTTTATTATAAATATCCATTTTAAGTACAGAAAAAAAATATAAAACCCAATAGATCGAAAAAAAAATGACAACCATTTTTATCATTGATAAATTATATCAAGAAATTCTTAGTCCCCGTAAAGATATCATCATTTTCAGCTTACTCTCTACTTGAATTGTCGTTAACATATTTTTTTTCAAAGATGTTATCTTTTCAAAATATTAGCAAGTGCAGCAACGATACATATTCATGAACCAAAAATAAAATTATTGTCATTAAATTATTATAGACTAAATAGTACCCGTGGTCTCTTAATTTAATTTCAGTTAACGTTTTAGTTATTTTTTTTTTTCCGATTTGGTCCTTTATTTTAATTTTAAGTGAAATAAAGAATGAAAATATGAGTTTATTTGAAGATTTGAATTACGAATCTAATGAAATTCGTATTATATGAAATAATATAATTAATTTTATGGATTTTGATTGGAAATTTTGATGAATTTTTGTAAAAAAAAGGATAATATTGTTGACATTTTAAAACATAAAATATCAAATTGTCACTTAAAATTAAAATAAAGGACAAAAAAAAAATAAAAAACTAAAACGTTAATTGAAATTAAGTTAAAGGACCACAGATGCTATTTAGCCATTATTATATTAAGTTTATTTATTTATTTTGACAAAATTGTATTAAATGTTTTAAAAATTGTTTTTTCTATTTAAAACTTCATAATTTTATTAAGACACATTTATAAATAATATTTTACATAATATTATTTTCATATTTTATATTACATATAAGACCAAAATTAAGATGTGTTTATTTTACATGAAAATATTAATTTTATGTTTTTAAATTTAATATTTTACTATTTGGGTAATTTTACATTTATAAATAATATTTTACATAATATTATTTTCAAATTTTATTTTACATATAAGACCAAAATTAAGATGTGTTTATTTTACATGAAAATATTAATTTATGTTTTCAAATTTAATATTTTACTATTTGGGTTTTTACCTCATGCATAGGCTTTAGATTATGGGACAGACACCTATATGTAAGAGCATAGAGAACCAGCAACGACAATGATAATTTATGAACGCAAAAATACACTATATGTCTTTTATTTTATTTAATCGTAATAATTAGATCATTTATTTTTTTTCCACATAAACCATTTATTCTTTAAAAAGTACACAGATTAACATTTTTTTAATTTTTTATTAACAAATGTTGAGGTGGCAAACCACTTCAAAATTCTTCTGGATTTTTATTTATTTTATTTTTTGAATTTTTAAAACTCAAAATAAAAAATAAAAACTCAATTTAAAAATCAACCATAAAAAATCAAAATTAAAATAAAAAAAAATAAAAAACTCCATTTAAAAAATACACAGTAAAAAAAATAAAAAATGGAACTTTTTTTTCTTCAAAACTGTGATCAAAGACTTTACTCTCTTGGCCACACTTGTTCCGATTATTACAAAATGAGACATAATCTCAAGGCAAGATAATCATGCATTTTAGTTAAAAAAACATAATCAATGTATTAGATTTGGACGAAATATCTTGGGTTCAAACCCACAGTATTACAGAATGAGACATAAGCTAACAATTAATATAATCATGCATTAGATTGGAAGTCATGTCTTATATTCGAACTCATAACATCGCAGTTGTGTGAGATAATTATGGAGGTATTTATCATATCTTCTAAGACAAATAAACAAAGTAATAACTGAAATTTTGATATCAAAATAAATTTCACGAGTAAGAAAATATTTATGTCAAGAAAAACAGCAATTGTGATAATGTAAAACTCATCATCATGTATCTAGAATATGATAATTAATTCATACATTTAGATTTACAGAGACAATCTTTAAATATCTCATAAAGTACACTCATATAATTAAATTATAACTACAAGTTATATAGTTGACAATCATCATTTGATGTACCAAATTTCAAACATATAGATTCCTTAAAATAAAATATTAAAGCAACATTATGTCCTCTGATTCATTAAAGTTACAAAATACATAAGCTTTTCAGACTAAGTATTGTGGTAGAACAACATCCTCTGGACTTGGCTTCAGTTTTAATTCTTCTTATCTGCTATAATATAATAAAAATGGAGAGTGAGATAATAGTCTCAGTGAACTCTAAAAAAGAGAACGATAGTTCAAAAATTATTTTTCTTAAATGCAATACTTTAACTTTGCTTTTACTTGGAAGTATGTAAAGTTTTCTTTAAGTATGAAAACATAATTTAATCCTATTTCCCTTTGAGTATGGAAAACATACTTAAATCCTCTTTTCCTTAAAGTATGGAAATTAACATGTCATCTTTCTTTTCCTTAGAGTACGGAATTTTTTTCTAATTATCTTGATGCAGGTTGTAAGACCCATAAAAATTAATATTAATTTATGGAATTAATATTAAGGGTATTTTGGGGATATTTGTAAAATATTTAATATATGTATGTTTTGAGTGAATATATATATATATAAATATTTATTTTGGAAGATGAATTAAAACTATTGGATGAAGATTAAATTAATTTAATTTTGAGTAATTAAATTAATCGGACCATTAATTAAGGATTAGTGGCTAATTGCAAAAGGATTAAGTGCTGAGAAATCTAGTTGGAAATCAGACAAGTGGCAAGTGAAGTGGCACCTTGAGAGCCTATAAATAGGAGTGAGAAGGATGGTGAAGTCAGAACACCATTCCTTCCTCCTCACTGCCCATATTGCATGTACCAACCCCATTTCCCCTCTCATTCTGTCTCTATTTTACCCAGTTTCCCGAATTCAAAATTGAAGAGAGGGAATTCCTCAAGACTCCAGTAACTGAGAATCCAAGCCTCAAACCTGAAAACCCCCAGTAGTAAAGTTAATCCCCATCTCAATACGAAGATAAAGAACCCAGTTTTGTAGCAGCAAACTCAGGGAACAGCTTCGCCGTTTTTAGACGCAGAAAAGGGAACACAGCAGGAACAAGAGAAATAGCAGAGCACACAACAAGGGTAAGGGCACCTTCCAACTTTCTAGTTGCATTAGGGCTGTAAATGCATGTTATTTCAGTTCTGTTTTGAAAGAAAAACATGTTTTCGAAATGACATCTTGAAAAATGAAGAAAATGCATTTTTGTTGATATGTGATGATTCTGTGATGGCTGTTGTTGGTTAAATGCATTACTGCTGTTTTACTTATGTGAGAAAACTGAAGATGTCTTGCATGTTATTTTAAAGATGGTTAAAATACATGTTCATAAAACTGTTTTGGAAAATAGTTTTAAAAATGCAAAAATGCATTCTGTTGGTGTTTTGCTGCTGTGTGATGATTTCTATTTTGGTTGAAAACATTGGTCATGTTCTGATGATTGTAAAAGCTGAAATGCTATGCATGTTATTCTGATGTTTGAGGAAGCTGAAATGCTTTGCATGTTGTTCTGATTGTTTGAAAAGCTGAAATGCTATACACGTTATTCTGATGTTTTGAGAAAGCTGTGGTGCTTGCATGTTTGTTCTGATGGTTTCAAAATCTGAATGATTCTGGTGAGTGAACATTCTGTTTTCTGGTTCTGGATGATTGGGGTTGGATCCTGATTCCATTTCTGTTTTGTGTGATTCTGGTGGTGTTGATGATTTAAAAGGAAAAGGGATTTTAAATGAGGGAAGTGTCTTCTGGAAAAAGTGTTGAATCTGTTCTGTTGTTTGGTTGTTGTT
Organism: Cicer cuneatum; assembly: GCA_037974295.1. Classification (NCBI taxonomy): domain Eukaryota; kingdom Viridiplantae; phylum Streptophyta; class Magnoliopsida; order Fabales; family Fabaceae; genus Cicer; species Cicer cuneatum. The sequence continues at coordinate 55,084,988 of JBBPBO010000004.1, read as the reverse complement.
TTAAAAGGGTTGAAATCTCAGGAAATTTTCACTGGTTTTCGAAGGTGTATTCGAATACAACATGTGTGTATTCGACTACAACCTGTAAAATTTCTGTTTTACTTAAGTTTTCAGATTTGTATTCGACTACGAGCCCTGTAGTCGAATACAGAAGAAGAATTTCTGTTTCTGTTTCTGGTTCTGATGATCCTTGTGTGGATCATACTGTTTTTGTTTCTGGTTCTGATGATCCTTGTGTGGATCATACTATTTATGTTTCTGGTTCTGATGATCCTTGTGTGGATCATTCTGTTTCTGTTTCTGGTTCTGATGATCCTTGTGTAGATCATTCTGTGTCTATTTCTGCTTCTGATGGTTCTGATGTGAACCATTCTATTTCTGCTTCTAATGGTTCTGATCTGAAACATTCTGTTTCTGCTTCTGATGATTCTGATGATAATCATTCTATTTCTGCTTCTGATGATTCTGATAATCATCATGTTTTCTGCTTCTGATGATTCTGATCATCATCCTGTTTCCTGCTTCTGATGATTCTGATAATCATCATGTTTTCTACTTCTGATGATTCTGATCATCATCCTGTTTCCTACTTCTGATGATTCTGATAATCATCATGTTTTCTGCTTCTGATGATTCTGATCATCATCCTGTTTCCTGCTTCTGATGATTCTGATAATCATTCTGTTGTTTCTGCTTCTGGTGATTCTGGCATGAACCATTCAGTGCTTCTTCTGATCAATTTTGGATGAAGTCTGGGCGAAGTATGGGTTATTCAAAATTCGATTGTCATGCCATGTTCTGGTCAAAATATCTTCTGGATTATTTCTTGCTTTTGACAACTTATAGCCTGGAACAACTCTCCACATGGCAGGCTTCACAATAGTATGGTCCAAAGAATCTTCTGATATTTATTCCCTTTGATATAATCCATCAAAGATATCTTCTGGTCACTTCTGGACAAGTATGTACTGTGTTGAAATTACACTATCAGACTATGTTCTGATCAGTATAACTTCTTGATTGCTTCTGATATTTGAATCATTCTTGTTTGGAGCAATTCATATTATGGCAGGCTTCCCTCTGATGTTTTCCAGACGTTCTTCTGATTTTGTTTCTATTTGAAATAAGCCTCCAAAGTTATCCTCTGATCGATTTTGGACATTCTGGTTTATCTTCTGATAATTCCAGAAATGCATCTTCTGTAAATTCAGAATGTATCCTCTGATACATTCATCTTCTGATGGTTTTTACCGTAGTAATTCAAGTTCAAAATAAGATTCCATCAAGTGTATGTGTACATATCAAAATCCAGTTTATTTAGAACCAACTTGGTTCCAACATCATTATGTTTTGTTTCTGATGATTCTAGTGTGAATCATTCTGTTTTGCTTTTGATGATTCTTGTGTGAATCATTCTGTTTTGCTTCTGATGTTATGGTGTTGATGATTCTGATTCTGGTTCTGTTTCTGATGTTGATCATTCTGGTTCTGTTTCTGATGTTGATCCTTCTGGTTCTGTTTCTGATGTTGATCCTTCTGGTTCTGTTTCTGATGTTGATCCTTCTGGTTTTGTTCTGATGTTAATCATTCATTCTGGTTTTGTTTCTGATGTTCTGGTGTTGATGATTCTGGTTCTGGTTCTGATTCTGATTCTGGTTCTGATGTTAAACATTCTCATTCTGGTTCTGTTCCTGATGTTCTGATGATTAATCATTCTGATTCTGGTTCTGTTTTCTGATGATATGATGTTGATCATTCTTGTTTTGTCTTCTGTATTCGAATACATAATGTTAGAATTGTAGATTTTCACTAGTTTCAGCTTCTGTATTCGAATACAAGGGATCTGTATTCGAATACAGATTCGTGTTTTTCCAGAAACTCAGTTTTTAGCTTCTGTATTCGAATACAAGGAAGCTGTATTCGAATACAGATTCGTGTTTTCTAGAAAATCAAGTTTTAAACTCTGCCTTGTGAATTTAAAGTGTTGGGAAACTTTGAGAAGGATTAAAATGATTTAAAATGGAGTCCTTGATATAGTTTTGAAGAGGAGAGGATGATGTTTTGAAAACCTTTACTGATGTAGTGAAAAATGTTGATTTGTGCATTGAGACTACCTCTGTATTCGACTACCAGGGGGGTTGTAGTCGAATACAGAGTGTTAATTCTGCACTATTTTGGCTCCTTGATTCGAATACAGAGAGGCTGTATTCGAATACAGATTCGGAATTTCCATAAATCTCAGTTTTAAACATTGTTTTGTGAATTTGAAGAGTTTGGGGAATAATGGAAAGACTTGAGATGATTAAGTATGGAAATTGGGAGATAATGTGAATTATTAATGATTGCTTGACTGTTTAATCATTGATGTGTTGATGATGATATTGATTATGTTGAGATGTTTTGAAATATGGTGGGATGGCATGAATTTTTATGATTTTGCATATTGTTTTCAGTGAAGAGAAAACACTGCATATTCATGCATTGCATAGTCAAGTGGTGACCGCGATGAGCCACAGAGTTGATGCGGTGACCGTGATGGACCGCGAAGTTAAGTAGTAACCACAGTAGTGGGCTAGGGAATGGTTGCGTGTTCGTGGTGGTCCATTCTATCCGTGCGAGGATTTAACTTCTGTGTATTGGGCCTGTGAGAGGCTAATACATGTGAATGTAGTAACCGTGATGGGTTGTAGAGTGGCCGCGTGTTCGTGGTGGTCCATTCAAAGATGTATAAATCGTGCTGGTCTGTGAGAGACTGCACGAGTGCTGGTCTGTGAGCGACTGCACTGGTGCTGATCTGTGAGCGATTGCACCCTGGTCATGAGGGCCGTTAAATTGTGCTGGTTTGTGAGCGACTGCACCTTGGTAATTCCAAGAAGCTGAGTACATGAGCATATGCATATTGCATCTGGGTGTTTGACCGGTGGGTCAAGTTTTGGATATTGTTGATGATTGGAAAATTGATGTGTGTAAGTACTTGTTGAAATATGAGTTTTCTGATGAATGTTTGTGATTGCTGAAGTGGTGATTGTACTTACAACATGTTTTCTCCATATTAATTCGTTGCTGTTTTGAAAAGGCATACATGTCATGAAATTTCAAAATGAGCATCTTTTCATCATTATTATACAATATGCCATGAATATATGTGTTGTTGTGAGATATATGCTATGTGCTTATTTGTTAATTTCGGTCGGTGACCCTTGCTATTATATTGTGGACTTTGGGCTTTGCCCTCAGATGTTACCCGAACCCGTCCTACAGACGGATACACTAACGACAGAAGCGTCGTTAGTTTCCCCTGATCTTTACGTACAGAGTCTACGTGGACAATGCAGAGGGACGGACGGTTGGCTGAAGACGAGACTTATAGAGAATACGGTGGAGACCGTGCTACTGTAGCTTAGTGCATGATCAATCTAGACTTTTATATAGGCTCTTGAGTTTTGGGAAATGTAAATTTTACTTTGGGAATTAATTAATACTTTTTCCGCTGTATTATTCTACACTCTAACACTAATTGGGTGATAACCTTTGAAATGAACTGATTTTATTTTAATTCCTTTGATATTAATTTTGGAAAAACTCATTTCAATTATTTATTTGAAAAAAAAAATGCACCCGCGCTGTGTTTTAAACTCGGGGTGTTACACAGGTCACCAAAATAATTGAGACCTCTTGATAAAGTTGGTATGGCCATGACCCCAAACTAGCATCCCATTCGTTCTTCCTTTACCCATTGTTTCATGCTTGAAACAATCCTCAAATGTCCCACCGTTTACTTGGACCATGAATGCCATGACTTGATGAATGCAATGCATATGTAATGTTATGTATGCAATGCACATTTCACCAATACGATTAATGCAACCATTTAATCAACTCAACAAGGTAATATATTTAAAAAGTAACTTAACTTCAATCGTCCATCAAGAAAATCCTAGTTGGTTGTTCATTTATATGGGGTTCTGTCATTTAAATTTCACATTCTGATCAGGTAGCTTGGATTAGAGATTGACTTTGACCAGAGGCAACGTGATCAGAGGAAGCTTGGATCAGAGGCATCATGACCAGATGCAGCTTTCTGATCATCGGCAACATGATTAGAGGACACTTGGACCAAGGGCAACATGATCAGAGGCATACTAATGAGAGGCAACATGATCTGAGTCATTCTTGCATCAAAGGAGCATGATCAGAGGCATTCTAATAAGCGGCATCATGATCAGAGTTAGAGGACACATGATTAGAGGCAGAGTCAAAGGAAACATCATCAGAGGCAGAGTTATAGGAAGGATCATCAGAGGCAGAGTTATAGGAAGCATGATCAGAGGTAGAGTAAGAGGAAGCATGATCAGAGGCAAAGTCAAATGAAGCATGATCAGAAACATGTTTGGATCAGAGGCAACATGATTAGAGTCATACTTAGATCATAGGCAATATGAATGGAGGAAAATCATAGCCAAAAGATAAGAAAATCGGAGACAAGATAAAAGAAGAAAATCTTAGGTTGTGGACGACTATAAAATAACTTTGAACACCCACTCTAGTGGCGACAACAACAATCAAGAAGACTCGCCCCTTAGGTGGTACCCTCATATGGAGAATGTTTACAAAATCAATGTTGATGTTGCAGGACCTGCTCACAACGGCGGGGGAATTGGCACCGTTGTCGAGGACTCGAAAAGCTCTATCCTTGTTGCTGCCACTTGGAATTTTGCACTAGATCTGGGTTTTCAGAGCATTATACTAGAAGGAAATTTACTTAATGTTATTGCAAATCAACTAACGATCCCTCGTATATTAACTTAATTGTTGTCGAATGCTGCAATCTCTTAGCTTTGTTTTCTAATTACTCTACGTTGATTGAAGAGTGTCACCTTGTATTGTGTTCTCTATTTATTTGATATTGCTGTTTAATGAATTTTCTCTTTTTTTATTTGAAAAAAAAAGTGAATCATTATCATAGAGAGAAAGTAAAATACTAATTAATAAAAATGTATTTTTCAAAACAATAAAAATAATGTTATGACATTTTTATTTTAAAGATATAGACAATTGTTCACTTAAAAAATATTTTATTATCTTATTAACGAGTTAAATTAACACAAATTTTAATTAAATCAAAACATAAAATATTTCTGCAAATTAAACAGGCCTAATTTGTTGTCATTTGAGGTGTTTCACCTCAATCTAGTTTTACAACATACATAAGTTAATTAATTATCTATATAATCGTAAAGACGACAAAATAAGTTTAAAAAACACATGTAACATAAATATTAATACTGAAATTTAAACAAGTTTACATAATATAGATATTATAAAACTGAAACAAATTAAAAAAAAAACATTATACAATGAAACACGATAAAAAATTGGACAAGCATTTTCGTGTTTCCGCTAGTAGGTAATAATGAGACAAACTCTATGATATATATAGGTGGTACGATATCTAACACTGATATAGTATTTTTTTGTAAAATGAAGGAACGAGTAGTCAATAAAAAAACAATTTTTTAATATAATTTAATTAAGAGCAAAATTGTTCAGTTTTAAATACAAAAATAATATTATTGTACTCTATAATATAGCTCTTTGGTTTTCACTACGGCTAAACAACAAGCCGTTAATGAACTTTGGTAATTGCTCATCTACCTCCCATATTTGCTTACCCGCCCCCGAATACACTATCATAAACTAGAATCCAGTAAAAAGCCGGAAAACTGAACAAACACGAGAGATTGGATGAGCAATCACCGTAAACTTTTTGCTCTAATTTAATTGACTAACTCAATCCCTGTCAAAGGAAGCCCATCATGAAGTTGAAGAACCACATCACCAACAACCTATAGTAAAAAACAAGAGGCAAGAAAAATATCAGATTTAACAGTATCTTTGCTTTCTCTTTTTCATAAAAAAATCACTGGTAAAATATGATATACAAAAGTTTTGAAAGTACAAAAGCAATTTAAGCATAGGCAAAACTAATTTTTAGAAATTCATATACTACCTTGTCTCTTACTATAAGCTCTTTTTGTAACTTTCTCATATTTTAAGAAAAGTATTTCAGTGTATGTAATGTGTCTATTTTGTGTATGAATGTTCCTAGATTACTCTTTTAAATATGGATGTGTTCAACTCTGATTTTTTGCCTCTAAGACACTTAATATTAATTAAGAGTATATTTGAAGAAAATCAAATAGATGTATTTAGTAATTTGAAATTTAGAGACAAAAAAATTGTTTTTAAATGACATTTATATTTAAAGCCATAGGAGGTAGTACTTCCACACAAACCTTAGCCATCGATCGATAGGAATATTCTGTAACGCCTGCAATATGAGGAGTCATGATAACGTTCTTAAATTTCAATATCCGATCATCGGGATCAAATGGCTCAGTCCATGCAACATCAGTGCCTAACCCGCCTAAATGACCGGATTCGAGGTGTTTGACCACAGCATCATAGTCTAAAAGATGACCTCTGGCAACATTCACCAGAAGGGAACCCTGCAAAATATATATGTGTAGTATAATAGTTGTTTAACTAAACAGGAATTCATCAAAAGTTACAACTATTTCAAGCAAAATAAACCTGTAGATATTTACATTAATGCTTTTGTTTTTCTTTTTCATGTTATAACGGTACAAATCAATTTGGCATCAGCAGAAATACTCAGTCATAGATTTGCAATGGTGGACATTGGTGTCAGACAAAAATTGGTAGAAACACAGATCAGCTTTCTGTGCTGTACTGCAGTCACGGACTTACAGGTCAGTGACTGCACGCAATCACACTGTCCATTCGATTAAGATAAGACAGTTTAGATTTTAAGATCAAATTTTTGTTTAAAAGAAATCAAAATCTGACTTAAAATTTGGACCGTCCGATCTTTGGTCAGACGACCGAGATCAATATGACTACATGGAATCCAAATCCCAAAAACACCAAGCAAAAAGCACTAGTCATAAATGATATATCCCTTTCTAAACTGATTAGGATCTGCATAATCTCTTTCCCTATTTAAGCCTATATAAAATAACTATATTCAATAGTGTGAATTTGAAAATATTTCCCAATGGTGTCTATGTAGAAAACAGTTGGAGAAGATATTAGCTAGGAACAGTTAGAGAAGTTAGTTAAGTTAGAAGGAATTGGTTAGAGGTGAATTCTACGATGGACTACCATCGTAAGTTGTTCACCGTAGAACAATACATAAAAATCACCGAAAATTATAACAACAGTCGACGATACTCTTTAGAAGTAATAGTTCATGACCCTTATCGTCTTTATGAATAAAACAATGATTTGATTGATGTCGGTTCACTGCGAGATACATAATTATTTTCCCTTATTTTTATCGAATCGGTATGATTTAAGTCACTATCTCAGTCATGGAAAAGAAGATCCCTATTAACATCTACTTCTAAGAGACAACATCTGTGGTTGTTGGAGTTTTAAACATTTTTCAAGTATAGTCCACAGTGAACCATGGTCCATATTAGAATTTGTCTTGGTTAGATAAATCAATAGAGGATGTAAAGGGAAGAAGCTATCAATTTGATTTTAGCATCTTCACATTAAGTAAACATATCCAAGGTTAAAAAAAAACAATAAAATCACTTCATTCTTCTCTCTATTTCCATTGTGTTCCTAACACACAAAATGAACCTTATATTTGACACAGTTCCTGTCCCCAAGTTGTCAGCTTAGCGCTAAGAGCGTGACATTGTAACTTCAATGGACATGGTTCAAATAATTTCGCCTTCACCAAACTTTTTTTGTTTAAAAAAAACATCGACACAGTTCCTAGAACCCTATAGATACATTATGAGCTTATCTGCTGCAAAATGTGAAATAAGCAAATTTAAGGAGTTCATCTTGGATGGTAAACACACCTTTTTCATAGAAGATATGAAGTTATTGTTTATAATACCAGCCTGAAAAATCATCATATCCAAGTCAATAAGTATGCATACCAAAATTTCCAGCATACTATGCTTAGTTCATATAAAGCATTCAAAATCCAAAAAAAATAATAATACAGAATTACATGTGATTGCAGCTTTCAAGCACAAGCTGATTTTAATGAAAAAACAAATATGCAACCAAACTAGCTAGAAGTATTAGAAATATAAGCTTGGAACTTCACTAAGAAGTAAAAACAAATAATGAAAAAAGATTGGTAAAGGTTCAACCGTTTCATTGTTTAAGGTTAAGCAGCAAACAACAATGTCAGCTTTCCTTGCAAAGTCGTATATATCTTCATGACTACCCTTCACATCAACAAGATCATCGACGTCATCTTCAACAAATAATATAAAACACATTAAGAAGTAGAAGAACAAACTATCTCATTAAAAAGTAACAATCCACAACAATAGGGAAGGAAAATATTTCTACTTAATTCATTAGTGTGTTGTTCATACGAAGCCCAACTCCGCTTTGTAGCGATAACTTTTACACCAAATGGTTTCAATCGCCGTGCTAGATCCATTCCAATGTTCCCGAAGCCCAAAATGAATATCTACATTATCAAGAAAAATTAGTTTTTGCAAATACTAGCACATGTAAAAGTTACACCACATGAGAGAAACAGTTGTATAAAGAGAGAATATGTATCTTTCATGATTCTTTTATCAGTGACTGTTCACCATAACAAGGGAACAGGAACACGTTAAACCTCTCGTGGAGCCTATGGCCTAGCCTACATCAAAGCTAGGCTGAAAAAACCAGACATTAAGCCAGTGAAAAAACTTTTTAGACCTAAGAAGTCGACCTGTATAAGTAAATATAAATAATATAACTTATAATTTTGTTATTATATGAGACTTTTACTATAATGTGTTGATATCATATACTCGTTGACCTATTAAAAGATTTGTGCCAATAAACTTACACACAGAAGGACATGTCCTTTTTAAAGGCCTCATTACAAAATAGGTTTTTATGTAAGTTTTCACGTAAGGTTAGACTATTAAAAATGTCTATATAAAGTAAAGAGGTCAGGCTAAGTTCAGGCTTTACATGTGGAATACAAGTCAGACTCATACCTTATAGGATTTGGTCTTAACTCGTATTTATACCCGTAACCATAATTGTATCACCCTCTACTCGTGGATAGCACCCCTCATTATTACTTGTTTTTATTAAAGATAACTATTGAATTATCAAAATCAAAATTCAAGCAATGTTCCGAGGAGAGTTCTAGGAACGAGTTACATCTTAAATTACATGTTAAACCAAAGTTTAGATATTGAATTTTGGAGCCTCTCCAAGCACAGCAGAGCCTCTTTCGAATAGAACATTGCTACTATAACTTGTTTCACACAAATTTATTTAACAAACAATACTTTTTTCAATCAATTTTCATGAAATGAGAAATCCTAGAAAAATAAAAGCTATCTATCTATATATAATACATTCTATCCATAATATTTTTAAGTCCATCAGGCACCACCTTCCTTGAAAAGTAGAATATTATTTGTTTTTCAACAGAATCAATATACTCACAGTTTTCCCAAATAAAGTATCAGTAATAGGATCTCCAAGCTTCCTTTGTTGTATGGAAGTCTGCAATTCATTCTGCACAGACAAATTTGTTTTTTCAAAAATTAAAAACAAGATTTAATGCAACTATTTGAATGTAAAAATTCGCATAGCACAAGACTAAGCAAGTTGAAACTCAAGTACAAAAAATCACAGCATGGTAGATTTGTTGTAGCCAAGTGCACAAAAAGGAAATGGAGAAAAGAGAAAAAGATGCAGAGCTTGGTGTAATTTAATCTAAAAGAAATCAACGAAGATTAGATGAAGAAACAAACTAATAATACCAATACAATTATAGGCTTCCCATACCCAAGCTTGAGAAAACGTTTTTTATTTACACTTTTAGTTACACAAATTCCGCCTTGCTTTCATTTTGTTTTCTATGATCAAATATTTGTTGATAAAAATGTGGAAAAGTAGTTATTTTCATTGTGTCGCCTCATTTAGAAAAAATAAAGGAACATTTTTTATTTCTAAATTGAAGGTACTATACTTGCTTACGAAGAAGACCCAACATGAGATATATGGCCATTTCAGCACATGAAGCTGCATTTCCGGTAACATCACCGGGAATCCTGGCAACTTTGATTCCGTGTTTTGTTGCAGCATCAATGTCAACACCTAGGAGGGAAGATTAATAATTGATCAAAGAGGAAAATAATGAAGCTTTCTGAAATCGACATATAAACCTCAACCGACAATAATCACGGTACCTTCCAGCCCAACACCGTACTGCATAATAAGCTGCATCTGAACTGCACGAGAAATTATATTCGAATCTAGCCTCATCATTTTCACGATGCAAACATGGTAGTTGGAAATAGCCTTGGGAACTTCTTCCAAAGGAAGAACATCAACCTACAAATGCAATAGACAACTTACTTGTATAAACTAAAATTAATTGGAAATTTTTCTCATTGAAATACAAAAGTGATATAAGGCAAGTACAATCTAGAAATTGTATTAGCTTAAACTACAAGTTATTGCATTGATAATGACAAGAGTTACAAGTATATATAAAATAGGAGCTACGAATTCAAACCATCACGAAACCTGGCGTGTCTCACACTTGAGCAATGTAATATCCATATTTGACTGAACAGAGGCAGTATTAGTTGTATAAAACTGCCTCCAAGTATTTGCCACATAATTCGCTAGTTTTTTTTTTTTCGTAACATGAAGCATTTCTCATAAAATATATAGTGTAAAAAGAACAAGCACTGGTTTTAGTGATTTTCCGACTAAGATTTGGCATCTCACCCATTTTAATCTAACCATTACAAATACTCTAAATTAATGGTGTGGTCATAAAGCAGTCCAAAGAAAAACACCGAAAAACGCAATTCATTCGTAAGGTAATTTGTTAGCCAAATTGAATTGTACAGTCATTGAACCTTCATTTACATTCAAATACAATGTCAAAAAGGGAATTGAACTGTGTCTGGTTCAAGAAACCTATCTTCCTTACTTCGTAGTTCTACGAAATGGGGTTGATCTATTTTACTACAAGTCAAATAGGAAGCCATTTTTTAGGTAACAAAACAATGTTTTATTCATCAAATTTCTGCTATTTTTAGGCCTAAAATAACCTATCAATTGAGAGGATGATCCCATCCCAAGTAACCCAACTAGACTACTTGTTTGATTGACTTATTTGAGCTTACATTTGTGAGGTATATACACTTGTGAGACTGTTTAGGAGAGCATATTGGAAACAACTTATGACATGTCTATAAAGTGTTTTCAGCTTATTTCCAGATGATCTCCATGACAGCTTATGAAAACCACTTATAGCTTATATGAACAAAGTTTGATTTTATTTATCTTTTTTCATCAAAATAGCTTATAAATAAGCACTTATACTAAACATACTTAATTAAGTTATTTATCCAAACAGGGCCTAAAATGCAAGAGACGGTTAAAATACTATTGATGGTTATCAATCCATCTTTCTTTTTCCACACAACTTAAAACATCAACATATGAAGAAAAAAAAAACACAGAAAATTTCAAAATTAAAAGAGAAGCTGAACAAAAGTTACAATATCTATTGCCTCTAATAAAGAGGTACCTTAATAAATGAATGATTCTGCAAATATTCTGTTGTATATTGATGAGAAGCTGGGAACTGAGGTCCACAAAACAAAACACGGGTGATTTTTTTCTCAACATCCTTTGTCAAGTTCCCATTTTTTTCCATCAAATTTGTCCTACACAGCAGCAATTTTGAAATTATAACTTAGAATGTATGAAGTATAATTAAATTGCAAGTGTAATTATATTGAGTCAGGACAAAAGATCTCCAAATTTTTTTCTTTCAAAAGAGTCTAGAGGCGAAACTCACACAAAAATCAAATATCCCTATCCCAGGTTGGAGTCTGTATCTCAACATGTCAAATGTTTCTGCACTACCATTTGAACTATAGGTACGAAACAAAGATCTCTAATTTTTTCATATCATACCGACAATTTCAAATTACACTTAAAAAGAAGAGAAATGTGACAAAATAGTGAATTCTTATTTTGTAACATCCCTGCCCTACCGACCGGCATTGTACTCACGACCCGCCCCCTTTTCCACCAATGAAAATTAACGAGATTTTGCCTTCCGTGAGAATGGAACCCAGGATCTATAGGGGTTAAGTCAACTGTTCATTCATCCCACTACAATTGAAGAAATGAATGAACCTAACCCTAGGTCCCGGTTCGATTCTCACGGAAAACAAAATCTCGCTAATTTCCAAGAATTTAGGTAAATTGTGTGAATTAAATCAGTTTAAAAACCTAAATGTCTCAACCATGGAAGCAAGACAGTGTGAATTGCGAATAGTGAATGAAACGAAGCATTATATTATTATATAATAATATTTATTTAAAATTGAAAATTTCATTCATTATAATTTCTAACACCAACACGATCATGAATACTAATAATAATAAGATTGTTGTTGAAAGAAAGAAACCAACCAACCTCGTACTGTTAGTAGTAGAGAAGAGAAGTGAATGTCGCGTGTTTCTTCCAAACAAATATTTGCTCCTCTTCACCAACGACCAAACACTCTCTCTTTTCATAGGGAAGTACTCTCATGAGATCATTAAAGTTATTTTAATTTATTTAATGGTGCAACGATTACGTGACTTCTTAGTGCATAGGTTAAAGATAATAAAAAGTAAAAAAAAAAAAATTTATTGAAAAATTAATATTTGAGTTTTCGAAAATATAAAATACAAATTCCAAAATAAATTTTTTAAATTTGAATAAGAATTCTGTTACATTTTTTAAATTTTTAAATGTAATTGAAATAATATTTCGGTTACATTTTCTCTCTTTTTTTTTTTACTTTTCAGTTACATTTTCTCTTATTTTCTCTTCCTTCATCAAACTCAATAACCACCACCGTCAGTTTTCAAGTCTCCATTGTACGTGTCAAAATGGGCTAGCTTACCAATTTAGGGACGACTCTAACAGATTGTGGACTTGTAGGGAATAAGTTTTTCGGTAGTGTTAAATTTATGCTTCTTTTTTGAAAAATTTTTATGTACCGGAAAACTTTTTTTTTGAGTTCGGAAAATCTTTAGAAGGTAAAAAAAAAGTGAATTTTTATTTATTAAAATAGTAAAAAAATGCAGGGTATATTTGGCATTTTGAAAAATATGTGGAGTATAGGTATAATTAGGGGTATGGGGTAAAACTTTCTATCAAAACACAGTATTTTAATATGGACTAATAAAATATTATTCAAGTCCGGCCCTAGACTAGGATTCCGCAGAAATATTCCTAACTGAAAATCTTTGGGTATTAGCTACGGATATGTTTCTGCAAGAAAAACGAATTAGTAATTTTCAGTTTTATTTCTTATATTTTATAAATATATTTTTAAATATTATGATTATATTTTTTGAAGATGACCTATAACGTCTATATATGGATACCAAAATCAATATCACCACTATAAAATAAACTTTTTATCAGTGGAATTTTTTGCATAATAGAGTTAAAAATCTAAAGAAAATATGTTATTTACGGAATAATTTTTCCATCTATAAAACCGTCGTGGATAATTATTTTTTTTTGAAGATTTTGGAATTCAAAGATGATTTCCTGCAAAAATTCTACAAGAAAATTGAATAAATCTTCAACTTCATGTATTTTCATTCAGTTTTTTCTAGGATTATTTGAGTACATTTCCTAGAAACATTTTCGCATGTAATTCGGAAGGTAACTCCATATAAAATTTGCTAACTCCATAGGAAAGTCTGCATGAAATTAATGTGTAGGTCAAATTAAAAACATTTTTAATTGTTTATTTTGATATAAATCTATTAGAGTTCAATTAAAAACAAAGGTTAAAAGTTAAATTTTATATCCTATGATAAACTAATTGTAATATTTAGAAATTAAAATAGATACTAAAGGTCAAATTTCAATCCTCTCCTACAAAGTGTATATAATGTTCCTAAGCCATAGGAAAGTACTAATTAACATAGAGATTCAAAGAAAATCAAAATCATAATTGTATAAACAAGTATAAAACACAACCAAATTGTAAATAAATAAATCATTTCATTATTAGAAATTAGCGTTTTTGCTGCGGATTTTCCTACGGCTTCGATTTAACATAGCAATCTTTCTGCGGTATCAGATTCCGGACAGGACAAGTAACCTACGCATTTTTTATAATATCTTTTTTTTTTTAATTTCTTTGCGACTATTTTAATTTGAAAATTTTCTTTGATGCCCATTTAAAAAAATATGATATACTCTTTATACATTAAGTAGGAATCTAACTCAATAAGGCAACTGCAACTGAAATATGATATTTTCAGCATTCATCTTCGTAATGGAAATATTTTAGATAATTAAAAATACACAATAAAATAGCACACAAACTAAGTTCGGATTTTACAATTAACACCAACTCATTTCAAATTTTTCAAAACAACATATTATCCAAACAATACACAAATTAAAATAAATTCAAATTGTCCAAAACAACTTAGAGATATTATCTAACATAACACAAATGAATTTAGATTTGTCTAACATAACCCAAACTTGAAACAAATTCAAATAGAATGTTAAATAGCTCTAATGTGACTCTAAAATAAGTCTTTTTAGACTCCTTGAGCAATGTTCACATTTTCCAAAATGTTAAATGATTGTTCACTTAGATCATTTTGATTTGTATCATTGTCATTGTCATATTCTACAAAACAAATAAATTGATTGTTAAAAATATATAATCAACTAAAGATAATATTCTATCACAAGAGATTATATATATATATATATATATATATATATATATATATATATATATATATATATGTTAAGACAAACTCTCATTTTTAAGTTTTGATAAAAATAAATAAAGGTTAATTAAGAACATTAATTATGATTCTAAATATTATGTTAATTTAACTTGTGTTTTTGAATGTATTAATTCAAAGTTAGGATTCAAGCAAAACAAAGAAATCAGCATAACAAAGCAAAAATCTGAACAGAACAGAGAACATTCTTGACAAAATCTGGAAAATAGAAAGTCCTCCAAGGTCAAGAATGATCAAGACAACATCAAGATCAATCAATCTCCATTAATTGAATGAAGATATTGCTTCTGGAATTAACATCAATACTATCAGTAATTGACAAGGAACAAATAGGATCTATTCTAATCAAGAAAACCATTCGAATCACAAAGGGAAAAGGTTATGAAACAAGCTAGTCTGAACAGTCTCCAGCTTCACTGTCAAGAATGATAAACGATCTTGAAGATATGCAAGACATCAGGACAGATTCTAGAATGATCAGAAAATCTTCCAGATTAATTATCAATCTCCAGGAAACTCAAAAACTAAAAAGTCTAGATTGATCATCAATCTCCAGCAGCTTCAGTAAAGCTTTCTGGAACAATTCTTCATTATTCTTCAAATCTGTTTTAAAGAATCAAAACTCTAGTTCAAGCTATATGCATCATCACATATCTGAAGTATTAAAAGATCATTAAACTCAAGAGAATCTGATCAAGAACGAAGAACTCAGCCCAATCAAAACACAACTCAAAAAAGTATTCAAAGGTTGGAATATTTTTATTCATAAAAATAGGTTCTTGTCAAGCTTGACAAGAGCACTACCAATGGCTCTTTTGACATTCATTAAATGCTCTCAAGCCTTTAAAAAGAAGGCCAATACTCAAGGAAAACGCAGAAGTTCAAGTGCTAATCAATCTGATCAAATCACTCACTCACATACTTGAAGTTATCCCATTCTCAAAGAGAGTCAGTTCTATTTTTTATTCCAATCTATTATACTTATTCTAAACCTCTTGTAAAGAATTGAATCTCAAACACGAGTTGAGACATCTCAGATTCTAACAAACAATCTTATTATGATTGTGTAAAAACTCAAGACTATAAGTGTTGAGTATAGTTTGAGTAGATTGTAAGAAATCCTTTTATGACTAAAAGGTGAAGTGTAAACTCCTATCTAAGATTGATAGGTAGACTGATTGTGTGTCTTTTTGGGTGGAAAGATTATAGATTGTAAACAGATCAAGATCGATCTAGACTAGGTGTTGTAAATCAGGAAGGTTTTTGCTTTAAACACTTAGTGAAAACTCTCACAATTGTGAGGAATGGACGTAGCCCGAGTTGTGTGAATCAGGATATATCCTTGTGTGGTATCTCTTATCTCTTATCTCTTTATTAAGTCTGATTGATTTTCAAGTTAAAAATACAAACTGTTTTTCTGATTTTTAACTAACCAAGAACATTCTCCGTTTTCTGATAAAACCAAGAATGTTCTCTGTTTTCTATTTTCTTAACCAAGAACATTCTTGAGTTAAAATCTTAAGTATTTTCAGGAAATTTTAAATAGGAAGATTTACAATTCAAATCCCCTTCCTTGTAAATCAATTTTGCTAGAAGAAATCTCATGTTTGACATACTCGGCGTAGAGATTACACAAGCTCTTCACGACCCGTTCAACCTTCATCTTACTAATGAGTGGATCAAGTTTATTGATACACAAATTTCAAAAAGTTGAGCTTTTTGGTTGGATCAAGAATAGCTCCAAATGCCAAGATCACACTATACTTACTCCTATACTAGTCAAAGTTCTCTCTCATTTTTATAGTCATTTCTTCAATCACTTTATCTTCATTTTTCAAATAAACATTTAAAAAACACTTTATCTTCCATATTTCTCCAATGTACAAAATTGTTGTAGGATAAAAAGATCTAGAGATCAAGTTTGTAATATTATAAAATGGCTTCAAAAGCTCACACATTATTTCAGCTCTTTTCCATTCATCACTTGTAGAACAACACTTAAAATTTGTATCACGCAAACTTAAGCTATAAAAGGCACGACGGTAGTTAATCACACTCTTGGGCATTATAAAAATGGAGTTCCATGTAGTAACACAATCCGATCTCAACCCTATTGTTGTATCAATCTCCCCAGCATTCTTAACACATTCAAAAAATTGTAGTGCTCTACTTTCTGTTACCCTAACATAAGTCACACTTTGTCTAATTTTATGCAATGAATCACTAATTGTCTTCAATCCATCTTGCACAATGAGGTTCAAGATATGAGCACAACATCTTATATGAAACTATTCTCCATTAAGCAATAACTATTTGAAAATACTAAATGTCCATTAAAAAAGTTTTGCATACTATCATTTGCAAAAGCATTATCCAAAGTGATGGAAAAAACATTATTTTCTATGCTCCAATTATTCAACATTTCAAGCACCTTTAATGATAATTCTCGCCTTGTATGTGGGGGTTCCATGTGAGCAAATACTAGAATCTTAATTTGCATCTTCCAGTTTACATCTACATAATGAGCAGTTAAAGAAATAAAACCTTCATTGGTGCATGCAATCCAACAATCATAAGTCAAGCAAATTCGCCCACGAATTTGAGTCAATTGTGATTTTAGCTTTTGTTTTTCATTCTCATAAATTTTCAAAACATCTTTGGAAGAAGTATTTCTTGAATCAAAAGAACAATCATCATTCAAAAATTCTGGTATTTTCTAAAGACCCTATACTCAACCATATTAAATGGTGCACCATGTGATAATCACTTCAATTAAGATTTCACGATTAACCTTAGGGTAAAATTTTATAATTATCAACATGGCGATTTAAATGATAAGTTCCATTAGCTGAAACACAACTCAATAATTTTCCACACCCCTTACATCTACATCTTTCTTTTCCATCTATAACACCACCTTTTACAAGATGTTTCCAAACTGCGGATGTTAGTGTCTTATTTTTTTTAGTTTGTGATTTAGAAGACATTTCTTGATTAGTGTCATCAATAACAATTACATTAGGTTGAGTTTATTGGAACCAAATTGGTTCTTGCAATAAAAGTTTTGATGTTAACAAATGTATTTTATGAAAATCGTATTTTGACTTAGAAGAAGAATGAAAAATTAGAAGATGTCATCAAAAGCATAAACCAGAAAATGACGTCACCAGAAGCAGAAATCAGAGGATGTCATAAGAAGCATAAACCAGAAGATGACATCACCAGAAGCAGAAATCAGAGGTTGATGTCAACAGAAGATATCACCAGAAGATACAAATCAGAAGTAGAAGATGTCATCAGAAAATGACATCACCAGAAGATAAAAATGCAACCAAATGATTTTGATGTTTACAAAAGCACTCCATGTAATCTTATTTTGTACCTTGAATTACTATATTAAATGCCACCAGAAGATGAAGTTATCAGAGGCAGAAGCTGAAGTCACCAGAGGCAGAAGATGAGTAATCAGAAGGTAAAATCAGACCAGAGGATACACCTCCATAAGTCACCAGATAATGCATCCAGAAGGTACTAGAGGATGCATCCTGAAAGCACCAGAGGATACTCCAGGATGTCAAAATACCATAAGAGGATATCTTTCTTGGCCCAAATCAGAAGGAAGAAGAGTCTAGAAGGAGACTTGGACCAGACCAGTAGGAAGCCTGCCAGAGGGAGACTTGTTCCAGACCATAAGGTATCATAAATCAGACTTGGTCCAGAATTTATTCTGACCAGAAGATAGCTTGGCAGTGAAATGATAAATAGTCCAGACTTGATCCGGACTTAACCAGAGCTTCAGATAATTGGTCCAGAACAAGTGACTTGGTCCAGATTTGGCATAGACAAGAAGATAGCATGGTTCAGAGTATGAAACTAAGTCCAGACCAGAAGAAATGATGTCCAGATTCAAATATCATATGTCCAGATTTAATTTCAGTTCAATCCAGACCCAGTTCAGAATTGGTCTAGATCAGAGGGAAAAGGTTCAGATCAATGGTCAAGATTTAAGTATATGGCCCAGTGTTGGCCGAGATCAGAAGATCAGAACATGTGGTCCAACCTTGGCCGAGATCAGAGGATCACAGCAGATCAGATTGCAAGTCCAGAGTGGTCGAGATCAGAAGATCAGAAAGTGTGGTCCAGAGTTGGCCAAAATCAGAGGATCACAACAGATCACTTAGTGTGGTCCAGATGTGGACGAGAGCAGAAGATCAAGTGGTTCAGATTGAATCATGATCAGTGGAGTCGTGATTATATTTAATCAAAGTATTAAACGGATTCGATACAAAAATAAAGTGAAGTCTTGTGGAATTTAGAAGCTATTGGCGGGAAGAAAGATTTGTTCCAGAATTAATTAAAGTCAGGATTGGTCAAAGTTATTTTTGAAGGCAATCTGGAGCAGAAAAAGATATATTTTTTAAGAGAAACCCGATTGGACAAGTTATTTTTGCAAGAGAGTCCAGCAAGATACAACTCGAATTTAAGCATGGAAGATACCCTAATTCACATCTATAAAAGGAGGCTCAAGACTGAAGACTTAGTATCGAAAATCACAAAAGAGTCATACACTTCCAGAAGCAAACACTCGAGTGTTCAGTGAGGTTAATTGTGAGTTTCAGCTTTCCAGAAGCAAGTACTCGTGTTTTTCTTTCCCTTGTGTTAGATCTAAGTTGTTGAAGTAGAGTCTACAATCTGAGGGAGTCAGATGGGGTAGCAGATTAGTTAGCAATTAGATTCAAGGTGATGTAATTCCTTCTACAATCTGGGGTTGTCAGATTGGTATGAGAAGACTTGACTTGAGAAGTCAAGGTGCAGTATTCCTCAAAAGTCTAGGATTGTTAGACTGTTTGAGAAGACTGACTTGGAGGATCAGTGGAATTGTTGTAATTCAAGGTTTGAATTAGTGAAATCCTTCAAAGTGAAGGGACTAGACGTAGCCTCGTTAACGGTGAACCAATATAAAATATTGTGTTTTATTTTTACTTTATATCCGCTACTAACTCTGTTTGATTCATACATCAGGTTTTGTTATAAAACTGCAAAAAAAGAAAAAGTATTCAAGTTAGTCAAACACAATTCAACCCCCTTATCGTGTTTGCACCTTCAAGGATATCATTAGAGGATCCCGTCGGAGGATAATTTCAAAGGATCTCATTAATGGCAAAAATCAGAAGCTACATCATTAGAAGCTGAAAGTATGCTCAAAATAGAATCTGAGAAAAATGCTCAAAACAGAATCGGAGAAAAAGACTAGAAATAGAATCTAGCTAAGAGTATGCTCAAAATAGAATCTGAGTAAAATGCTCATAACAGAATTAGAGCAAAAGACTCTAGAAACAGAATCTGAGCAAAATACTCCCGAATATTCTCAATACAGAATTAATCGAAATACACTCAAGAAGTAAAGCATCAGATCAAAGTAAAGCCCTAATTTCAACTTTAAATAGAGGCTTAATGCTAAAGAATAAAGTATCGAAAAATAGAAGAACTCGAGCAAAAAATTCCTAAGTATTCAAAAAGTTCAAAGGAGAAAACATTTGCTTAAAAGATAAATATTTTCTAAGTGTTTTTTTCTTAGAGTCTGAAGCAGATCACATCATAAATTTTTAGAAGCAAACACTCAAGTTCAAGTTAAGCTTATTGTGAGTATCAACTTTCCATAAGTAATTACTCAGTTCTAATTTCGATCCCTTGTATAAAATCCTATAGTGTTGAAGTTTCTTCTAAAATCTGGGGTTGTCAGGTTGTTAGAAAAAGACTTAGCTTGTAGGTTTAAGGTTGTGAAGTTCCTCAAAAGTCTGGGGTTGTCAGACTGTTTAAGAAGACTTGGTTGGTATAGTCAAGGTGTTGTTGTTCCTCAAAAGTTTGGGGTTGTCAGACTGTTTGAGAAGACTTGGCTGGTATAGTCAAGGTGTTGTTGTTCCTCAATAGTCTGGAGTTGTCAGACTGCTTGAGAAGACTTGGCTGGTATAGTCAAGGTGATGTTGTTCCTCAAAAGTCTGGAGTTGTCAGGCTGTTTGGGAAAGCTGGCTTGAAGGGTCAATGGTGTTGTAATTCAAAGGTGTTTGAATTAGTGAAAAAGGCCTTCTGAAGGAAGGGACTGGACGTAGCCTAGTTAAAGGTGAACCAGGATAAATTGTTGTGTTCTTATGTTGTGATTATCCGCTGCTAAATCTGATTATTTAGTCATCAAATAATTTGCATCAATTCAACAAAACAACAAAAGAATTCAAGTTTTGCAAACACAATTCAACCCCCCTTCTCGTGTTTGCACCTTCAATTGGTATCAGAGCCTGGTTTCAAGGATGAGCACTTTACAGTGTTTGAGGAAAGATCCATGGGTTCAACATGTCTAGATTCAATGAAGAATCTATTGGAGGAAACATCAACAGACCTCCTCTATTTGATGGAGAATGATTTGAGTATTGGAAGGACAGGCTGAGAAGTTTATTTATTTCACAAGATCCTGAACTTTGGGACTTAATGGAAGATGGTTATACTGCTTCAGAAGATGCTGATGGTGTTAGAATTTCCAGGAGAGATATGGATACTGACCAGAAGAAGATGTTCAAGTTGCATCACAAATCCAGAACGTTCATGATCAATGCAATCACATTCAAGGAGTTCGACAAGTGCACTAATAGAGAAACAACGAAGAACATCTATGATAGTCTGATTTTGACTTACAAAGGCAGCAAGCAAGTTCAAGAAGAAAAGGCCAACATTCTAGTTAAGAAGTACGAGTTATTCAAGATGGAAGAAGATGAAGACGTTGAGTCTGGTCTCAGGATTAAGAGTACTCAAGAAGAGCTATACCATTGCTGACCACGTGAAGAAAATCCTTAGAAGTCTGTCAACCAAGTGGAGACCAAAGGTCACTGCCATTCAGGAAGCAAAGGACTTGAACACTCTGAAGTTGGAAGAATTAATCAGCTCCCTCAAGTCACATGAAATAGAGTTGGAAGAAGATGAGCCCAAGAAGAAGAACAAAACCTAGCCTTAAAATCTAAACAGAAGAAATTTCTAAAAGCAGAGTCAGAAGATAGTGATTCTGAGGACCAGAATCAGAAACCAGAAGAAGAAGACATTTCCTTCATAACCAAAAAGGTTCTGAAGATGTGGAACAACATAAATAAGAAATTTTCCCAGAGGTATTCCAAGCATTCCAACAGAGGAAAGAATGAACATGACAAAGAAAGTATCATCTACTATGGATGCAATGAACCTGGACACATCAAGTCAGAATGCACAAACCTGGAGAAAGGAAAACATCAGAAGAAAGACTTAAGACCCAAAAAAAAAAATCTAATGGCAACATGGGATGATTATGTTGAATCTTCTGAAGATGAAGAAGTAGAATTAGCCATGATGGCTCACATAAATTCTGCCTCTGGATCCAACATAAAATCTGACTTTGGAAGTGTATCAGAAGAAGCAGAATTGGCTCAGACAGTTCACACTTATTCTGCATATGGATCCAACTCTGAAAGGAAATCAAAAGAAGTAGAATTGGCTCTTATGGCACACATTCATTCTGCCTTTGGATCCAACGCAGACTCTGATTCTGAAAGTGAATCAGAAACAGAACTGGCTCTGATGACTCACACAAGCGCTGCTTCAGGATCCTATATAGAAACTGGTTCTGGAAGCGAATCATCAGAAGATGAAAATGAGGTATTTTCTAAACTTACTCGATCTGATTTAATTACTGCAATGAATGATATTTTAAATATCAACAATAATCTGTCTTTAAAACTGAAAACACTTAGGGAAGAAAATTCAATTCTAACCAATGAAATTGATGTTTTAAAGAATCAAAATGCAGAATGTAAATAAGAAAATACAACTCTTAAATCTGATATTGCTGAGCTTAAGTCTGAAAACCTAACTCTAAAAAGTAATCTTTGTTCAACATCAAGTAAAAATACTGTATGTAATTCTGATATGCATGAACAAGTTTTACAAGATTTTATTGTTAATGGTATGGAAAGAAGCAAATATGCTTTTGTGATCTATGGAGTTAGTAACAACGGTAAAAGAGGCTTAGGATTTGATGAATCTGTAACTATAACTGAACATATTCCCTCTAATGTTTTGTGTGCTGTTTGTTACAAGAAAGGTCACTCCAACATGTCTTGTCCTATGCTAAATACAAGGAAAAACAAGAAACTTTTCAAGACTAACAAACCTGGACCCAACCAGATCTGGGTACCAAAAGATAAAATTGTTTATGTTGCAGATGTTGTGAGCAACCAAATTGAAACACTAGTCATGGTGCTTGGTCAATGGATGCTTGCAATATATGAAGGGAAAAAGGTTTATGTTCCAACATCTACCAAACAGAAGCAAATTAACTCTGGTGGAAGAAGAACTGGTCAACACAATATCTATCAGAACCAGAACCAGAATCATAGGAGGAACAAGAAATATCAAAGAAATTACACATATCACACAAATCAGAATAGACAAAGAAATCATACATATCAACAAAACTGGAGCTACCAGAGGAATCATAATTATCATCAGTTCCATAACTATAAGAGGAATATGATACATCAGCAGAAAGATAAGTGTCAGAATATAGAGAGTTCTTCAAACACTCCAGTAAAATTCATCAAGACTGCAAACCTGGAAGGGAATTCAAATTCATTCATCAAGACTCTCTAATCACATAATATGCAAGTTTAGAATCTGAAAACTAGAAAAGAATAAATACGAGGGTTTTTAGAGTGAAACTAAAACTGGTCATATAGGTTATATCTTTCTTTAAATATTATTATTGTATTGATATTCTGTTTACTGTGATAACAAGAAGATTGATCTTAAAAATCAAAGCTAGATAGGTATGTTGCAGTTTTTCAAATATTTAAAAGAACCAGGTGATCCACAAGAATTGAACACTTTAGCAGAAACAACATTTCACTGGTTTTAAAAACAAGCAGAAACCACCAGAAGCATAAATAATGGTTTGGATGTATTGAATTCATTTTTAAATTATTTGATTTTTATTAATTTATATGACAAATAGCTTGACCTAAAAAGTCAAAGCAAGATGAAGCCGAAGCTAGAGGAAACCGATGCAGGTTTACTAGAACCAGAAGCTGATACTGATTTACCAAAACCAGAAGCTGATGGAGACAAACCAAGAGAGCTTGAAAAGTTGGAAGATGAAAGAAAAATAGAAAAACCTGACAAATCTTCAAAGGATGAATATGAAGATAAGTCAGAAGAAAGATGGATGGAAGTACAAATCTTCATGCTAATCATTAGGAGTGCAAGTGATTTCTTAAGGAACAGATCATCACTTAAAGAAATCAGTTTGTTTGGCTTACTCTCATCTGTTGAGCCTACTTTTGTTGATGAAGCACTGAGGGAAGATGGATGGATTCTTGCCATGCAAGAAGAGTTAAATGAATTTGAAAGGAATGATGTTTGGGATCTAGTTCCAAGACCAGAAAATAACATTATTGGAACCAAGTGGTTTTCAGAAACAAGCTTAATGAAAAAGGAGAAGTTGTTAGAAACAAGGCACGACTTGTTGCACAAGGCTACAGTCAGCAAGAAGATATTGACTACATTGAGACTTTTGCTGTAGTGGCTAGAATTTTCTAAATTGATGTGGCAGGAATTTCAAATGAGCATGATGGGAGTGTTGGAACCAAGTTGGTTCTAAGTACTTAGGATTTTGATGCTTACAAATGTACTCAATGTAAACTTATTTTGTACTTTGAATTATTAAGTTAAATGCCCCAGAAACTGAAGGAAACAGAAGCAGAGATCAAAGGAAAATGAATTCTGGAATTTCCAGAAGATGTTCCAGGATGTCAAAACATCACCAGAGGATATGTTTGGTGGCCCAGAACAGAAGGAAGAAAAATCATAATGAAACATGGATCATACCATTGGAAAGCCTGCCAGAAGGAGAGTTGTTCCAGACAAACAGGAGACAAATATCAATTTTGTTCCAGAAGTTATTCTGACCAGAAGATGACCTGGCAGTGAAAAATTACATAGTCCAGACTTGTTCCAGACTTGACCAGAAAGTATGTTTATGAGTCCAGAACAAAAGGATCAATTCAGATTTGGCCCAGATCATAAGATAACATGATTCAGGGCCTGGAACTAAGTCCAGACCAAAAGAAATAAGTTCCAGAATCAATCCAGACGTGGTCCAAAATTAAAGGTAAAATGTCCAGACTGAAATATTTTTTGTTCAAGTTAATTTCAGTTTGCTCCAGACCAAAGTCCAGAATCTGTCCAGATCAGAGTAAAAATTTCCAGATCAATGGTTCAGAAATAATTATTTGGTCCAGTGATGGTCCAGATCAGAAAATTAGACCATGGCCCAGTGGTGGCCGAAATCAGAGGGACAGACTGTGCGCGTCCAGGAATGGATGAAATCATAGGATCACAGAATAGGCTGGTCCAGATGTGGACTATCGCATAAAGATCCAATGGTGCAGATTTGATCATGAGGATTAAAGAATATGAGAAAAATGCTCAAAACAGAATTGGAGAAAAAGACTCAAAACAAAATCTGAGCAAAAGGCTCAAAACAGAATCTGAGCAAAATACTCCAGAATATTTTCAAAACAGATTAATCGAAATATACTGCAGAAGTAAAGTTCTAAAGTTCAACTATAAATAGAGACTTAATGCTGAAGAATAAAGTATCGAAAATCACAAAAGAGTCATACACTTCCAAAGCAACAAACACCCAAATTTTCATAGAAGTCAATTGTGAGTTTTAGCTTTCAAGAAGCAAGTACTCGTGTTATTTTCTTTCCACTGTGGCAAATCTAAGTTGTTGAAGTAGAGTCTACAATTTGAGGGAGTCAGTAGAGGTAGCAGGGTACTTGGCAATTAGATAGGGTTGTATCTAAGTTGTTGAAGTAGAGTCTACAAACTGAGGGAATCAGAAAGGGTAGCAAGGTACATAGCAATTAGATTCATAGTGTTGTGATTTCTTCTACAATCTGGGGTTTTCAGATTGGCTGAAGACATGAGTTGTTTTTCCTCAAAGAAGTCTAGGATTGTTAGACTATTTGAGAAGACTGACTTGGAGGGTCAGTGGCACGGTTGTAATTCAAGGTTTGAATTAGTGAAATCCTTCAAGGCGAAGGGACTGGACGTAGCCTCATTAACGGTGAACCAGTATAAAATCTGTGAGTTTTATTTTTATTTTTATCTGCCGCTAACTCTGTTTTTAATTATACATTAAGTTTTGTTTTGAAAGTATAAAAACAGAAAAAGATTCAAGTTAAGTCAAACACAATTCAACCCCCCCTTCTCGTGTTTGCTCCTTCAATTGGTATCAGAGCTCGGTCTTAAGGCTGAGCACTTAACAATGTTTGAGGAAAGGTCCAAGGGGTTCAATATGTCAGAAGAATTGGGAGGCAACATCAACAGACCACCAATATTTGATGGAGAAAGGTTTGAGTATTGGATGGACAGAGTGAGAAGTTTTGTCATATCTCAAGATCCTGAACTATGGAAGATGATAGTTAAAGGATACACTGCACCAACTGATCCAGAAGATCCAACTAAAGAATTAGACTTGGATGATATGACACGAGATCAGAGCAGATTACACAAACTTCATCACAAGTCCAGAACCATCATGGTCAGTGCAATCACATTCAAGGAATTTGATAGATGCACAAATAAAGAAACAGCAAAGAATATATTCGATAGTCTGGTTCTGACCTATGAAGGAACCAAGCAGGTTCAACAAACAAAGGCTAACATATTGGTCAGAAAGTATGAACTGTTCAAGATGGAAGAGGATGAAGACATTGACACAATGTTCTGCAGATTCCAGACTTTGGTATCAGGACTGAAAGTATTAAACAAAAGCTATACCACTAAAGATCATGTCTGGAAAATTCTGTGAAGTCTACCAAAAAGGTGGAGACCAAAGGTTACTGCAATTCAGGAAGCTAAGGATCTGAGTACCTTGAGGCTGGAAGATCTGATCAGTTCACTCAGGTCTCATGAAATAGAACAGGAAGAAGATGAACCTAAGAAGAAGAAGAATCTGGCTCTGAAGTCGAAACAGAAGAAAGCTGCAAAGGCTGTATCAGAATCAGAGGATAGTGACAGTGACTGTGATGATATGGCTTACTTAACCAAAAAGATGGAGAGGTTCCCAGAAGAAACATAACAGCAAGGAAGAATCTGACAAGAAGAACATCATCTGGTATGGATGCAATGAACCTGGACATATCAAGTCAGAATGTCCAAATCTGGAAAAAGGAAAACAGCACAAGAAGAGTTCCAGATATAGAAAGAAAGGTCTGATGGCTGCCTGGGATGTATCAGAATCAGAAGAAGAATCATCTGATGAAGAAGAGGCAGAAACAGCAATGATGGCACACATCAGGTCTGCTTCTGGACCTCATAAAGGCACGAATTCCAGAAGAAAAACAGGCAGAAGGAAGAATGATAGAAGCAATCACTCAGGCAAGTCTGGAAGCACATCAGAGGAAACAATTCTGTCTCTGATGGCTCATACAAATTCAGGTTATGAATACTGTTCTGAAACAGAATCAAAAGATGAAGACAGTGAGGTATTTTCTGATCTGTCTAAACCTGAATTAATTGATACTTTAAAGGACTTGTTAAATGAAAATAATAAGATATCTTTAAAACTGAAAACTCTTAGGGAAGATAAGAAAAATCTAACCAAAGAGGTCCAAGGTTCAAAGAATCGAATTTCTGAGTATGCAATTGAAATCAAAGATTTGAAAACTGAAGTTGCAAGACTCAAGTCTGAAAACCAAACTCTGAAAAATAATAATTGTTTCAATTCTGAGACTGTTTGTAAATCTGATATGCATGAGCAATTTTTTCAAAACTTTATTTCAAATGGAATGGAAAGAAATAAGTATGTATCTATGATTTATGGAAACAACAACTCTAGAAAGAGAGGTCTTGGTTTTACAGAAACAAGTACTGAAAATAAAACTGCTTATTCTGATGTTTTATGTATTGTCTGTGCTAAGAAAGGTCACTCTGAATTATCTAGTCCAATGGTAAAATCTAAACAAGATCAGAGAGCTGTTAAGACTAACAAACCTGGACCCAATCAGTTTTGGGTACCAAAAGAAAAAATTGTCTATGTTGCAGATATTCTGAGCAACCAGAAGGAGACGCCAACAATGGTGCCTGGACAATGGATGCTGGCAACGCACAAGCAGAAGAAGGTTTGTGTTCCAATATCTACCAAACAGAAGCCAAGTGACTCTGGTAGAAGAAGAACTGGTCAACACAATACCTATCAGAATCAGAACCAGAATTATAGGAGGAACAGGAAATATCATAGACATCACTCGAATCAGAACAAGAACTGGAACCAGAATCAGAACAAGAACTGGAACCAGAATCAGAACTGGAACCAGTATCAGAGGAACAGGAACTGGAACCAAAACTGGAACTAGTACCAGAAGCATAGAAACTGGAACCAGAACCAAAACTGGAACCAGTATCAGAGGTACAGGAACTGGAACCAGAACCAGAACTGGAGGCACAGAAACTGGAACAAAAATCAACACCGGAACAAGAATCAGAATCAGTACCAGAACCAGAACCTGAACAGATATCAGTATCAATGGTTGAGGTATGATCATCAGAACTACTTTAATTATCATAATCAGTATGATTACCAGAATCACCATAAGTTCCAGAATCACCAGAGGAACATGGTGTATAGGCCAAAGCAGAAATTAAGGAATCAGAATGAGGAAAGTTCTTCAAACTCTCCAGTGAGATTCATCAAAACTACAAACCTGGAAGGGAATTCAAATTCCCTCATCCAAACCATGTAATCTCAGAACATATAGATTAGGAATCTGAAAATCAGAAGCAAGAGGATTTTCAGAACTGAGGCTACATCTTGCTGTATATACTATTATTATTTTATATTTATGCTTACTGTGATAACTAGAAGCTTGATCTTAACAAATCAAAGCTAGATAAGTATTTTGCAGGTTTTCAAATTGTCAGAAGAACCAGGTGAATCACACGAATTGAATACTTCAACAGAAACACTATTCTTGTGGTTTCAAAAACAAACAGGAACCACTAGAAGCAGAATTAATGGTTTGGCTGTACTAAGTTCATTTTTAAATTAATGGATTTATATGATGGTATATGACAAACTGCTTGACAAATCAAAGAAAGATAAAGCTGTTATAGATTCACCAGAACTAGAAGCTGATTCATCAGAATCAGAAGCTGTTACAGAACCAGAAGCTAATGCGAACCAAGCATTGTTGATGAAGTTTTGGCAGAAGAAGGTTGGATACTTTCTATGCAAGAAGAGCTGAATGAATTCCAAAGGAATGATGTTTGGGATCTGGTATCCAGACCAAACAAAAACCTTATTGGAACCAAGTAGGTGTTCAGAAACAGTCAACAGAAAGAAGGAGTTCCAAATGAGCATGATGGGAGAACTTAAGTTCTTCCTGGGAATTCAGATTCATCAAGGTAAAATAGGTATACTCATTCACCAATCTAAATACACCAAAGAACTTCTCAAAAAGTTGAAGATGAGTGACTGTAAGCCAATGGCCACCCCCATGCACCCAACCTGCTCACTTGAGAAAGATGAAACCAGTAAAAAGGTAGACCAGAAAACATACAGAGGTATTATTGGATCCCTTCTATATTTAATTGCTTCTAGACCTGACATTATGTTTAGTGTTTGTGTCTGTGCCCGATTTCAAGCTAACCCTAGGAAATCCCATTTAACTGCTGTCAAACGAATTTTGAGATACCTTAAAGGAACCACCAACCTTACCTTGTTATACAAGAAAACACCCACCTACAAACTAAAAGGTTTTTGTGATTCTGACTATGCTGGAAACAAGTTGGAAAGGAAAAGTACCAGTGGC
Organism: Cicer cuneatum; assembly: GCA_037974295.1. Lineage (NCBI taxonomy): Eukaryota > Viridiplantae > Streptophyta > Magnoliopsida > Fabales > Fabaceae > Cicer > Cicer cuneatum. Next base: position 55,055,214 of record JBBPBO010000004.1, on the reverse strand, counting down.
AACTGCACATTTTTAGGTGAAAATTTGATCTCTTGGTCAAGCAAAAGACAAAGCACCATTGCCATGTCAACAATAGAAGCTGAGTATATATCAGCAGCAGGATGCAGTTCACAGTTACTCTGGATGAAACACCAACTTGAAGATTATAACATCTTTGAAAACAATATCCCTTTGTTCTGTGATAACACTTCAGCCATAAACCTAACCAGGAACCCTATCTTACACTCTAGAGCCAAACACATTGAAATAAAACACCATTTCATTAGGGACCATGTTCAAAAAGGGACTTTGAGCATCCAGTTTGTGGACACTGATCATCAATGGGCTGATAGCTTCACCAAGGCATTACCAGAAGATAGGTTTGAGTTCATTAAGAAGCATCTCAGCATGACCTCCATATCTGACTAGCTCAAGTAGTCATCTTAGGAGTTTTTAAAATTTCTTGCAATTTTATTTTATGTCTTTACTTTCTGTAAAACAAAAAATACAAAAATAGTAGACCACTTTTTGGCTGATGACAAAAAGGGGGATAAAGAGAGAGAGAGAGAGAGAGAAAGAAAGGAGAAATAAGTAGAAAAGGAGAGATAAAAAGAAAGAAGGAGAGAAAAAGAAAGAGAGAAAACAGAAGGATTTGAAAAGGAGAGGAAACAGGGAGAGAGAAAAAAAAAGAAAGAAAAAGAAAGAGTGAAAACAGAAGGAGTTGAAAAGGAGAGGAATCAGGGAGAGAGAAAAAGAAAGAGTGAAAAGGAGAGGAGAAGAGAAGAAAAGAAAGAGAGAACAAAGAAGGAGTTGAAAAGGAGAGTATCAGACTTAGGGGGAGAGATTGGTCTGAGGGGGAGTAATTCAAAGTTTTCGAGTCATAAGTTAGCAAAATAAGTTAAGGTTTTGTCATCATCAAAAAGGGAGAGATTGTTGGAACCAAGTTGGTTCTAAGTACTTAGGATTTTGATGCTTACAAATGTACTCAATGTAAACTTATTTTGTACTTTGAATTATTAAGTTAAATGCCCCAGAAACTGAAGGAAACAGAAGCAGAGATCAAAGGAAAATGAATTCTAGAATTTCCAGAAGATGTTCTAGAATGTCAAAACATCACTAGAGGATATGTTTGGTGGCTCAGAACAGAAGGAAGAAAAATCATAATGAAACATGGATCATACCATTGGAAAGCATGCCAGAAGGAGAGTTGTTCCAGACAAACAGGAGTCAAATATCAATTTTATTCCAGAAGTTATTCTGACTAGAAGATGGCCTGACAGTGAAAAATTACACAGTCCAGACTTGTTCCAGACTTGACGAGAAGGTATGTTTATGAGTCCAGAACAAAAGGATCAATTTAGATTTGGCCCAGATCATAAGATAGCATGATTCAGGGCCTGGAACTAAGTCCAGACCAAAAGAAATAAGTTCCAGAATCAATCCAGACGTGGTCCAAAATTAAAGGTAAAATGTCCAAACTGAAATATTTTTTGTTCAAGTTAATTTCAGTTTGTTCCAGACCAAAGTCCAGAATCTGTCCAGATCAGAGTAAAAATTTCCAGATCAATGGTTCAGAAATAATTATTTGGTCCAGTGATGGTCCAGATCAGAAAATCAGACCATGGCCCAGTGGTGGCCGAAATCAGAGGGACGGACTGTGCTCGTCCAGGAATGGCCGAAATCAGAGGATCACAGAATAGGCTGGTCCAGATGTGGACTATCGCATAAAGATCCAATGGTGCAGATTTGTTCATGAGGATTAAAGAATATGAGAAAAATGCTCAAAACAGAATTGGAGAAAAAGACTCAAAACAAAATCTGAGCAAAAGGCTCAAAACAGAATCTGAGCAAAATACTCCAGAATATTTTCAAAACAGATTAATCGAAATATACTGCAGAAGTAAAGCATCAGTGAAGTTCTAAAGTTCAACTATAAATAGAGACTTAATGCTGAAGAATAAAGTATCGAAAATCACAAAAGAGTCATACACTTCCAAAGCAACAAACACCCAAATTTTCATAGAAGTCAATTGTGAGTTTTAGCTTTTAAGAAGCAAGTACTCGTGTTATTTTCTTTCCACTGTGGCAAATCTAAGTTGTTGAAGTAGAGTCTACAATCTGAGTAGCAGGGTACTTGGCAATTAGATAGGGTTGTATCTAAGTTGTTGAAGTAGAGTCTACAAACTGAGGGAATCAGAAAGGGTAGCAAGGTACTTAGCAATTAGATTCATAGTGTTGTGATTTCTTCTACAATCTGGGGTTGTCAGATTGGCTGAAGACAGGAGTTGTTTTTCCTTAAAGAATTATATTCAGAACATCAAAAAATAAATCGACAATTTCTAAATCGAACAAAATTTGGAAAAAAAATCGAAATTGAAAAATTATTGAATTTGTTAATTTTATTCATAACATAAAAAAAAAACAAAAAAAATCGAAAAAAAAATTGAAATATTTTTTATTTCAAAAAAATAATTAATTTTTTAATGGGCCGATGGGCCCTCTAAGCCCACATAATTTTGGGGGCTTTTTTACATTGGGGGCTTTCTTTTAATGGGCCTTTATATTATAAGATTTTTTGGCCCCCTCCAATATGTGGGCTGGGGCCAATATAGAGGGGGCTTGACAAATTGACAACTCTACTGACCATCAATGGGCTGACATATTCACCAAACCATTACTTGAAGATAGGTTTGACTTCATCAAGAAAAACGTCAACCTTACCTTCATCCCTGACTAATTGCTTAGTAAGGTTGTAGTTTATTTTAATTTATTGCTATATGTATTTTCGTGTACTTTTATATAAAAAAATCATCAGAGGATAAAAAAAAAATTCAGCAACATTCCTTTTTGTCTGATGACAAAGAGGGAGTAGATGTAGTATTTGATAAAATATCTAGGAAAAGATGATGCATTTGAAAGGGGGAGAATATGATGTATTTGAAGATGATGTATCTGGGTATTAGACTTAGGGGGAGAAAATATAAAATGAAGCTTAGTCTAAGGGGGAGTCAAAGTCAAAAGAAAGAAAAAGTATTATAAAAAATACATGGTGTTGTCATCATCAAAAAGAGGAAGATTGTTGGAACCAAGTTGGTACTTGCAATTAAAGTTTTGATGTTAACAAATGTATTTTATGAAAATCGTATTTTGACTTAGAAGAAGAATGAAAAATTAGAAGATGTCATCAGAAGCATAAACCAGAAGATGACGCCACTAGAAGCAGAAATCAGAGGATGTCATAAGAAGCATAAACCAGAAGATGACGTCACCAGAAGCAGAAATCAGATGATGGCGTCAGCAGAAGATATCACCAGAAGATACAAATCAGAAGTAGAAGATGTCATCAGAAAATGACGTCACCAGAAGATAAAAATGCATCCAGAGGATACAAGAGGAAACATCCAGAGGAAACCAGAGGATGTCACCAGAGGGTACCAGAAGATACCTCTAGAAAATACTAGAGGATATCACCAGAGGATATCATCAGAGGATCCCGTCGGACGATAATTTCAGAGGATCTCATTAATGGCAAAAATCAGAAGCTACATCATTAGAAGCTGAAAGTATGCTCAAAACATAATATGAGAAAAATGCTCAAAACAGAATCGGAGAAAAAGACTCTAGAAACATAATCTTGCTAAGAGTATGCTCAAAGCAGAATCTGAGTAAAATGCTCAAAGCAGAATCTGAGTAAAATGCTCAAAACAGAATTGGTTGGAGCAAAAGACTCCAGAAACAGAATCTGAGCAAAATACTCCTGAATATTCTCAATACATAATTAATCGAAATACACTCCAGAAGTAAAGCATCATATCAAAGTAAAGCCCTAATTTCAACTATAAATAGAGGCTTAATGTTGAAGAATAAAGTATCGAAAAATAAAAGAACTCGAGCAAAAAATTCTTAAGTATTCAAATAATTCAAATGAGAGAAACACTTGCTTAAAAGATAAATATTTTCTAAGTGTTCTTTTTTTTAGAGTGTGAAGCAGATCATCATCATAAATTTTCAGAAGCAAACACTCAAGTTCAAGTTAAACTTTTTGCGAGTATCAACTTTCCATAAGTAATTACTCAGTTCTAATTTCGATCCCTTGTATAAAATCCTATAGTTTTGAAGTTTCTTCTAAAATCTGGGGTTGTCAGGTTGTTAGAAAAAGACTTAGCTTGTAGGTTTAAGATTGTGAAGTTCCTCAAAAGTCTGTGGTTGTCAGCTTGTTTGAGAAGACTTGGTTGGTATAGTCAAGGTGTTGTTGTTCCTTAAAAGTATGGGGTTATTAGACTGTTTGAGAAGACTTGGCTGGTATAGTCAAGGTATTGTTGTTCCTCAAAAGTCTGGGGTTGTCAGACTGTTTGAGAAGACTTGGCTGGTATAGTCAAGGTGTTGTTGTTCCTCAAAAGTCAGGAGTTGTCAGACTGTTTGAGAAGACTTGGCTGGTATAGTCAAGGTGATGTTGTTCCTCAAAAGTGTGGGGTTGTCAGGCTGTTTGGGAAAACTGGCTTGAAGGGTCAGTTGTGTTGTAATTCAAAGGAGTTTGAATTAGTGAAAAAGGCATTTTGAAGGAAGGGACTGGACGTAGCCTAGTTAAAGGTGAACCAGGATAAATTGCTGTGTTCTTATGTTGTGATTATCTGCTGCTGAATCTGATTATTTATTCATCAAATAATTTGCATCAATTAAAAAAAAACAGCAAAAGAATTTAAGTTTTGCAAACACAATTCAACCCCCTTTTCTCGTGCTTGCACCTTTAGAGTTTGAGTTGACAGTGGTACTGTTGGAGGTTTCGTAGCTTTATTAGTCTCATTATCAAGTATTTCAACACTACTAATATCTTTCATATTTCAAGTAGACACAAACTATAATCTCAAATTAGAACAAATAAACAACATGAAAATCATAAATCAAAATAAACAAACAATATGAACTACTTCAAAGATCCATGATAACAGATTTCAAAAATAAAAGATACACATTAGAAAGAGCGTTGTCATGGATTGAGCAACAACACAAAAAGGACACAACTAATAATTAAATCTGCCATAGCAAGAACGCAATCGCAAGGAGAAAAATATTACATAGCAACAACACAAGCAAATGGAGCAAGTTGAAATAGAGTATAACAAAAAGAATTTGAGTAGTAGTAACGACAAGATTGATGACACAAGGAGACGACACAATGAAGCCAGCGCAAGGACGACTTCACACATAAGGATGGCAAGATGAAGATAGCGACATAAATTGAACAAATATTTATTGTGCAAGACAACAACACACATAAGGAAAGCCCGATAAAATCGACGGCGGTGGAAATTCAATGATGAAATTGTGAAATGATGTTGATGAAAAAGTGAATTGAAAAAGTGAAATGATGAAAAAGTGAATGTGAAGATGAAATTATGTTGCTATATTTGCTAGGGTGTCTTTCTTAATCAGAATAATGTGTTGTGTTGGGTCATGGGTGGGTAAGTGCTAAGCGGGTTGAATCACTTTTGCACTTTTTTTCTTGATCGCTTTTCTTTCGCTTATGCGGATTGTGGGCTATTCGATGCCCATACGGGCTAACCCAAATGAGTAACAAGTTTATTAGGACCGGCCTAAAAAGCTTTGGAAAAATTCGGGCTGAAACTATTAGGCTCAAACCCTGTGTTTTAGTGGTCTGGGCGGGCTGACCCATTTTTGCTAGCCCATTTTGATAGTTCTAATCTCCACCATCACTCTTCATACTATTCACATATGTCTTCATACCATTCTTATCTTCTTCGTCTTTCTTGACCTAACCCCTAATTTCTTTCCTAAATTCTTCTATGTTTTTTTTGTTAATCATCACAACAAACTCAATCATCAAAGCAAACTCAATCTTCTTCATCTCGGTTGAAAAATCTTCATAAATTAAGTTTTGGGAGAAGGGTTGTGAGGCATGTTGCTCAAACACCAATTAACAAAGGAAGACCATTCTACACTTGCTCAATGAATAAGGTAATATGGAATGGAGATTTTATATTAAAGGCCCAAAATCAAATTTGGAAATTTTGGGATTAGGGCTTATAGGGATTATGATAATATGAGTTGGGTATTAGGGTTTATATGGTTATTGTGGATGATGAAGCACTTTCAACATATATTAGATCAAGGAAGAGAGGGTGAGATCCACCAAGGAAGAGAGATTGAGAGACACTAGAATTCAGATGGAGTGTTCAAGGATGGAGTTAATACCAAACTTGTTTCTATGGCTTCTACAATAAAAATGTTTAAAACACTTGTAATTGGTGTATTTGTCATGCAAATGGTTTGGTTTCACAAGCAATAAATTGGGTTTAGTAGTTTTTAATATAGGTAGTTTGTAATGTGTTTTGTGTTTGTCAAGTGATTAATGATTTGAACTTAATGTATTTTGTGTTCTTTCAAGTGAAATGAAATGTTGTGTTCTTTTATATTGTTAATGTGTTTTATGTTATTTCAAGTGACTTTAAGTGTTTTAAAATCTGAATGGACATTTTGAGTTGTAAAATTACGAATATAATCAGCATATTTCCAAAAAATAACAATTATTGTCATTATAGCTGAAAGTGGGAGAAAAGGTAATTGAATGACATAAAAACACAAATTTTTTCATTTAAAACTTCATTTTTTTAAAAACTTAATGTTAATTTGATCTTTGTCTATTCATCAGCCCCATGTATAAGAGAGATTGACACATCACTCAGCCAACTACACTTCCGCGTCACCCATTTAACAGTGCAAACAACAAGTTAACATCAAAAACTAAAATGACGAACGTTTGCCTAAGTCAAAGACTGATCTAAAATTGAAAAAGTGATCAAAATGATAGTTTACCTATTATTATTTGTTTCATTGAGAAGAAAAAGATTTTGGAGAAAAGGTTATACATTGTGGAAAAAAGGATACAACTATTTACACCCCATGCTTTTCTATTACTTAGTATGAACCTTTTTACTAAAATATCCATGTATATCCATGAATGGAAGTATATTTTTAGAAGAGTAATTAGTCATTTTAATTTTTAAAGATCGGACAATTAGCAAATCAGTCTTTTAATTTAAATAATATCAATTAATTTAGTCTCTCCATTAAAAGTATTTCTTTCAATCTTATACATAAGAGAATTTTTGGAGTTTTTTTTTATTCTATATATAAAAAATAGTTATACTTTTTTAAGGTATATTTATTGTTTAAATTACTTTTATACCCTTATTTAAAATGTTTGTGTTTTTAATACTATTAATAGATATTTAAGTTCTTACCGTTTTCAATAAAAGTAATAAAAAAATTAAAAATAATTAATGAATACATTAATTTCAATGTTTTTTTTGTTATTTTCTCTTATAAATAGGACGAGAGATAGTATTTTTTTAGTAAACATCCATGAAATTCAATAAAAGACGTAAGTATTGATAGTCATTGCCTGCATCAAAGCCAACATCAAACTTTTAAAATTGTGGTTGAAAATTTAAAAAAACAATACTAAATTGATTGATATTTTTCAACTAAAGAAACTAAATTACCATTTACATAAATTTGATGATATTTTTCAACTAAAGAAACATTTAATTATTTAAACTTACAATCTGATTATTTCTCTAATATAATGCACTAACTGAATCTTAAAAAAAATAATTGGGATCAATATAAAATTAAACCAACATAATTACCCCTGAAGATAATAACATCGTCACTTAAACTAAATATATTTTTATTATGAATTTAATATGAAAATAATAATGTTACAACTCAATAATAGGATAAACCAGGAAGAACTTCTACCTTGACAAAATTTCCCAGATTTATTCTCTGTATTAAAACTTAGCACTCTATATATGCTCATAACCATATCCAGAGATAGCCATAATATAGCAATTAATGAAAAAATAACACACACACAAAATACTACTATACCCTTGTTTTCTAAAGATACTTGATTTTCCAATACCCTTTCAACTTCGTACCTGCATTATTTTAAAAAAATATTAACTAAATTAGTAGCAATCATATTAATATATTTTCATGTAAAATAGTCTATTTTGATAACATCTTTTGTTTGGATAAACAACTTAATTAAGTGTTTATAATACAAACGGTTAACATAAACTCTTGCGGCACTGTTTGCGAAAGCTTATGAATACAACTTATGATATATTTGTTTTTAGCTTATTTCCATAACCTTTTCAAGATACTAGTAACTTATGAAAACATCTTATACTATATGTGAAAACATATTGATTAACTTTAAGTGATAAAAATAACTTATACATAAGCACTTATATAATAAGCGCTTATTAAGAGTGCCTATGTCTACTCTGACTCTTATAATGACACTGATAAAAAATAACATGAGTGGAAATTACCCTAAAGTTTATGTAATGTAAATCAAAAGAATTAGAAAAGCTTGTTAACTCTCACCTCAAAACAGCATTGTCCCTATGTATATGATCCAATTGCACAGAAAAATGTGACTTCCAAGAATCAAGATCAATAACATCTTTCATCTGCAATGCAAAAACAAATTGTTTCAAAATTCAATATATATAAAGTAAAAGCATAGTGATGTTATATACTCCTTCGGTCCGAAATATAAGCAAAAACTGATTAAAGAAAATTGATGTATTTTGGACTAAATACATCATTTTCTTTGTCCCATTTTCGCTTATATTTCAGGATGGAGGAAGTAGTTTACAAAAAAGTATTGCCAAAACATATCGAGGAAGAAAAATTTAACATACTATAATATCTTGTCTGTCAAGAAAACTCCTAATTTCTTGTTTGATCTTCTGTAGAACTATATCTTTTTCTCCTATCTCTTTGTTGTACTCTTTGAAAATTTTCACATATCTTGAATTTAAGTCCTCCAAATACTGCTCCAAAACCGACAAATTCAAGTCGAGTTGACGAACTTTCTGCATTAGAATCTTGAGAACTGTATCGCCCGGCATCCTGCCAATTTGTTGGCGGGTTTCTTTGGTCGGATCATGAACATTTGTATTTACCGTTTCTTCGTTCACAGAAGAGGAGATTTCTGAAGTAGTGTCAGAATTGATTTTCCAAATATCATTGTTGTCGTCATTGTTCTCGAACGAGTTAGAATGCGACGATGCTACTGCTACCTTCTTTTCGCCATTACCTTGAGCATATATCAAATCTTCAAGCATCCTTTCAACAGCGTCGACGCCATAAACTTCAGCTATGCTAAGTGTGCAATAAAATTCTGATCCATAATGGCTTTGAAGATTCAGCTTTAGATATCGAACCCATTTTGGTTCCTGAAGAACAAACCTTTGAGCTTGTTTCACATTTGAGGCAGTAAAATTCCCAAGAAAGTCCCAAAAAACATCAGTCGGATAGACCAAACTACCATGCAATTCAAAATCTTTTAAGTTAGAAGAATGGTGCTCAAAATTTGCTAATTCTATTGTATCTACTAATGTCTCTTCCGAAAGTTCTATAACGACGAATTTCTCTTCCGAAGAACAAGGATTCCGAAGATATTTGTCTTTGTTTCTGGTTAAGATATTCGAAGCGCCTTTCGCTTCTTTGTTAGAAGCTAACACTTTTGCACCCTTTGATGCTGAAGCATAATTGTATTCTACACCACCTGGCTCTACTCTATGTATTACACTTCCGGATGGACTAGTAGCCGATTTCATTTCTGTACTAACCGCCCGACTCTTGAATTCATCAAGACCAACTGGTACTGCCTCGGATAAATGATCAAATTTATGCGCAACGTTTTCATGTTTTGTTGGAGAGTTCAGGGGAGCACCTGAAGCAACAGATTCAAATCTTTCAACTTCATGTTCCTTAAGTGAAATATACTTCTCTCTATCACCGTGTTCAAAACCATCTATGACTATGTTTTCTTCACCGAAAATTGAGTCACTGATAAAATCATCAGTTTTGGCGCCATTAGTCTCGGAAGGAATGTATGCATCAATCCCTTCAGTCAAATATTCATCATCTGATTCGGAGTTTTTACACTTCATGTGCTCATCTTTGTTCTGGTTTGATACTGCAACTGGAACTTCTCCAGAATCATCTACACATAAAGAATATGCAGTTAATACCTCATCTTTTTAAGTGTAATCATTATGTTGTTAAGCAATGGAATGTACAAGTTCTAGAATTTTTCAATTTTTAAGGTTTGTCACTCTTATGATATGTTTATGCCAATAAATGGCTTGATGTAATCACTTGTAATTACCTATCTCACTTCAAAACAATTATATCATCAGTTTATGTGTGTATCTTTTCCTTTTGGAGCGTGACCCGAGTGACTTGCACTCTCTCCACACTAGATAGCAGATAGCCCAATAGATCAGTTGGGATATGGATAAGCTCTTATATCATAATAAAATTTGGGTTGAGCTTAACTCAATCCGACAAAATCAACTTGTAAGGTGAATGATGTCTCCCACTTATAAACATATTTTCAGGTTATATCTAATCTGATGTGGGTCTTTCAACAAAACGTTAACAACACAAAATCCATAAGGCATTTTCAGAATCATAAAGCTTCAAATGAAATGGTATTATTAGGAAACAAATGGATGGATAACCAAAGTCAATATCTGTATTTTAAGAAAAGAAATCATTTTTCAACAATTTTCAAGATCTGTTCCAGAAAAAGATTACATAGGTCAACTCATGCAAAAACCCGAGTACAATTCCTGGCTGGAACAATCCTAGGTCAGGTTTTATTTACCTCTCGATCGAACTTCAGGTTACCATGGCCCCTTTTCCTTGGAAACCAAAGTATTAAGACAAAAACTCATACAAAAACTTGTTGTTCAATCACAAAACAAAGCCATGTAAAAATCTACCAAAAAATTCATTATACATCATACTTCAATATCTTTAATAAAAAAAAAGAATTCTATCAGAAAACAATAGATACCTCCATATCCATTGCCACAACTGATCCATAAGCTGATGAGAAAAACAAATCCCCACAAAACAAAAACCAAAGACAAAGAAACTTTATAAAGACAGTTTCTCCCACTTGCAGCCTTCTCTAAAGCTCTTCTTTGAAGAGCTTTACGCGATCTCTGCATTGTTCATCAATCCAATTCAATGCAACTTCCCTGCAAAAAAGGTGACAAATCTTTTTTCCCTCAATTCAAAGCTCCATAAGATGTAAAAGTTTTTCAAATTTTCATTAACTTCTGAGTTGAGCAAAGTGACATAGATATAACAAAGGCTCTAAAATCCATGTGAAATCACAAATGCAATGACATTTCTGATTGAGTGTGTGTTTGGTGTCTGACACCAACACATGTAATTACATTCAATTAATGCATTTTCTCAAATTATTATTTATGTCGATCTTTCAGTGTAGTAAAATATGTATATATAAATAAAATAAAAACATTAAAAATTGTAATTGCTTATGAATCTGAAGAATAAATGTAGTAAAATACAGAAATACCATTTCCACCAATAAAAAATCAATTATAAGAAAATCATCAAGGTACACAAAAATCTCTACAGTCCAAGGAGTGAAAATTTCAATATCACAAAAATCTTAATAGTAAAGCAAAAGAAAATAACCTTTAAAGGAAATGGAGCAAGTGCCACCAACAAACATAATGGCAACACTTCAACCCAAATTCTCAAAACACAAACTCAATTCAATTCCATCAACAATAATAAAATCCAAATAATAAAAAATAACACCAAATTCAATATTACTTTACCAAATAATAATAAAAAAATATATAAGCATGCAAAAATACAATGCTGAAAAGGGTCATCTAAAAGAAACATATAAAGAAAAAAAAAAGCTATAAAATCTAAAAGGGTATTAAAAAAAAAGGTAGAATTGAAGCTGAGAAACATAAGAAATTTAGAAGTTGGATCCAGATCATACATATAGTAGAGTTCAAAGAAACATTGAATTGTCACCTTTTGGGATTGGAGAAGAATGAATGATGATGATGATGAATTTATATCTAATTGAGAATCATTGAGATGAGTGAAAGAAGAAGCAAAGAAGAAAAATACAACGCGTGGAAACAGCAAACCAGGTTGTCTTGTCTACTGTCGACCTCTTTTAAATTCAAAAAATGAAAAAAAAATTTCTTCTTCTTCTTGTCTTTGTTCTTTTATAGGACAACGGAAAACGTTACTGTTGTTGAAACTAAAGTGAATTGAATGGTAAAATTTATATTAAATTGAAGAATTTTGGAACGTAATTCCAATAAAATAACAATAATTTTTATAAATAAAAAACTATTTTATCATGATCAGTATTATATTAATTTTTTATATTTTATTATAAAATATATTTAATATTTACCGTTATGATTAATAAAAACTTAAAAAAATTAAATTTTATTTCATTGCATTTTTGGTAAATAATATTTAATTATTATACTTTGTAAATGATAGAAAATATATTTTTTTAAAAGTACTCAATTAATATTAATTTAAATAGCAAATTAATTTACAGATATATATTGAATTTATCGTAGAAATTCTCATAAATAATTAGTTACATAATTTTTAAATAATATTTCATGAATTTATATTTTCACTCAATTATATCATCAAATTGTCATAAACGTTTAACATTAATCATAATTATTTTTAAAATAATACATATAT
>JBBPBO010000004.1:54910787-55042381 GCA_037974295.1 Cicer cuneatum | reverse complement strand
CAATATGTGAAAATTAATCTCATGTTTATATTTTTTTTTTACAAACTCATATTTTATATGTTAGATTGAAGTTATTTAATGAAGTATATGAAATAATTTTGAGAATTTATGAAGATATATAAAAATGATTTATTTGAGTAAAACATTTAAACGTGATGATTATACCGATAAAATTTAATGTTTTGGTGAATTATTAAATAATAGAATAGATAAGAAGTTATTTTTGAAGTAAGCTGGTCGGTTTACTATATTATTTATGTTGTGACAAGATGATAATATACGATTTGATTTATGTGTAAAATATCATAGATAGAAAACTTTTATTATTACTCTAAAAAAAATATAATTTCAAACAAAAAAAGGTAAACTTTATCATTAATATTTAGATTATTATAATCTAAGTTTCATTAGTGGGTTGTTATTTTTTGGGAGGATGGGATAATTTTTTTTAGTTTATTTGAAGAACATTTTACTCTCAAATAAATTTATGGATTATTGCTCTTTTTCCTTATCTAGTAACTATTTTTAAATTTCATTTTAAACATATATCTTAATAAGATTTTACCTTGTAGAAAAAGAAAACCTTTTACCTTAAACATCACAGCCTCGAGTTGACCAAAATAAATACTAAAAGGCTTTGAATAATTAGGGAGTAAATATAATATTATTTTTTCACATAGTTATAAATACAATACTAAACAATGTACATTATATATATATATATATATATATATATATATATATATATATTATATAGTGTATTATTCATTTTTTTTCAAAAAATTCTTATTTTTAACACAACATTTTTGTCATTAATTACTTTAAATATTTTATTAACTATTAATATACATATTACTAACTATTTTTTATACATATATCTTATTAACCATTAAAATACATAATATTAACTATTTTAATATACTAAATCGTAATACTTTAAAGTGTTTTAAAGTGGTTATGAAATATATGTTAAATAAGTAGTAAATGAAGTATTTCAAGTGATTAATAATATAAACTTGTGCACATGACCCTGAAAGATGCTTCAATAATAAAAAGCAATTGAAAAAATATTTAATTTTTTTTATAAAAAAAGAAATACTGTTTACCGTATTCACTCAAATACTGTGTCAATATTTTGCTGAACAATGTATTAACAACTTTTTAGAAAAAATAAAGCATTAGGTACTTTTTATTTTTTATTTTTGACAAAAGGAGCTTTTTACTTAATCTTAATATGGACAGTTTGGAACGATTTAAACTTTAAGGAAAATTGTAACTACATTCCAGTTTTACAATATTAATTAATTAAAAATAAGTACTTTGATTTTTTATTTATTTATTAAAATCAATATTGAGTTCCCTTTAGAAAAAAATGAATCTTCAAATATTATAGGTAAAAAGTTTTATATAGTTGACGTATAATATAAGTACTTATATGTATAATGTTAAAAATAATAATAATTAAAATTAAATATTTTAATAATATGATAATTATGATTGATTGATAGGATGATAAATTTTAAAAACAAATATAAAAAACTTGATAAATTAATGTGACTGTTTGAAATATAAATAACACCATAAACTTATTCAAAATCATAATTAGCAAAAAATCATAATTAGCAAAAAATATTCTATGTGGGCAAAACAAAACCACACAAGACATGTACAGGTTAGTTACACGCATTCTAATTTGTCTCGATCAAATAATATGCGGTCCAATTCATTTTTATTAAAAGATTCAACTTCATTATTTATCTTTAGGTAATTAATTAATATTGATTTTTCTATTTTTTTATTTTAATCTATTTTTAATTTATAGAAAAAGTTAATTAATATCAATATATATCCAAAAAAGTTAATATCAATTTGGAATACTCATCTTAAATACATCAAATGCAATATAAATAAAGATATAATAACATAATAAGAAAATTAAATGAAAATATTTATTATAATAGTCTAATAAAAAAATAATAACATAAACGAAAATATGTAATAAAAATATTAGTATAGAATTTTTCCAAATTAATCTTCATTGACTAGAAAAAAAACAACAAATCAATGGATTAAATTTAAAAAATAAATAAAAATAAGCAATAAACTCGTTTTTTGGATCTATATTGTTTGTATGAAATATCAACAAATTTATATAATGCACTGAAATAAATTAAATTGGATATTATTAATGCATAAAATAATTAGCAAATTTTGAACTATCATATTAAATGTATAACTTGATTAAAAAGGGTTAATTTGTAAGCAACAACAATATAAAAAGTTTCACTTAGATGTCTACTCAGAACTCACTATTTGGATGTGTCATAATTTTTTTAAAAATTTATACACAAATATCTAAATCGTGAAATTTGATAAAAAATTTGTGGAAAATTAATTTACCTTGTCGATGCATGCTAATTAAATTCTCATAATATTTTCATCTTTTACTTTTTACTGGCAAAATGCTAACGGCAACCTAATCATGGTGCTAGTAGTTTGAATTGAGAGTTGAACTATCTTTGAAGTATGATTTTGTTTAAGGGTTTTTTTTTCATTCTATTTTTCAATATTTTTAAATACACAACAAATATATGTTTGAATTGAACAATTTAGACATGTAAAATACATTTTTTAATTAGTCAATCCAAATAAAATTTGAGAGTTTTTGAAAAAACTCGAGGTGAGAAAAAAAATTTTCTTTATTTAAATTAATATTATATTTTTGTGAAACTTGTTTTTGTTCCATTTTTTGAAATTTTTTTTCTTTTTTATTTAATTCTTAACGAACTTTGTGAAGCTTATGGTATTAGGGAAATATATATGATTGATGACAGACATCAACTAAATACTCGAATTCTATCCGGTGAGAAAAAAATGATGAATATATTATATTTGGTAGAGATTTAGGTGACTTTAATTGGCAGACTCTAGAATCTAGCTAGTTGATTTGTTTCTTGAGTGTAGGTAGTGTGATGATTCCTCATTTTGTATATGGTTTTTTAGATAAGTTTTTAATATATGTTTTTGAGTTTAATTTATTAGTTTGATTAACAAGTTTTTATATTTCGTTTTATTTTTTTATTTGTTTTATTAAGAATGTATTTTTTTTTAAAAAGCTAAAGATATATTAACAACTCTCCTCTTGCATAAGATATTTGCACAGGAGACGATAATGTACACAGAGGTTCACATGAAGCACTCCTGTGAGGTTTGAATCAAATATTTCAACAAAATTAAAGGGTGAAATCACCAATGTCCCAAACTATTAAAAAAAAAAACACCAAATCACACATGACTTGAAACACTACTGAGAGGTCTAAAGCAAATATCTCAAGGATATCAAAGGGTGAAATCAAGCATGCCCCAAACTTTAAAAAAAACAACGTCAAATCACACAGGACAAAAATCCATAAAACTAAACATTGACGTGGATTAGTCTTCCAATGGTTGAAGTCATCTTCGAAGCTCTTCACCACACTTGAATTTTAATTTGCTCAATGATTAGTTCAACATTAATTTTCTTATTGCCAAAAAGATGATTATTACAAGCTTTCCAAATCATCCTATTGCTACTTAGAAAGGACAATGGGTAGGGTTTGGGTAAAGTACTATAGTACCCCGCAGTTTAAAAAAATACTCGTGTTTGTGTCCGGGTATCAACTTTAATACTCGTACCTTTATCATTTGGGTACTTAAGTGCTCGTACCCATATCCGCACTTTAACAAAAATATATCGATAAATAATTGCTATTGTTGTGATTAAATTTAAAAAATTGGTATGAGTAGAACATCATGTAAATTGGTATGGATAGATCATCATGTAGCTTGATATGTATATAGAGACTAAAATTTACTTTTCTAATTTTTTTAATTATTAAAATTGCATTTTTTTTTATTAAGAGCCCAATTTTTAAAATTAGAACATGATCTCCAAAATCTATTACTAGTATATTTTCGTGATGATTCATTTATATGTTTATTTTTTAGAAGGATCCGAAAATTATGAAATGGAATACCTAAATTCATTGATTTGCTTGAAATAAAAAAGAGAGGTAAAAAGACATGAGATAATAAAGAGTGAGAGAGATAGTAGATAGAAATTGGAGGGGGAGATAGAGATGCATAACAGAGTAGAGAGACATATGTGTATTTAAAAAAATAATGTATTTAAAAAATATTTTTTCAAACAAATATATTTTCTTGAAAATCATTTTTATGTCCTTTATGGTAATTTTATAGTTTTAAAAAAACCATTTTTATAAAATTGTATACAATCAGGTTAAAAATCATTTTACAATAATCTCTAAAAAATAATCTCTAAATTATTTAAAACAAAAACCATTATTATTTAAGCTCAAATAAATGCATATAATAATAATAATATATAAGTGCAGGTGCGGGGCGGGTACTATAGTACCCGTACCCGCACCCATACCCGTTCAATTTTGCGAGTAATTATCCGTCCTCATACCCATACTCATTATGCGAGTTTTTACTCTACGGATTTTTTTTGCAGGTACCCAATGAGTCTAGGTCTAATTGCCATCCTTAATACTAGTCGACCAAATGACAAGAAAACATTCTTTTTTTGGCTTCACTTTGGGAATTTGAAGACTAGATAAAGATAACTGATGAAAATAAGCAGTTGTATTACTTAAAAGAGCAACAAGAGACACCTAACTAATTCGAAATTGTCCACCAAACTATTCGAGACATTACACACTCAAAGAATAGTTAATTTAAATTTTCCTCAACACCACAATCATTGATACACAATCGAAAATTTAGATTTAGAATCTCACGCTTAAGTAAATTATCTTTTGTCAGAATTCTATTTTGTAAAATTCTCTAATCAAATAAGGATACTTTCGAGGAATCCGATTTTGTTAATCCTTATATTTTAGTATCCTTTTGTGAAGGATTTTGTTACCAAAAAATTGCATTTCTTTCTTCAAAGTGAAAAAAAAAGAAATATATATCGGAAAAAGAGCTAGAATACACATGAATTTAGAGTAAATTAGATTGCATGAACAAACGTTAAAACTACACCTAGAACTAGGATGATGCAAGAATCACGAAAGAGCATCGATAATTTTCACTTATTGATTTGACTCTTGCCTTTAATGTGTTTTAACCATACAAGCATATATGGCCTTATATAATATATATGTGTGTGTATATATAAGTAAAAAGAAAGAACTTTTAGAGAGGCCATCCAAGATCTGCCCCCTCCTAGTATCCTTTAAGTTGTTACTCAAGGTGCAAACACGAGAAAGGGGTTGAATTGTGTTTAATTAACTTGAATACTTTTTCTGTTTTTGCAGTTTTAAAACAAAACTTGATGTATGAATAAAACAGAGTTAGCAGCGAATATAAAGTAAAAATAAAAACACAGAATTTTATACTGGTTCACCATTAACGAGGCTACGTCCAGTCCCTTCACCTTGAAGGATTTCACTAATTCAAACCTTGAATTACAACAATACCACTGACCCTCCAAGTCATTCTTCTCAAACAGTCTAACAATCCTAGACTTTTGAGGAATGCAGCACCTTGACTTCTTAAGTCAAGTCTTCTCCTACCAATCTAACAACCCCAGATTGTAGAAGGAATTACAACGCCTTGAATCTATTTGCCAAGTAATCTGCTACCCTTTCTGACTCCCTCAGATTGTAGACTATACTTCAACAACTTAGATCTAACACAAGGGAAAGAAAATAACACGAGTGCTTGCTTCTGGAAAGCTGGAACTCACAATTAACCTCACTGAAAACTTGAGTGTTTGCTTTCGGAAGTGTATGACTCTTTTGTGATTTTCGATGCTAAGTATTATGCATTGAGCCTCCTTTTATAGATGTGACTTAAGGTCTCTTCCAAGCTGAATTTCGAGCTGTATCTTGCTGGATTCTCTTGCAAAAATACTCTGACCAATCGGGTTTCATATAAATAAAAAACATATTTTTTTATCTCCAGATTTGTTTTCATAAATAACTTGGGCCAATCATGTCTTTAATTAATTCTGGAACAAATCTTTCTTCCCGCCAATAGCTTATGAACTCCCATACGACTTCACTTTATTTTTGTAACAAATCCTTTTAATACTTTGATCAAATTAAAATTAAATCTCCACCGTTAATCATCATGATTAAATCTGGACCGTTTGATCTTATGCTCTAGTCCACATCTGGACCTTACTAAGTGATCTGCTGTGATCCTCTAATTTCGGCCAACCCTGGACCACACTTTCTGATCTTCTGATCTCGGCCAACACTGGGCCATGATCTGATCTGCTGTGATCCTCTGATCTCGGCCAATGCTGGACCACACATTCTGACCTTCTGATTTTGGCCAGCACTGGGCCATGGTCTTATCTTCCGATCTCGACCAACACTGGGCCATATAGTTAATTCTTTGAACATTTATCTGAACCTTTTCCCTCTGATCTGGACCAATTCTGAACTGGGTCTGGATTGAACTGAAATTAAATCTGGACAAATAATATTTCAGTATGGACATTTTACCTTCTGATTTGGATCAGGTCTGGACCTAATCTGGACATCATTTCTTCTGGTCTGGACTTAGTTTCATACCCTGAACCATGCTATCTTCTGGTCTGGGTCAAATCTGGATTGAAACTCTTGTTCTGGACCCATTAATCTATCATCTGATTAAGTCTGGATCAAGTCTGGACTGTTTATCATTTCACTGTCAGGCCATCTTCTGGTCAGAATAACTTCTGGACTAAGTCTGACTTATGATTCCTTTTGGTCTGGATCAAGTCTCCCTCTGGCAAGCTTCCTTCTGGTCTGGTCCAGGTCTCCTTCTGATCTGGGCCAGCAAAGATATCCTCTGGTGGTGTTTTGACATCCTGTTGTATCCTCTGGTAATTTCAGGATGCATTATCTGGTGACATCTGGAGGTGTATCCTCTGATAACTTCATCTTCTGGTGGCATTTTAATATAGTAATTCAAGGTACAAAATAAGATTACATGGAGTGCTTTTGTAAACACCAAAATCCTAAGTACTTAGAACCAACTTGGTTCCAACAATCTCCCCCTTTTTGATGATGACAAAACCTTAACTTATTTTGCTAGCTTATGACTCGAAGTGCTTTGAAATACTCCCCCTCAGAACAATCTCTCCCCCTAAGTCTAATACTGACTTTTTCTTCTCATTTTCAACTCCTTCTTGAATCACGCTTTCTTTTCTTTTCTTCTCCTATCCTTTTCAACTCCATCTATTTTCATCTCTTTCTGATTTATTTTTCTCTCTCCCTGTTTCTTCTCCTTTTCAACTCCTTCTCTTTTCACTCTTTATTTTTCTCTCTCCCTGATTCTTCTCCTTTTCAACTCCTTATCTTTTCATCTCTTTCTTTTTCGCTCCTCCTTTCTTTTTATCTCTTCTTTTCTACTTATTTCTCATTTCTCTCTCTCTCTCTCTCTCTCTCCCCCTTTTTGTCATCAACCAAAAAGAGGTCCTACTATTTTTGTATTTTTGTTTTTTTCTTTACAAAGTACAGAAATTAAAAACAAAAAATAAAAGACATAAAATTAAAATTACAAGAAAATTAAAAACTCCTAAGAAGACTACTTGAGCTAGTCAGATATGGAAACAATGTTGAGATGTTTCTTGATGAACTCGAACTGTTGGAACCAAGTTGGTTCTAAGTACTTAGGATTTTGATGCTTACAAATGTACTCTATGTAAACTTATGTTGTACTTTGAATTATTAAGTTAAATGCCCCAGAAACTGAAGGAATCAGAAGCAGTGATCAAAGGATTCCAGAAAAATGAATTCTGGAATGACCAGAAGATACTCCAGGAATGTCAAAACATGACCAGAAGATATCTTTGATGGCCCAGATCAGAAGGAATAAAAATCAGAATGAAACATGGATCATACCATTGGAAAGCCTGCCAGAAGGAGAGTTGTTCTAGACAAACAGGAATCAAATATCAATTTTATTCCAGAAGTTATTCTGACCAGAAGATGGCCTCACAGTGAAAAATTACACAGTCCAGACTTGTTCCAAACTTGACCAGAAGGTATGTTTATGAGTCCAGAACAAGAGGATCAATCCAGATTTGGCCTAGACCATAAGATAACATGATTCAGGGCATGGAACTAAGTCCAGACCAGAAGAAATGAATTCCAGAATCAATCTAGACCTGGTCCAAAATCAAAGGTAAAATGTCCAGACTGAAATATTTTTTGTTCAAGTTAATTTCAGTTTGTTCCAGACCAAATTCCAGAATCTGTCCAGATCAGAGTAAAGACTTCCAGATCAATGGTTCAGAAATAATTATTTGGTCCAGTGATGGTCCAGATCAGAAAATCAGACCATGGCCCAGTGTTGGCCGAAATCAGAGGAACAAGATGTGCAAGTCCAGAAATGGCCGAGTCCAGAAGATTTCAGCATATCAGTTGCGCATCCAGGCTGGCCGAAATCAGAAGATCAGAGGGTTAGGAAGTATGGTCCAGAAATGGTCGAAATCAGAGGATCACAGAATACCAAACAGGCTGGTCCAGATGTGGACTATCGCATGAAGATCCAATGGTGCAGATTTGATCATGGGAATTAATGGTGAAGATCTCATAATATTTTTATCAAAGTATTACAAAAGATTTGTTATAAATTAAAGTGGAGTAGCATGGAAGTCAGAAGCTATGGCGGGAAGCAATAAAAGGATTTGATTGGCCAGTTAATTTATGAAAAAAATCTAAGGCTTAAAAAGATATGTTTTTATTTAAATAAAGCCCAATTGGTCAAGTTATTTTTGCAAGAGAATCCAGCAAGATTCAGTTTGAAATTAAGCTTGGAAGATGCCCAAATCTACATCTATAAAAGGAGGCTCAAGGCATATTACTTAGCAATCGAAAATCACAAAAGAGTCATACACTTCCAAAGCAACCACTCTCAAATTTTCATATAAGTCAATTGTGAGTTTCAGCTTTCAAGAAGCAAGTACTCGGTTATTTTCTTTCCACTGTGGCAAATCTAAGTTGTTGAAGTAGAGTCTACAATCTAAGGGAGTCAGTAGAGGTAGCAGGTTACTTGGCAATTAGATAGGGTTGTATCTAAGTTGTTGAAGTAGAGTCTACAAACTGAGGGATTCAGAAAGGGTAGCAAGGTACTTAGCAATTAGATTTATAGTGTTGTGAACTCTTCTACAACCTGGGTTGTCAGATTGGCTGAAGAACAGGAGTTGTTTTCCTCAAAGAAGTCTAGGATTGTTAGACTATTTGAGAAGACTGACTTGGAGGGTCAGTAGCAAGGTTGTAATTCAAGGTTGAATTAGTGAAATCCTTCAAGGCGAAGGGACTGGACGTAACCTCGTTAACGGTGAACCAGTATAAAATCTGTGAGTTTTTATTTTTATTTTTATCCGCTGCTAACTCTGTTTTAATTATACATCAAGTTTTGTTTTGAAAGTATTAAAACAGGAAAAGTATTCAAGTTAAGTCAAACACAATTCAACCCCCCTTCTCGTGTTTGCACCTTCACGAATCTGTCTTCAGGTAATGCTTTGGTGAAGATGTCAGCCCATTAATGATCAATGTCCACAAACTGGATGCTTAAAGTCCCTTTTTGAACATGGTCCATAATGAAATGGTTTTTTATTTCAATGTGTTTGGCTCTAGAGTGTAACATCGGGTTCTTGGTTAGGTTTATGGCTGAAGTGTTATCATAGAACAAAGGGATATTGGTTTCAAAGATGTTGTAATCTTCAAGTTGGTGTTTCATCCAAATTAACTGTGAGCTGCATCCTGCTGCTGATATATACTCAGCTTTGGCTGTTGACATAGTAATGGTGCTTTGTCATTTGCTTGACCAAGAGACCAAATTATCACCTAAGAAAGTGCAGTTGCCGCTTGTACTTTTCCTTTCCAGCTTGTCTCCAGCATAGTCGGAATCACAAAAACCTCTGAGTTTGTAGGTGGAGGTTTTCTTGTATAACAGGGTAAGGTTGGTGGTTCCTTTAAGGTATCTCAGAATTCTTTGACAGCAGTTAAATGGGATTCCCTAGGGTCAGCTTGAAAACGGGCACAAACACAAACACTAAACAAAATGTCAGGTCTAGAAGCAGTTAAGTAATGAAGGGATCCAATCATACCTCTGTATGTTTTTTGGTCTACCTTTTGGCTGGTTTCATCTTTCTCAAGTGAGCAGGTTGGGTGCATGGGGGTGGCCATAGGCTTACAGTCACTTATCTTGAACTTTTTAAGAAGTTCTTTAGTGTATTTAGATTGGTGAATGAGTATACCTGATTTACCTTGGTGAATCTGAATTCCCAGGAAGAACTTAAGTTCTCCCATCATGCTCATTTGGAACTCTTTTTGCATTAGGTCAGAAAACTCCTTGCATAAAGTGCCATTAGTGGATCCAGATATGATATCATCAACATAAACTTGAATAATCAAAAATATAATTTTTAATGGATTTTCTAAATAGAATATTATCAGTCTGACCTCTATCAAATTCATTCTTAAGCAGAAAGTTGCTAAGTCTGTCATACCATGCCCTTGGTGCTTGTTTTAAACCATATAAAGATTTTTTAAGTTTAAAAACATGGTTTGGAAAATCAGAATTTTCAAATCCAGGGGCTGATTGACATAGACTTCCTCACTTATATAGCCATTTAAGAATGCACTTTTAACATCCATTTGATACAACATTATATCATGATTAGCAGCAAATGATAAAAGAATTCTAATTGCTTCTAACCTCGCCACTGGAGCAAAAGTCTCAGTGTAATCAATACCTTCCTGATGACTGTATCCTTGAGCTACAAGTCTGGCTTTGTTCGTTACCACTTCACCTTTTTCATTGAGTTTATTCCTGAACACCCATTTGGTTCCAATAATGTTTTTGTTTGGTCTGGATACCAGATCCCAAACATCATTCCTTTGAAATTCATTCAACTCTTATCGCATTGCAAGTATCCAACCTTCCTATGCAAAAGCTTCATCAACATTGGTTGGTCTGCATCAACTTCTGGAAGATCTGTAACAGCTTCTGATTCTGATAAATCAGCTTCTGATTCTGGTAAATCTACAACAGCTTCTGATTCTGGTAGATATGTAACAACTTTTGATTCTAGTAAATATCCAGATTTCTCTTCTGACTTATCTTGGCTGTTTCTGACTTGATCAGATTTATCTTTTGGAGATTTGTCATGTGTTGCTGACTTGCTTGTATCCTCTACCTTTCCAGGTACTTTTGTTTCTTCTGCTTCTGCTTCTGCTCCCTTTGGTTCTGGTGAACCTGCACTATCTTTATCTTGCTTTGATTTGTCAAGATCAAACAGTTTGTCATATAACATAATATGATTAAATAATTTAAAAATGAACTCAATACAGCCAAACCATTAATTCTGCTTCTGGTGGTTTCTGCTTTTTTTGAAACCATTGGAATGCTGTTTCTGCTGAAGTGTTCAATTCGTGTGAATGACCTGGTTCTTCTGACAGTTTGATAACCTGCAAAATACTTATCTAGCTTTGATTTTTAAGATCAAGCTTCTTGTTATCATAGTAAACATAAATATCAAACAATAATAGTATTTACAGCAAGATGTAACCTCTATGTCAGCAATTTCAGTTTTACTCTGAAAATCCTTTTGCTTCTGATTTTCTGATTTCGAATCTGTATGTTCTGTGATTACATGGTTTGGATTAAGGGATTTGAATTCCCTTCCAGGTTTGTAGTCTTGATGAATTTCACTGGAGTGTTTGAAGAAGTCTCCTGATTCTGATTCTTCTCTTTCTGTTTCGGCTGATACACCATGTTCCTCTAGTGATTCTGGAACTTATGGTGATTCTAGTAATTCTGCTTCTTCTGGTAATACTGAAGCTGATGTGTGTGATTCTGCTGTTTGTGGCTGAACCTCTGATTCTGATACTTATACTGGCTCTGGTTCTGGTTCTGGTTCTGGTACTGATTCTGGTTCCAGTGTTGGTTCTAGTTCCAGTTCCTGTGCCTCTGATACTGGTTCCAGTTCTGGTTCTGGTTCCAGTTTCTGTTCCTCTGATACTTGTTCCAGTTCTGATTCTGGTTCCAATTCTTGTTCTGATTCATGTGATATGTGTGATATTTCGTGTTCCTCCTATGATTCTGGTTTTGGTTCTGATAGGTATTGTGTTGACCAGTTCTTCTTCTACCAGAGTCAGTTGGCTTCTGTTTGGTAGATGTTGGAACATAAACCTTCTTCTGCTTGTGCATTGCCAACATCCATTGTCCAATCACCATTGTTGGTGTCTACTTCTGGTTGCTTAGAATATCTACAACATAGACAATTTGATCATTTGGTACCCAGAATTGATTGGGTCCAGGTTTGTTAGTTTTAACAACTCTCTTATATTGTTCAGATTTTACCATTAGACAAGATAATTCAGAGTGACATTTCTTAGCAAAAACATCAAAATGAACAGTTTTAGTATCAACAATAGTTTTCGTAAAACCAAGACCTCTCTTTCCAATGTTACTGTTTCCATAAATCATAGATGCATATTTACTTCTTTCCATTCCATTAGAAATAAAGTTTTGAAAAAATTGCTCATGCATATCAGATTCACAAACAGTTTTGGAAGTGGAACAAACATTACTTTTGAGAGTTTGGTTTTCAGATTTGAGTCTTGCAACTTCAGTTTTAAAATCCTTGTTTTCAGTTGCATACTAAGAATTTTGATTCTTTAAAACTTGGACTTCTTTGGTCAGATTTTTCTTATCTTCCCTAAGAGTTTTCAGTTTTAAAGACATCTTATTGTTTGCATTTAAAAAGTCTTTAACAGCATCAATTAATTCAGATTTAGAGAGATCAGAAAACACCTCATTGTCTTCATCTTCTGAATCTGTTCCAGAGCCTGAGCTGTATCCGAAGCTTGAGTTGGTATGAGCCATCAGAGCCATAATTGCTTCCTCTAATGTGCTTCCAGGCTTGCCTGAATGACTGCTTTGATCATTCTTCCTTCTGCCTGCTTTCCTTTCTGAAGTTGTGCCTTTATAAAGTCCAAAGGCAGACCTGATGTGTGCCATCATTGTTGTTTCTGCCTCTTCTTCATTAGACGATTCTTCTTCTGATTCTGATACATCCCAGGCTGCCATCAGACCCTTCTTTTTGAATCTGGAACTCTTATTGTGCTGTTTGTCTTTTTCCAGATTTGGACATTCTAACTTGATATGTCCAGGTTCATTGTGTAACACCCCGAGTTTAAAACACAGCGCGGGTGCATTTTTTTTTTAAAATGAATATTTAAAATGAGTTTTCCAAATTAATTCGAAAAGAATTAAAATAATTACTTAATTCTGGAAATTTAATGATAAACAATAAAACATTTTTGAAAGATAATAATATCATAATATCTCCAAAAGTCAATATCAGAGTGCGGAATTAAATAGTACAACAATTGTTTTTCAAAATAAACAAAATACATATCCAGCTCAAATCCTAATACATCAAGTCTAACTGATCATGCGCTAAAGCTACAGTAGCACGAATTTCCTCCGCATCCCAAGCAAGTCCTCTCTGAATCTGCCGCTCGCCTCGACGTGACCTCCTCCTCCTCCTCCTCATCATCCAGAGAGGGGTCGGTCTCCTCAGAAGTCAGATCAATAACAAGTCTCGGTCGCTTTGGCGGCACCGGAATCTCATAACAATCCTCGGAGATCCTGGACGGACCCGGAGTCTCAACGGCTACTGGCCTCGGCTCATCATTCTTCCCTTCTGCCTCAGACTCATGTACATCTACTCCAACAACCGGGTTGGGAGTCACCACCCCTACGGTGGCCTCCGTCTCAACCCCTCTGGCGGACTCCTCAGCATCGTCGAAAATTCCGTGCGCCTCCAATACTAGACGAGAAGGCACGGGAAAATCTATACTCGCATGCGTGCGCTTCAAAAAATCCTCTACACCGTCAGTCCTGCTCGTCCGCTCCAACCACCCCGTGTAAGTCGCCCTGCTTGAGATGGGGTCGAATTCCCAAGCAGTGCGTGAATAACGATCAAGGAAGTTCAATGGCGTTTCCGTCGTTCGGGTACCCACGGGTGGCATGGGTTTGGGGGGCATCTGAGGGCAAGGCCCAAAGTCCACAATATAATAGCAAGGGTCACCAACCGAAATTAACAAATATTCACATAGCATATATTGCACAGTAACAATTATATCCATGGTATAACATATGATTATGAGGAAAATAATCATGCTCATTTGAATTTTAATGACATATATGCCTTTTCAAAAACAGCAACCAATTATTATGCAATATGTGGTAAGTACAAACAACACCTCAGCAAATCACAATCATTAATTCAGAAATTCAGATTTTGGAACAGTACTCACACACATTTAATTTCCACTCATTCATCATATAATCAAACGTGACCCACTGGTCAATCCCTCAATGCAATATGTATATGCTCATGTATACAATTTTCTTGGAATCACCAAGGTGCAGTTGCTCAACAGACCAACACATTATGTTTGACTTTAACGGCCCTTAAGACCAAGGTGCAATCGCTCAACAGATCAGCACCCAGTGCAGACGCTCAACAGTCCAGCACTCATGCAGTCGCTCAACAGAGCAGCACGTTTGACATATACCAAGGTACAATCGCTCAACAGATCAGTACCTAGTGCAGACGCTCAACAGTCCAGCACTCGTGCAATCGCTCAACAGATCAGCACGTGGCTGCGCATTTCAGGGTACAGACGTTCAACAGTTCAGTACCAGTGCAGACGCTCAATAGTCCAGCACTTATATACCAAAGTACAATCGCTCAACAGATCAGTACCTAGTGCAAACGCTCAACAGTCCAGCACTTGTGCAATCGCTCAACAGATCAGCACGTGGTTGCGCATTACTCTGTGGCCCATCGCGGGTACCACTTGACTATGCAATGCATGAATATGTAGTGTTTCACTTCTCTAGAAACAGAATGCAAAATCAGAAAATTCATGCTTTTTATCATATTTTGAATATCTCAGCACAGTCAGAATTAACATCATCACAATCATGATTAAACAGTCAATTAATCATTAATACTTTGAAATGTTTTCCCAAACTCTTAAAATTCAATTACAGTGTTCAAAACTGGGATTTTCTGGAATTTTACGAATCTGTACTCGAATACAGCTTCTCTGTATTCGAATACAGAAGCCAAAAATAGTACAGAATCACACTCTGTATTCGAATACAACCCTCTGGTATTCGAATACAGAGGCAGTCTCAGTGCACAGAACAACATCTTTCCTTACATCAGTAAAGTTTCAAAGAACTTCATCACCACAACTTCAAAATATCACCAAAAGTTCCATTTGAATTCCCCACAACAATCTAAACATTCCCCAAATACTCAGGGTTTACAAAACACTCTTAAAAACTTGGATATTCTGGAAACTCGAATCTGTATCCGAATACAGACTCCTTGTATTCGAATACAGAAGCATGAAACTGTAATTTTAACATTCTGTATTCGAATACAGCATGCCTGTAGTCGAATACAGAAGACAAAACCTTGAAAAATTGAATCTTTTCTTCCAGATCCTTAAAGGTTTTCAATACTTCATCCTCTCCTCTTCAAAATATTTTCAAGAACTCCATTTAAAATCACTTTAACCCTTCTCAAGGTTTCTCAATACTTTAAAGTACATATTACAGTGTTTAAAACTTGATTTTCTGGAAAACACGAATCTGTATTCGAATACAGCTTCCTTGTATTCGAATACAGAAGCTAAAAATAGTGCTTCTGGAAAAACACGAATCTGTATTCGAATACAGATTCCTTGTATTCGAATACAGAAGCTGAAACCAGTGAAAAACAGCATTCTGTATTCGAATACAGCATGCCTGTAGTCGAATACAGATGCGAATACAGAGTTAAAATTTCACTTATGTATTCGAAGACGACAGGGTCGTAGTCGAATACAGATGCTAAGTCAGAAGCAAAAATCCTTCTTCTGTATTCGACTACAGGGGCTCGTAGTCGAATACAAGTTTGAAAACTTGAGAAAAACAGAAACTTGACAGGTTGTATTCGAATACACACATGTTGTAGTCGAATACACCTTCGAAAACCAGTGAAATTTTCCTGAGATTTCAACCATTTTCAAACTGTTTTCTTTTAAAAACAAACAACCAACATCAAAACAGATTCAACACTTTTTCCAGACAATACTTTCCTCATTAAAAATCCCTTTTCTTTTTAAAACATCAACATCACCAGAATCATTTACACATAAACAGAATCAAAAGCATTAACACCAAATCATCCAGAAACATCAACAGAATGATCAATCATCAGAATCATCCAGACTTTCAAACCATCAGAACAACACACAGCATTTCAGTTTTCTCAATATCAGAATAATATGCAAGCATTTCATCTTTCACAACACGTCAGAATAACATACAAGCATTTCAGCTTTCACACACCTCAGAATAACATGCAGCATCACAGAGCAGCAAAACAGAATGCATTTTTGCATTTTAAAACCTTTTTTTCCAAAACAGTTTTATGACATGCATTTTAATCATATTTAAAATAACATGCCAAAACGTTTCTCAGCTTTTCCACACAAATAAAACAGCTTTGCAGTAACAACAACATCACAGATTCCTTACACATCACAAAAATGCATTATCTTCACTTTTCAAACGTGTGATTGCAAAATAGTTTTTTCTTCAAAAATAGAATGAAACAACAAGCATTTACAGCCCTAATGCAACTAGAAAGTTGGAAGGTGCCCTTACCCTTGTTGCTGTTCTGCTTCTGCTCAAGTGTGTGCGTCAAAACGGTGAAACTGCAACTGGCGTTTGCTGTTGCGAAACTAGGTTCTTTAACTCCGTAATGGTATGGGGAATAACTTTTGTACTGGGGTTTTGGTGTTTCAGTGTTTGGATGTTCCAGTAATGATGCTTTGAAGAGTTCCCTCTCTTCTTCTTTTATAATCGTGACTGGAAATGGGAATGAAGAAAACAGAGACAGAATGGGAGGGAAAAATGGGTTACTATTACATGCAGTATGGGCAGTGAGGAAGGAGGGATGGTGTTATGATTTCACCATCATGCTCACTCCTATTTATAGGCTTTTGTGGTGCCATCTCACCCCAAAATAATATTAAAATAAGGCTGGGTTCTTCAGCACTTAATTATCTTGTAATTAGCCACTAATCCTCAATTAATTGCCTAATTAATTTAATTACTCATAATTAAATTAATTTAATCTTCACCCAATAATTTTTAATCATCCCCCAAAAATACAATTAAAATTAATTCCATAATTTTAATTAAAAATTAAGGGTCTTACACATTGCATCCATAACAGATGATACTCTTCTTGTTAGATTCTTCCTTTCCTTTGCTGTGATGTTTTTTCTTGGAACCTCTTCTCTTGCTGTTTTCCCATATTTTAACCATCTGTTTGGTTAAGTAAGCCATATCATCACAGTCATTGTCGCTATCTTCTGATTTTGATGCTACCTTTGCAGCTTTCTTCTGTTTCGACTTCAGGACCAGATTCTTCTTCTTCTTTGGTTCATCTGCTTCCAGTTCTAGTTCATGAGACTTGAGTGAGCTGATCAAATCTTCAAGTTTTAAGTTATTCAGATCTTTGGCTTGCTGAAATGCAGTAACCATTGGTCTCCACTTAGTTGGTAAACTTCTTAGAATCTTCTTGACATGATCTGCTGTTGTGTAGCTTTTCTTCAAGACCTTCAGTCCAGATATCAGAGTATGGAATCTACAGAACATTCCGTCAATGTCTTCATAATCTTCCATCTTGAACATCTCATACTGTTTGACCAGTATGTTAGCCCTTGCTTCTTGAACCTGTTGGCTTCCTTCATAGGTCAGAACCAAACTGTTGAATATGCTCTTTGTTGTTTCTTTATCTGTGCATCTGTCAAATTATTTGCATGTGATGGCACTGATCATGATGTTTCTGGACTTGTGATGCAGTTTGAATAATTTTCTCTGGTCTGGTTTCATATCTTCCATGTCCAGTTCTTTAGTTGGATCTCCTAGAACAGTAGGTGCAATGTATCCTTTGACTACCAGCTTCCATAATTCAGGATCTTGAGATATGAAGAAACTTCTCATTCTGTCCTTCCAATACTCAAACCTGTCTCCATCAAACAGTGGTGGTCTATTGATGTTGCCTCCCAAATCATCTTTGGATTCTTCCATGTTGAACCCCTTGGACCTTTCCTCAAACACTGTTAAGTGCTCAGCCTTGAGACCGAGCTCTGATGCCAATTGAAGGTGCAAACACGAGAAGGGGGGTTGAATTGTGTTTGACTAACTTGAATACTTTTTCTGTTTTTGCAGTTTTAAAAAAAAAACTTGATGTATGAATAAAACAGAGTTAGCAGCGGATATAAAGTAAAAATAAAAACACAGAATTTTATACTGGTTCACCGTTAACGAAGCTACGTCCAGTCCCTTCACCTTGAAGGATTTCACTAATTCAAACCTTGAATTACAACAATACCACTGACCCTCCAAGTCAGTCTTCTCAAACAGTCTAACAATCCTAGACTTTTGAGGAATGCAGCACCTTGACTTCTTAAGTCAAGTCTTCTCCTACCAATCTAACAACCCCAGATTGTAGAAGGAATTACAACGCCTTGAATCTATTTGCCAAGTAATCTGCTACCCCTTCTGACTCCATTAGATTGTAAACTCTACTTCAACAACTTAGATCTAACACAAGGGAAAGAAAATAACACGAGTGCTTGCTTCTGGAAAGCTAGAACTCACAATTAACCTCACTGAAAACTTGAGTGTTTGCTTTTGGAAGTGTATGACTGTTTTGTGATTTTCGATGCTAAGTATTCTGCCTTCAGCCTCCTTTTATAGATGTGAATTAGGGTCTCTTCCAAGCTGAATTTCGAGCTGTATCTTGCTGGATTCTGTAACACCCCGAGTTTAAAACACAGCGCGAGTGTATTTTTTTTTATTTAAAAATAATTAATTAAATAAATTTCCAGAATTAATTCAAGGGAATTAAAATAAAATTTTCATCAGTTCATTTCAAAAGAGAACACCCGGCCTGTGGCCACTAAATAGTATTAGAGTGCGGAAGAATACAGCGGAAAAGTCATACATTAATTCCCAAAATAAATTACATTTCCCAAAACTCAAGACCCTATACAAAAGTCTAGTCTGATCATGCACTAAGCTACAGTAGCACGGTCTCCGCCGCATCCCCTACAAGTCTCGTCTCCAGCCAGCTGTCCGCCCCTCTGCGTCGTCTACAAATACACCGTGCGTAAAGATTAAGGAAAACTAACGACGTCTCCGTCGTTAGTGTAACCGTCAGTAGGAAGGGTTCAGGTATCATCTGAGGGCAAAGCCCAATTTCCACAATATAATAGCAATGGTCACCGACCGAAATTGACAAATAATCATATAGCATATATCTCACAGCAACAAATATATTCATGACATAATATATATGACAATGATGAAAATTAAGGATGCTTATTTGAATTTTCATGACATATAAGCTTTTTCAAACAGCAACCGTTTCATATGGAAAATGTGTAGTAAATACAGTCAACACTTCAATAAACACAATAATCAATCAGAAATTCAGATTCTGTAAAGTACTCACACACATCAATTTCCAATCATCATCATATAACCCAATCGTGACCCACCGGTCAATCCCTCGATGCAATATGTATATGCTCATGTATACAATTTCTTGGAATCACCAAGGTGCAGTCGCTCGATAGACCAGCGCAATTTAAATATGTATGACTTTAACGGTCCTCAAGACCAGGGTGCAATCGCTCAACAGATCAGCACCAGTGCAGTCGCTAAACGTACCAGCACGTTTGACTTATACCAAGGTACAATCACTCAACAGATCAGTACCTAGTGCAGTCGCTCAACAGACCAGCACTCGTGCAATCGCTCAACAGATCAGCACGTGGTCGCGCGTTTCAGGGTACAGAAGCTCAACAGTCCAGTACTAGTGCAGTCGCTCAACAGACTAACACCTATATACCAAGGTACAATCGCTAATCAGATCAGTACCTAGTGCAGTCGCTCAACAGACCAGCACTCGTGCAATCGCTCAATAGATCAGCACGTGGTTGCGCATTACTATGTGGCCCATCGCGGGTACCACTTGACTATGCAATGTATGAATATGCATGTTTTCTCTTCATTGAAACAGTATGCATTATCAGGAAAATTCAATATTTCCATTATCTTTCAAAACATCTCAGCACAATCAAGATTATCATCATCACAATCATGATTAAACAGTCAAGTAATCATTAACACTTTGCAATGTTTTCCCAAACTCTTAAAATTCATAACACAGTGTTTAAAACTGAGATTTCTGGAAAATACGAATCTGTATTCGAATACAACTTTTCTGTATTCGAATACAGAAGCCAAAAACAGTGCAGAATTTACACTCTGTATTCGAATACAACCCTCTGGTATTTGAATACAGAGGCAGGCTTAGTGCACAAATCAACATTTTTCACTACATCAGTAATGTCTCAAAAACTTCATCACCACCACTTCAAAATATCACCAAAGTTCCATTTTAATTCACTTTAACCCTTCTCAAAGTTTCCCAACACTTTAAAATTCACAAGACAGTGTTTAAAACTTGATTTTCTAGAAAACACGAATCTGTATTCAAATACAGCTTCCTTGTATTCGAATACATAAGCTAAAAACCGAGTTTCTAGAAAAACCCGAATCTGTATTCGAATACAAGTCCCTTGTATTCGAATACAGAAGCAAAACTGGTGAAAATCAGCATCCTGTATTCGAATACAGCATGCCTGTAGTCGAATACAGATGCGAATATAGTGTTAACATTTCACTTATGTATTCGAATATGATAGAGTCGTAGTCGAATACAGATGCTAAGTCAGAAGCAAAAATCCTTCCTCTGTATTCGAATATAGGGGCTCGTATTTGAATACAAGTTTGAAAACTTAAGTATAACAGAAGCTTGACAAGTTGTATTTGAATACACTCATGTGGTATTCGAATACACCTTCGAAAATCAGTGAAATTTTCCTGAGACTTCAACACATTTCAAACTGTTTCTTTTGAAAAAATCAGCCCAACCCCAAAACAGTTTTATCACTCTTTTAAACCACAAAACTCAGACTTTTACATCAATACAGATTTTCCAGAAGGAAACACTTTCATCATTTTGAAATCCCTTTTCTTTTGAAAACCTCAACATCACCAGAATTACTCAAAACAGAAGCAGAATAATCACCACCAGAATCATCAGAAGCAGAAATAGAATGATCAACATCAGAATCATCCAGAACCAGAACATGCATCTCCAAAACAACATGCATGGTATTCTCCAATATGCTTACACAACCAACACAACATGCAAAGCATATTCCAGCTTTCTCACACAAACAGAATCAACATGCAAAGCATTTCAGCTTTCTCACACCATCAGAACATCATGCAAAACATATCAGTTTTCTCAAACATCAGAACAACATGCAAAGCATTTCAACTTTCTCACACAAACAGAATCAACATGCAAAGCATTTCAGCATTCTCACACAAACAGAATGACATTAATACATTCAGTCAAACAGAAATCATCACATAGCAGCAACCACCAACAGAATGTGTTTTCGCATTTTATAACAACATTCAAAACAATTTATGAACATGTATTTTAATCATCTTTAAAATAACATGCAAAAAATTTTTCAGCTTTCCCACACAAACCAAACAGCATTGCAGTAACAACCAGAACAGCAACATCACATAATGCATTTTCTTTTTTTTTTTTCAAAATGTCATTGTAAAATAGTT
Organism: Cicer cuneatum; assembly: GCA_037974295.1. Taxonomy (NCBI): domain Eukaryota; kingdom Viridiplantae; phylum Streptophyta; class Magnoliopsida; order Fabales; family Fabaceae; genus Cicer; species Cicer cuneatum. The sequence goes on along the minus strand of JBBPBO010000004.1, from coordinate 55,020,562 downwards.
TTTCTTCAAAACAGTGACGAAAACATCAGAAATGCTATGCCAGTTATGCATTTACAGCCCTTATGCAACTAGAAAATGGAAGGTGCCCTTACCCTTGTTGCGTGTTTTGCAACTTCTCTCGTTTCTGCTGTTGTTCCCGTTTTCGCGCCAAAAACTGGTGAAACTGCAGCTTGCGTTTGCTGCTACGAAACTGGGTTCTTTAGCTCCGTAAAGGTGTGGGGAACAACTTTTGTACTGAGGGTTTTCTGGTTTGGTGCCTAGGTTTCCAATTAATGGCACTTTTGAGGAACTCCTTCTTTTCTCTTTTGAAATCGTGAACTGGAATGGAGGAAAATAGAAACAGAATGGGAGGGAAAAGGGTACTGTTAGATGCAGTATGGGGAGTGAGGGAGGAGGAATGGTGTTCTGATTTCACCATCCTTCTCACTCCTATTTATAGGCTTGTGTGGTGCCACCTCACCCGACACTTGTCTGATCCTCAGCACTTAACCAATCTCGTCGCAATTAGCCGTTAATCCCTTAATTAATTTTTTTCTTAATCCAATAATTTTAATTCATCTTCCAAAATAAATATTTATATATATATATATTTACTCAAAACATACATATATTAAAAAAAATACAAAAAATAGTAGGACCACTTTTTGGTTGATGACAAAAAGGGGGAGAGAGAGAGAAAGGAGAAATAAGTAGAAAAGGAGAGGAATCAGGGAGAGAGAAAAAGAAATAGTGAAAACAGAAGGAGTTGAAAAGGAGAGGAAACAGGGAGAGAGAAAAATAAAGAAAGAAAAAGAAAGAGTGAAAACAGAAGGAGTTGAAAAGGAGAGGAAGCGTGAAGAGAGAAAAAGAAAGAGTTGAAAAGGAGAGGAGAAGAGAAGAAAAGAAAGAGAGAACAAAGAAGGAGTTGAAAAGGAGAGTATCAGACTTAGGGGGAGAGATTGGTCTGAGGGGGAGTAATTCAAGTTTTCGAATTATAAGTTAGCAAAATAAGTTAAGGTTTTGTCATCATCAAAAAGGGGGAGATTGTTGGAACCAAGTTGGTTCTAAGTACTTAAGATTTTGATGCTTACAAATGTATTCAATGTAAACTTATTTTGTACGTTGAATTATTAAGTTAAATGCCCCAGACACTGAAGGAAACAGAAGCAGAGATCAAAGGATTCCAGAAAAATGAATTCTGGATTGACCAGAAGATATCTAGGAATGTCAAAAATATCACCAGTGGATATCTTTGCTAGCCCATATCAGAATGAAGAAAAATCAGAAGGAAACATGGATCATATCAATCGAAAGCCTGCCAGAAGGAGAGTTGTTCCAGACAAACAGGAATCAAATATCAATTTTATTCCAGAAGTTATTCAGACCAGAAGATGGCATGGCAGTGAAAAATTACACAGTCCACACTTGTTCCAGACTTGACCAGAAGGTATGTTTATGAGTCCAGAACAAGAGGATCAATCCAGATTTGGCCCAGACCATAAGATAGCATGATTCAGGGCATGGAACTAAGTCCAGACCAAAAGAAATGAGTTCCAGAATCAATCCAGACGTGGTCCAAAATTAAAGGTAAAATGTCCAAACTGAAATATTTTTTGTTCAAGTTAATTTCAGTTTGTTCCAGACCAAAGTCTAGAATCTGTCCAGATCAGAGTAAAAACTTCCAGATCAATGGTTCAGAAATAATTATTTGGTCCAGTGTGGTCCAGATCAGAAAATCAGACCATGGCCCAATGGTGGCCGAAATCAGAGGGACAAATTGTGCAGTCCAGCAAAGGCCGAATTCAGAGGATTATAGCATATCAGGTGCGCATCCAAGATGGCCGAAATCTGAAGATCAGAGGGTTAGAAATGTGGTCCAGGGAAGGCCAAAATCAGAGGATCACAACATAACAATCAGTATGGTCCAGATGTAGACTAGCGCATGAAGATCCAATGGTCCAGATTTAATCAGGAAATTATACGGTGGAGAATTTAATTTATTTTGATCAAAGGATTAAAGAGATTTGTTACAAAAATAAAGTGAGGTGTTGTGGAATTCAGGAGCTGTGGCAGGAAGGAACCAATAGATTTAATTGGCCAGTTATTTTGAAAGGAAATCTGAAGATATGTTTTTTATTTATATGAAGCCCAATTGGTCAAGTTATTTTTGCAAGAGAATCCAGCAAGATTCAGCTCGAAATTAAGCTTGGAAGAGGCCCAAATCTGCATCTATAAAAGGAGGCTAAAGGCAGAAAACTCAAGTATCGAAAATCACAAAAGAGTCATACACTTCCAAAGCAACCACTCTCAAATTTTCATATAAGTCAATTGTGAGTTTCAGCTCTCAAGAAGCAAGTACTCGGTTATTTTCTTTCCACAGTGGCAAATCTAAGTTGTTGAAGTAGAGTCTACAATCTGAGGGAGTTAGTAGAGGTAGCAGGTTACTTGGCAATTAGATAGGGTTGTATCTAAGTTGTTGAAGTAGAGTCTACAAACTGAGGGATTTAGAAAGGGTAGCAAGGTACTTAGCAATTTGATTCATAGTGTTGTGAATTCTTCTACAATCTGGGGTGTCAGATTGGCTGAAGAACAGGAGTTGTTTTTCCTCAAAGAAGTCTAGGATTGTTAGACTATTTGAGAAGACTGACTTGGAGGGTCAGTAGCAAGATTGTAATTCAAGGTTGAATTAGTGAAATCCTTCAAGGCGAAGGGACTGGACGTAGCCTCGTTAACGGTGAACCAGTATAAAATCTGTGAGTTTTTATTTTTATTTTTATCCGCTGCTAACTCTGTTTTAATTATACATCAAGTTTTGTTTTGAAATTATTAAAACAGGAAAAGTATTCAAGTTAAGTCAAACATAATTCAACCCCCTTCTCGTGTTTGCACCTTCAATTGGCATCAGAGCTTGGTCTCAAGGCTAAGCACTTAACAGTGTTTGAGGAAAGGTCCAAGGGGTTCAATATGTCAGAAGAATTGGGAAACAACATCAACAGACCACCACTGTTTGATGGAGAAAGGTTTGAGTATTGGAAGGACAGAATGAGAAGTTTTATCATATCTCAAGATCCTGAACTATGGAAGATGATAGTCAAAGGATACACTGCACCTACTGATCCAGAAGATCCAACTAAGAAATTAGACATGGATGATATAAGAACAGATCAGAGAAGATTACACAAACTTCATCACAAGTCCAGAAACATCATGATCAATGCCATCACATTCAAGGAATTTGACAGATGCACAGATAAAGAAACAGCAAAGAGCATATTCGACAGTCTGGTTCTGACCTATGAAGGAACCCAGCAGGTTCAAGAAGCAAGGGCTAACATATTGGTCAGAAAGTATGAGCTGTTCAAGATGGAAGAGGATGAAGACATTGAAACAATGTTCAGCAGATTCCAAACTTTGGTATCAGGACTGAAAGTATTAAACAAAAGCTATACCACTGAAGATCATGTCTGGAAAATTTTGAGAAGTCTACCAAAAAGGTGGAGACCAAAGGTTACTGCAATTTAGGAAGCTAAGGATCTGAGTACCTTGAGGCTGGAAGATCTGATCAGCTTACTCAGGTCTCATGAAATAGAACTGGAAGAAGATGAACCTAAGAAGAAGAAGAATCTGGCTATGAAATCGAAACAGAAGAAAGCTGCAAAGGCAGAATCAGAATTAGAGGATAGTGACAGTGACTGTGATGATATGGCATACTTAACCAAAAAGATGGTTAAGATCTGGCAAAACAGAAAGAGGAGAGGTTCCCAGAAGAAACATAACAGCAAGGAAAAATCTGACAAGAAGAACATCATCTGTTATGGATGCAATGAACCTGGACATATCAAGTCAGAATATCCAAATCTGGAAAAAGGAAAACAGCACAAGAAGAGTTCCAGATACAGAAAGAAAGGTCTGATTGCTGCCTGCGATGTATCAGAATCATAGGAAGAATCTTCTAATGAAAAAGAGGCAGAAACAACAAAGATAGCTCACATCAAGTCTGCTTCTGGACCTCACGAGTAGCCCTAGTCGCGTTCATAGTTGGCTCCACCTTCGGAACCCGGCAATCCCTCGCCACATGTCCTGGCTTCTGGCAGTTGAAGCACATCAGATCCCTCGCGGTATAAGCTGTAGCAATATGTCCTTTTTTACCGCATCGATAACACCGGACTCCTTGTCCCAATTGCCGTCCAAAGTTATGATTTCTCGGCCGATTCTGGCCTCTCTTGTTGTTTTGTGGCCGATTATACGGCTTAGCCACTTGCTTTCCTCTATTGTCCTGCCTGTGCATTCGATTAGGCCCGCCAGAATTAAAGTTCCCTCCTCTGTTGGCCCTCCTGTTTTTCATCTCTTCGACCTCTCTACACTTCTCCACTAACACATGGAAACGTTGAATCCCCAAGGGTAGGACCGAATCTTGGATCTCATACTTCAGTCGATTTTGAAAGCGATGACACAAACTGTTCATCAACTTCTTCCCGGAAGAATCTGAAATGTCTGGACAGCGATTCAAACTTAGCTGCGTATTCTCCCACTGTCATATTCCCCTAGTGCAATTTCAGAAAATCGTCACCCAACTTGGTCCTAGTGCTCATCGGGAAGTATTTTTCCAAAAACTTCTTTTTGAACGACTCCCAGTTCACTTCTTCTTGAGCTGACCCCATCAGCAGTCTTGTACTTCTCCACCAATACTCTGCATCCCCTATCAACAGATATGTGGCATAGTTGACCTTCACCGCTGCTCGGCAATTAATCATCTCGAACATTTTCTCCATCTCTTGAATCCACTGGTTCGCTCTTTCTGGACCCTCATCACCCTTGAACTTTGGAGGATTATGACGGCGAAAATCCTCTAGTCCTCTAGATTCAGCAGCGCGAATCTCTCTTTCTCTCTTCTCCAGATCTCGTTGAGTCTTGGCAGCCGTCTATGCAGCAACAGACGCAGCCATGTTGTTCATTGCTTCAGCCATCCTATCTTCCCGGCTGACATTGGCTCTTGTGGTGTCGTCTCTTCGTGGAGGCATTGTTTCCTACAAAACCATCATCACTTCAGTCACAACACAACTTACACAAGACTTGACACTTTAACTATTTGCTCCTATGCATGATCAGCTAATAACTCAAAACAATTACTTTAAATCAGAGCTTTATCCCAAAACTTTAACCAAATGCTCTTATACCACAATTGTAACACCCCGAGTTTAAAACACAGCGCGAGTGTATTTTTTTTTTAAATATTTTAATTAAAATAAATTTCCATAATTAATTCAAGGGAATTAAAATCAAATTTTCATCAGTTCATTTCAAAAGAGAACACCCGGCCTGTGGCCACTAAACAGTATCAGAGTGCGGAAGAATACAGCGGAAAAGTCATACATTAATTCCCAAAATAAATTGCATTTCCCAAAACTCAAGACCCTATACAAAAGTCTAGTCTGATCATGCACTAAGCTACAGTAGCACGGTCTCCGCCGCATCCCCTACAAGTCTCGTCTCCAGCCAGCTGTCCGCCCCTCTGCGTCGTCTACAAATACGTCGTGCGTAAAGATTAAGGAAAACTAACGACGTCTCCGTTGTTAGTGTAACCGTCGGTAGGAAGGGTTCGGGTATCATCTGAGGGCAAAGCCCAATTTCCACAATATAATAGCAAGGGTCACCGACCGAAATTAACAAATAATCACATAGCATATATCTCACAGCAACAAATATATTCATGGCATAATATATGACAATGATGAAAATTAAGGATGCTCATTTGAATTTTTATGACATATAAGCTTTTTCAAACAGCAACCGTTTCATATGGAAAATGTGTAGTAAGTACAGTCAACACTTCAATAAACACAATAATTGATCAGAAATTCAGATTCTGTAAAGTACTCACACACATCAATTTCCAATCATCATCATATAACCCAATTGTGACCCACCAGTCAATCCCTCGATGCAATATGTATATGCTCATGTATACAATTTCTTGGAATCACCAAGGTGCAGTCGCTCGACAGACCGGCACAATTTAAATATGTATGACTTTAACGGCCCTGAAGACCAGGGTGCAGTCGCTCAATAGATCATCACCAGTGCAGTCGCTCAACAGACCAGCACTCGTGCAATCGCTCAACAGACCAGCACTCGTGCAATCGCTCAATAGACCAGCACGTTTGACTTATACCAAGGTACAATCGCTCAACAGATCAGTACCTAGTGCAGTCGCTCAACAGACCAGCACTCGTGCAATCGCTCAACAGATTAGCACGTGGTCGCGCATTTCAGGGTACAGACGCTCAACAGTCCAGTACCAGTGCAGTCGTTCAATAGACCAGCACCTATATACCAAGGTACAATCGCTCAACAGATCAGTACCTAGTGCAGTCGCTCAACAGACCAGCACTCGTGCAATCGCTCAACAGATCAGCACGTGGTTGCGCATTACTCTATGGCCCATCGCAGGTACCACTTGACTATGCAATGTATGAATATGCATGTTTTCTCTTCACTGAAATAGTATGCATTATCAGGAAAATTCAATCTTTCCATCATCTTTCAAAACATCTCAGCACAATCAAGATTATCATCATCACAATCATGATTAAACAGTCAAGTAATCATTAACACTTTGCAATGTTTTCCCAAACTCTTAAAATTCATAACACAGTGTTTAAAATTGAGATTTCTGGAAAATACGAATCTGTATTCGAATACAGCTTTTCTGTACTCGAATACAGAAGCCAAAAAAAGTGAAGAATTTACACTTTGTATTCGAATACAGCCCTCTGGTATTCGAATACAGAGGCAGACTCAGTGCACAAATCAACATTTTTCACCACATCAGTAAAGTCTCAAAAACTTCATCACCACCACTTCAAAATATCACCAAAGTTCCATTTTAATTCACTTTAACCCTTCTCAAAGTTTCCCAACACTTTAAAATTCACAAGACAGTGTTTAAAACTTGATTTTCTGGAAAACATGAATCTGTATTCGAATACAGCTTCCTTGTATTCGAATACAGAAGCTAAAAACTAAGTTTCTGGAAAAACCCGAATCTGTATTCGAATAAAGATCCCTTGTATTCGAATACAGAAGCAAAACAGGTGAAAATCAGCATCCTGTATTCGAATACAGCATGCCCGTAGTCGAATACAGATGCGAATACAGTGTTAACATTTCACTTCTGTATTCGAATACGACAGAGTCATAGTCGAATATAGATGCTAAGTCAGAAGCAAAAATCCTTCTTAATCCAATAATTTACTGTCCGTTAATCCCTTAATTAACTATCCGTTAATTTAATTACTCGTAATTAAATTAATTTTTTTTCTTAATCCAATAATTTTAATTCATCTTCCAAAATAAATATTTATATATATATATATATTTACTCAAAACATACATATATTAAATATTTTACAAATATCCCCCAAAATACACTTAAAATTAATTCCATAATTTTAATTAAAAAATTACGGATCTTACATATTCTCTTACAAAAATACTCTGACCAATCGGGTTTCATATAAATAAAAAACATCTTTTTATCTTCAGATTTGTTTTCATAAATAACTTGGGCCAATCCTGTCTTTAATTAATTATGGAACAAATCTTTCTTCCTGCCAATAGCTTATGAACTCCCATACGACTTCACTTTATTTTTGTAACAAATCCTTTTAATACTTTGATCAAATTAAATCTCCACCGTTAATCATCATGATTAAATCTAGACCGTTTGATCTTCTGCTCTAGTCCACATCTGGACCTTACTAAGTGATCTGTTGTGATCCTCTGATTTCGGCCAACCCTGGACCACACTTTGTGATCTTCTGATCTCGGCCAACACTGGGCCATGGTCTGATCTGCTGTGATCCTCTGATCTCGGCTAATGCTGGACCACACATTCTGACCTTCTGATTTTGACCAACACTGGGCCATGGTCTGATCTTCTGATCTCGGCCAACACTAGGCCATATACTTAATTCTTTGACCATTTATCTGAACCTTTTCCCTCTGATCTGGACCAATTCTGAACTGGGTCTGGATTGAACTGAAATTAAATCTGGACAAATAATATTTTAGTCTGGACATTTTACCTTCTGATTTGGATCAGGTCTGGACATAATTTCTTCTGGTCTGGACTTAGTTTCATACCTTGAACCATGCTATCTTCTGGTCTGGGTCAAATCTGGATTGAAACTCTTTTTCTGGACCCATTAATCTATCCTCTGATTAACTCTGGATCAAGTCTGGACTGTTTATCATTTCACTGCCAGGCCATCTTCTGGTCAGAATAACTTCTGGACTAAGTCTGACTTATGATTCCTTCTGGTCTGGATCAAGTCTCCCTCTGGCAGGCTTCCTTCTGGTCTGGTCCAGGTCTCCTTCTAATCTGGGCCAGCAAAGATATCCTCTGGTGGTGTTTTGACATCCTGGTGTATCCTCTGGTAATTTCAGGATGCATTATCTGGTGACATCTGGAGGTGTATCATCTGATAACTTCATCTTTTGGTGGCATTTTAATATAGTAACTCAAGGTACAAAATAAGATTACATGGAGTGCTTTTGGTAAACATCAAAATCCTAAGTACTTAGAACCAATTTGATTCCAACAGTTACAAGATGATAGTATAATATCAAGTTTGGTGACTAGCTATATTTCCAAATTGAGCTAATTTTTAAGTGGTGAAAAAGGATAAATATTTTAAATTTAAATGTTATTGGTATTCTTGTGGACTTTAGGTCTTCAAAAACAAAATTCTATGCTTTTTTTATGCTATGTGATTGTTCATCCAGTTTCTATGTTTGTTCATCCGGTTTTAAATATACTATCAAAAACTAGAATTTTATAATGTATTTTACATTATAAAAGTTAAAATCCGATAAAAAAAATGAAAAAAATAAGTAAATATAGAGTTGGATGAACGATCACCTTATACTACCATATATAATAGAGCTTTTATCATGTTATGTATACACAATATTAAGTAATGAGGTTAAGTTTGTAAAAATATTTAAAAAGGGACATCAAATTAGTTGATTTTATATATATATTTTTTCTTTTTATAATTGAGATCAAATGGAGTTTTAATGACATGCACAAGTCTTTCCATTGTAAAAAAATAAAAAATCTTTACACGAGCCTATTTATAATACATGATTACAGAAATAATCACCGAATGATTTATATACATAGATTTTATTTTTTGAATAAGAATTATAGACATAGATATTCTGTGAATTTTTGACATTAACTTATAGATATATTCTTTTGAATGAATAACATATCATTCTTATAAACAAAAAACATATATAATATAATTTTATGAATAATACCACGCATAAGAGGTAAAGCTTATTGCACTATTATCAAATTTTAGTCTTTCGTGATATTATTTATTCGTTACATTCTCAATCAAGAATATCACAATATAAAAACCAAGTTAATATATTACAAACTTTTTGGAAATTTTCCAGTTGAAGATCATAACTAAATATATTACAGTATTACACGTTCCTAGCCTTCTAAAAAATATTGCAGTATTACACCCCTAATGTAAATATGTTGACAAGATATAGAAATCAACAGTACGTATGATATGATGTCATATACAAGAAGCCACTGAAAAGCTTCGTAAATTCGATCCCCAAACACATAATAATACATTCATACATGCATGTTTTCATACCCCAAGGATTTTTATGATATTACAAACATTATTATTACAATTTCACACAACTTCCAATCAAGTAATTTGTCAAATCCTTCATCTCATACTCATCACAGGCCTCAGAGTTATAGTAGAAGCAGCCGGCAGAGATGGTCGTACTACGGGAACGCGTCTCACAACTGAAAATGCTTCATTCAGACGTGCGACATGACCCATGAGCTGAGATACCTTCTGCAAAAATTGTTATAAGTGAAGCTCAGAAACTTGAAAATGTTGCAGGTATCTCAAAGAATACAGCATATATTAATCAATATTAACAAAAGCAGTTATCAATAGATGAAAAGGTCTCAAAAAGACACTAAAAATGTGCTGGTCTAATAATCATCAGGCAATAAAATGAAGGACAAAACTTATCTACAGTGTCATATGTTAGGAAACAAATTTCCAATCCGCAAATAAGTAAGAGAACATAACAAATTTGGATGAAAGAAATTGTATTAAGACTGAAATAACAGAAATACAATGGGATGGGTACCCTACTATCCACAGAGCAAATGCTCCTACAGAGAACATGATTTATTTCAACTTAAACAATTCTAATTCGAATTCAAAGATAACTTCAACTTCTCACCCATCCCTCATACTACTCAGATAACAGACCCCTTAATCAAATATCTATGCAACATTGACACTTTGGATTGAAGGCGTGTTTGACGTCCGACACAACACTGACACGTGTAGTTACACTTAATCACTTCCATTTTATAAATTATTACCAGTGTCTGTGTCAGTGTTTCATAGATCAAATTACTACCCCTTTACATCAACTGCTGCCTGTTCCTTTTCTCTCTGCCTCATTATCATTTGTCCTCTGCTTTTTATTCTTCCTCACATACACTCCCCAGACTCTAGGCTTGGGCTGCAGACTTGCAATTGGGTCATTTGGGACACTAACATTATAGGTGTTTTAGGTGCTGTTTTCTGGTAAAGACTACATAGACATTATGCAAGGGCAATTATAGGTAGTTACTTATAGATATTATTAGTGAAAAACAACACCTAGAGCACTTATGACACATGGCTTACCCTCAACTTTATCACTCTACTGTAGGTGGGTGTATTACAATATGCAACTGACCCAAGACCTGAAATTAGCTCTAGTGTAAATAAGGTGTGTCAATTTATGACATGACCACTAAATGAGCATCGGAAAATTGTCAACTTGCATTGTGTAGTATCTTAAAGGCTCCACTGATTATGGCCTTCTTTTACTTCAGGGTCTTGCATATACCTTGGATCTAATTTATTTTCATGGTGGTTAAAAAGCAGCACAAGTTGCTCATTCAAGTGTTGAAACAGAATACCGGAGTCTAAGCATTATATCAGGTGAAATAATTTGGACTCAGTCTCTTCTTACTGAATTACAGGTTCGTGTTTCAGTTCCAATCAACTCATATGACAATCAAAGCATCGTCTCCTTGTGTCACAATCATGTTCTTCATTGCCGGACAAAACACATGAAACTAGGCATCTCCCCTATTCATGAGAAGGTGCTGAATAAATCCCTGGCTGTGACTCGAATACCAGCACATGAACAGATGGCAGATATATTGAGCCTCTCTGATGTTCACAGTTTGCTCTCTGTTTCAGTGGCTAAATTAGTTTTGTTATGCAATTATAAAACATGTCTTTAATCATTTATGCTATATTGTCATTCATTTGTATGCAAGTATTAGTATACCATGAGATCAGGGTTAATTTCTATCTTAGAGGAGCATTATTAGTCTTGTATTAGTATATAAGGATTGCTTTTCATTCGTTTTGTATCAAATCATAATCATCAATCGTATCAAACCATTTAATATTCATAATCAAAATTCTTTGTTCACTTTCTTACCTTTTTATCTACACCTTAACCTTAAATTAATGCGATGGAGTAAACAGTTTTATTAAGCAATCATTCAATAAGCTATTATAGGAAGCTTATTGAAAGAAGCTAAAAATAGCTTACACACATGTCATCATAAACTTATATTTAAAGTGTAAGTCCAATGACATCTACTCAAATAAACTTTTGTAAATGTTCATTGATATGCAAGGGCTATATAAGCTATGTAACACCAGGGACCTCTCAAACAATTTAGAGATCTTGTTCTAATCTTAAAAATTTGGCTCCAAATAAAAAAAACACTAAAAACTAAAAAAAACATTTCTTTATTTAAATTGTAAATAACATGAATAAAGTAAAAACAAACAACTTGTAAATAACATCAGTAACATTAAAAATTTGATTCTATTTTTGTCATAAAATTTAGGAATCCTATTAACAAGTCACCGCATGTAACTACGTTCAATCACTTTAACTCTCTTGAATTAATACTCATGTCTAGGAATCAGTGTCAATGTTATTGTGTCAGGTGTCAGCGACAATGCTTTGTAGTATATATAAGCAAGGAAAACATATAAGAGCAAAGAGTGTGACCTTATCATCAAGAGCAAGGTTGAGCTTCAAAGTTTGAGTCTTGCGTTTCATTTTGTAAAGTCTCCTTCCCAAAATAAGAAGCCCAAAAAATGCAGCCGCAGCAGCAACAGATAAAGGAAGAGAAATCGAAAGAGGGGTAACCCAATGTTTCAACACTTCAAAAGGAACCTTCCACCACACAACTCTCTTCATATCATCCTCTTTCACCTCTTTCTCTTCCTCTTCCTCCTTCGAATTCGACTCAAAACCATCTTCATCAGCCTCGGTAGCACCGACCGTCGCGGCGGCGGCCTTCACGGCGATTTCGTTATCAGAATCAGAATCGTTCCAGCAATGGAGATTGGAAGTAGAAGAAGAAGAAGGGGAAACGATCGGATTCGGGAAAAGCTGATTAGCAACGTAGATATCATCGAAGTTTCGATCAATTTCGGAATTGGAACTGGAACTACTGGAAATCGAATTGGGAATGTTAGTCGGAATTGAGAAATGATCGGATCTGATAATTGATGAATCGGAATTCAATTCGTCAACAACGGAAACAATCGCTTCATCGTTTTGAACAAATTCCCAATCGCTAGCTTCAATTTCACTTTTTTCATCCATGGAAGCAAAGAAAAGTGAAGCTAATCAATTGAAAGAAGAAACTTGGCAATTTTGTATTAATATTCTATTTAGAACCCTAACTCTAACCCTAATTTAATTTACGTGGAGAGTGTAGTTGTAGTAGTGGTATAGAGTATACAAAGAGAACTGTATCTTGTTCGTTGTTATTGATGTTGATGCCCTTAAACTAGGGACACTTCTATCCATTCACCTCTTCAAGTTGGCTTCTAGAACACCATATTTAATTTAATTTGAGAAAAACAATTGTGCATTGTTAAAGTAAATCAATTTTTGATTTTGTGCATACGGTGACCTTCATCATCATAAATTAACTATAAATTTACATATCACTTAAAAGGTTTTTTTTTAATTATATTTTTTTTTAAAAAAACTAACCAATATATTCTATATTAAAATTTATATACTAAAATATTATACCATAAGTTGCGTCTCTGCCCAAATCATCTTTCAGTAGGTTGTATCTCTGAAATTCAACCTCATAAAAGATATAAATTTCAATGTAGTGTAGGATATTTTTAGAAAGTTTTTAAAAAAAAACAAAGAGATATAAAAGAAAAAAAAAACAAAGAGATATAAAAGAAAAAAAAACATCACTTAAATAAAATTTTGTTTATTTACACTCCCTCTCTAACAAAACAATACTTTTAGCATTTTTAAGGGCCAGTTCAATTAACAATTACCAATATTGTTAGATTAAATATTATATCATAGTTTAAATATGAGATATCAAACTGTATATGTAAAATTTAAGTTGTATTTTATCATTTTATTTACGGTCATAAAAAAAAGTACATTCACATTTTAAAATAACTGTCGCATTTGTAAAAAAAATTATCCCAAATAAACTATAACTTTTAGTTTCTAATATAACTCTTTATTTTAATAATTGTATCATTTAATTAATACAATCTTGAACGTTCTAAATTATTATTTTTTATTTTGCATTTGATAATAGAAATAAATTAAATAATCAATAATGACATTGGAATAAAATCATTACTTTCTTTTTTTTATTTATATTTTTTCTTAATGTTTGTGAAATAATCAAATATGATATTTATTGTATAAATTATTTACACACTTATTAAAATAATTAGTTGGTCAGATTTAATGTATATATGAAACAAAGTTAATTTTTGCCTCTATGACTTATATGTGCCAAATTTAAGCTTAAATATGAAATTTGTCCCCACAAAATGTCAAAAAATGTATTTCAATCTTAGTAAAATTAAATTTTTTGTTTTGGTCCCTACCCTATCCTGGATATTTTTATTATAGTCTTAAATTGTTATTCTTAATTTTGTATTTATGATAATAGAAAAATACTAGTCACTAATAAGGGTGGAGTAAAATCGCCATTTATTTTTTTAATTATTATATTTATTAATTTACGTGAAATAGTCAAGTGGATGGTTATTGTGTAAATTATTTATATTTATTAAAATAACTAATTGTTCATATTTTGAGAGGATATTAGGTTAATTTAGTGGCCAAAGAGAGAGAATTAGATAATAAAGTAATAAGAATATAGCATATTTGATCCTCATTTTTAACAAAATATTAACAATATAATTACTAACATTGGTCGTTGAATAACAAAATTACTCATTTAATTGTCCAGATGGAAAAAAAAGAATCAAATTTTACTCATATTTTGTTCAGACTTATATGTGCCAAATTTTATTTATATTTTGTTGTAGATGGAGTAATCGCTCGGGACTCCTATATAACAAAAAATTGTGTAAAAATAATATATAACGAAACATTATCAAAGCTATACAATAATTAAATACTACCAGTATGTTAGTTAACTTTGAGTAAAAATATTAGTTTGAACTGTTTTTGTCTATTATATCTCAAAAAATTTAAATTAAAAGAGACACACTCTTATACAAAGTCTAAAAGAACCGTTAATACCATTGAAGTTTTACCATGAAATTTATGTATATAGAATTTTAGAATTCATAATTTTTTACCTGGAATATAACCGAAAATCAATTAGTTGAACTCTATTTAATATATCTATTACTCCAACTGTTAATCCAAATTAAACTAATACTTAATACTCTCGTAACGGCGTTCCACTTGTACCAGTTCTCATGACTTTTCTCAACCTTCTCATCTCCCTATATGTAATTTTTGCAACATCTTTTAATATATATTTTTTAATATAATATTTTTTATTGTTTAAAATTTATACAGACTCTATTAAATTATGTAGATTTCATATAAATTTCATAAAATTCACGTAAATTTGAACTAATTAAAGAGAATATTAATTAAAGAATGTGTTGTTACCCTTATTTATTTTTCATTCACATATCTTACTTTTTATTTATTTCAATTACTAATTTTTATTTCTAATTACTTTTTTCAACTTCCTAGGATGTTAATTGAAACTAAAAGGCTCTAGTTCATCTCTTATCAATACTTGCTTGCTTTTGAACTTATATTTTTGTTTCTACTATAAAATCCCATTCCATGATATTGTGAAATTAACTATGTTGACGTGACACATAAATGTCTATTTATTTTCAAATTAGTCTATATTTTTACTCATATTTTATTAAAATAATCCTTGTTTTTATCTCAATTCAATCAAAATAGTTTCTACATTAATCAACAACGTCAACCACAATTTGAAAAACATACAACTACCTTAAACTCCAAAACATTTTTTAATTAGACCAAAAACTATATTGATTTACTATAATTACAACTTTTAACTCAAATATAAACATTTATTTTGTCAATTTTTTGCAAATGAATCAACGACTAGCTATCTCTCAGAAAAAATTTGAAATAAGTAGAGTTAAATGCAATATTAATGTTTTTCTCCACTTATGGTACTAAAATCTACATTGGTATGTGTATCATATATGAATTTCGTAATGGTTTGCACCTCAATGCAAGGTCCATGGTGGTTAAGTCTTTGGTTTCCTTTCAGCGATTAATTAAGTACATTTAACTCATGTGTATTTTGAATTAGATTTAAAATGATAGTTGATATTGGGTTTGAAATATCATTAAGTATTTTTAAATCATAGTTCAACTGATAAATATCATAGTTAGAGCTGTCAAAATAGACTGTATATTCAAGTCGCTAAAAAAACCCGAAAAATTATAGGGCTTGAACCTCAATTTTGAGTCCAGATTAGAATAGGGCTTTTAAGCCCGATCTATAAAAACTCGAGCCTATGACAAGCTAGTCGGCTTTGAGTAGCCCATATAGCCACCATTTATAAAATATTTATAAAATATTTATTCAATTTTAAATACATTATTAATTATTGAGTGCAAAAATATTATTTTGTAATTAGCAATTAAATAATATTAACGAAAAAGTAAACATTATATATACATGTACATGTTAATTTTATTTATTGAGGTTTATTTTGTTGCTAACAATTAAATATTTTTGGAGTTTTATTTTTTATTTAACTATTTATACATGCACATATTAAATATTTTCTGAAAAACAATTAAATCTTTGATATTAACAATTGAATAATATTTTTTTATTATTTATCGAGTCTTATTTTTATTTCCACCTCTACATATAAACTAATCAAGTGCATTGTGACTTTGAAGAAACTATTGAAGCCGTGTCTAACTCTGTTAAACGCCCTCTCAATGTGTCTGTGATGAATATGATCTTACAAGCTCATTCTGATGATTCTGCGTCTAGTAAACCAAATGATCGTCTAATCAACATTTTAAGTCAAAACTCTAATCAAGTCAACACCCTGATAAAAAATCAACCTTCTTAAGTTAATCATTTGAACCCAAAACCTTGAAGAAAGTCTATATCTCAACATTCTCTGCACATCATAATTTAGACTTATCCTCTTATTAAAGAAGATCATGACATCCTCTGAAAATATGATCCTTTGAGATATGCCTTCTGAAATTAAAATATGCTGAATTATTTATGAAGATATATTTGGACATGTCTTACGGGCTAACTTGTCTTAAATGCTAATTCAACATTTCTCAATATTTAAGTAGAAACCGATCATATGAAAAAGTGACAAAGAGAATGAAAAAGGCATTGTGTTAAGAATAATTTCTATAAATGCCTAGAATACATCAAAAGAAAAGAATAAACAAAAAATCCTCTCAACAGAGAGTTATTAAAATTTATGTAAATCAATCAAGTTCTTTGATACACTTGAATTTATATATGATTCCAAATATAATATTCTCCCAATGAGAGTTAAAATCCTAGAAACAAATTTTGTGTAATATTAGACACAAGCTGATGTAAATCGGCCCAAGAATGACAACAACTCATTCATCCATAAGAGGTACATGAAGAGGTATAACATTACTCATGAACCTCAACGACAATCTGCCAGAAAGTTGAGAAGGGTGCTAATGGTAATTGTCTGGAGAGACATAAGAAAATACGCAAAGCTTGAAGAGGCAGAGTAAATAATATTTGTATGCTATTACTTAAATAGTAGATTAAGTCTTTGATTGTACTAAGGCAAAATCTTTCAGTAGGGGGAGAACTAGATGTAGCAACAGTCTGTTGCCAACTAGTATAAAAATCCATGCGTCCCTTCTCTCTCTCTTTGTTATTTTAATTTAAATTCTTTATGATTCAACTTTATCATATGAAAACTATTTATAATTATAAGTTGCATGATTTGATAAAGAACATATCTTTTTGGTTAAACAACTAAAATAATTTTTAAAAATGGAAAAACCCAATTCAAACCTCTCATTTCTTGTATTTTCCAGTACCTTGAATCAAAACAGCCTCTTTAGGTCTCCGTAAAAAACAAAATTTTTATTTAATAAAAAGCCTGAGTTTTTTATACAAAGGTCATATATTTTTAGATTTTCAAAAACTAATGAAATTTTATTTCAATTTCATATTGTCTCAATAAATATTAAATCAATTGACTTTATTATCAATTTTAAAAAAAATTATACAATATCAATTATATTAATTTAATAAATAATTTTAAATTATAAACAATTTAAAATACCTCATATTAAAACTTGCATTATATCTTCATATGTGCTGAACTGACCCTATTGCAAGCTATCCCATTGTTCCTGCAGTTAAAGTTGAAATAGGACCCTTATCATGATCCATGAGTTTATCCAATCCAAAATCACCCAACCTAGGGTTGAAATTTCTATCAAGCAAAACCATTCCCAATTTTTTTGTCCCTATGAAGTATGAATCACTCTTTGCTCACGTTCTTGATGAAGATAAACCAAAATAGAAGCCAAACCAACAACAATATTTACCCAGACCAACTAATTTTTTTTCCTCTTTTAGGTTCTTTGTAAAACATCTTGTCTAAGTTTCCATTAGGCATGAAATCATAAACTAGAAGCAACACTCCTTTATCAACACATCAACCTAACAAATGAACCAAGTTATTGTGCCTTAAACCCAACAATGATGGACAATTCAGAAAGAAACTCATTTTTACCTTCATGAGAATGCCTTGACTTTTTCACTACTCTAATGGTTCTAGAAGGTATAAAGAAAGCTTTGTACATTATTGAGAAAAATCTAAGTCTCACATTGATAAAATATAGAGGTCTATAAGAGTAAATAAAGAGTTACAATTTTTATCTCACATGCCAATTGTGAGGATGAGTTAAGACCAAAATAAAAATCTAAGGCTGTGTTTGATTCAATGGAGATGAGGGGGGAGAGGGGATGGGAGAGAATGAGAATATAGATGTGTTTGGTTCAAAAGAGTGGAGACATAGAAGGTCCTGAGGTTGTTCGAGAGGTGTGGCCGAATAAAGCTCCAAATTTTTAGAGGCACTAAAAAATTTTATTTACAAGTATATATATACTTAACAAACTCATTTTTTAGGCTAAGGTATTTTTAAAAAAATTATATTGTCATATTAAAATAATTTTTATAAAAAATTACTCCATCAAATTCTAAGTTTGTTGACTCATTTTTTTAATAAAAAGACCAAATGGAGTATTTTATTATGTTACAATATAATATTCTTTCATATATATATATATATATATATATATATATATATATATATGTAGGATGTATCAAGTGAGATGAGTTTTAATATGAGAAGATAATAGGGTTAAATTTTGACCATACAACCATACATGGACCATACATGGATGATTATGATTGAAAGTGTTACATAACTAATTAAAAAAGTTATGCGACTTTTTGTTTTAATCTTAATCGTTCATGATTTAATCATTGGCTAAGATTCACTCATTTCATACTCTTATTATAAAATTACTCTCATTTGACATGTTTTGTATATATAACGTAAAAAAAAAATAGGGCACTAAAATCATCACTCGCACAAGACACCCAAAATATCAAGAACGACCTTGAGGCGAGAGGAGGGGTTTTAATGCATTTGCATTTGGTTCAAGGGGAGGAGAGGTATTTTAAGTGATTTTTTAGTTGTTTTGGTTCCCTCTCCTCCCCTCCAAATCCCCCAAAATGGCGGTAGAGCAAAATAAGCCATAGAAAGGATTTTGGATCCTTTCCCTCTTCTCTTAAAAAATGAACCAAACACAAAAACTTAAAAATGTCACTTCCCCTCCCTTCAAAATACCCCGAACCAAACGAACCATAACATGATATCAGAGCAAAGATAAAATTTTGTAAGAATATAGAAATAGTTTAGGACAAGCAACAAACCCTATAATTTTTTGGCTTGAAATATTAACAAAAGTTACCAAATTCAACTCTATAGGAAATAATTATATAATACCAAATGTTCTTGAACTTGTGAACTGCTAGAGCCACCATTTTTCTTTCTTATGGTAGGTTGTTGGGACTAGAAGTGAGAATAAGTTAGGCCGTCCGTCAGGGACCTATGGCATGGCCTAGTTAAAGCATGGTTTGGTCTATTCTATTTAGTAAAAAGGCTAGACTCATGCTTTTTTTTAAAGCCTATTAATTGAAATAGGTCAGACTCAGACATATAAAAAAGTCTATTAGGTCTGATAGGTCGGCGCGCACGCGCGCGCGCGCACACACACACACACATATATATATATATATATATATATATATATATCTTATTATTATTTATTAACATTGTTATTTGTTAGTAACTTAGTATTTATTGAGTAAAAAAAAGGTATAATTTTATTAGTTTCCTTATGTTTATTATTTTATTAGTTTTCCTTATATATAAATTCCTTGTTTAGTCTATTTAAAAAAATGTAAAATATATTATTTAAATGCTTTAATATGAAATAGACTTTTAAATAGGCTTTCAAGCTAGACCCGTTTGAAAAAAAAACATATGATAGGCTATAGGCCAAACTCATGCCTAAAAAAATAATCGTAAGCCAGACTCAGACCTTTCAAAGCATGGTCTGACCTGGTCTATTCCCACCTTTAGCTGGGATGGATCCAAAATTTTCAATAAGTAGGATCAATGTGTAGTGGATTGAATAGTCACAAGAAATGAGATGTTTAAATTGTGACAATTTTAAAATTTAGTTCCTGCACTTTAATTGAAGCTTTACTCAAGACTAAATTTGGTGATAAAAAACTTAATTAGTAAGCTCTCAATTGACCAGAATATTATGAATAGTTTTTATGAAGTTAAGATGTTGTAAATAAAAAAAAAAATTGATAGTGAAGTGTGATATGTGCGTGCAAATAATCAAAGATAAGGGATAAAAAGATCACACAAAAAATGTATACTAGTTTACCCAACTCGGGCTATTTCAATCCTCACAACCGTGAGATTTTCTCTATGTGTTTCAAAACCAGAAGGTTCTCATTTGCAAATTTTCTGTTGATCAATTACAACATTCAACTTTTAATCCATAAAGGAATTTTTTTCCTACACCTTTCAAACCATAAAGGAGTTTTACAACCACCTTTCAACCCATAAAGGATTTCACAATCACCTTTCAAACTAGAAAGGATTTTTACAATCACTTTTCAAACTAAAAAGGATTTTTAGAATCACACTCACTCTAACATAAAAGATAAACTTGAGTTACAAACAATGTGTATGATAAAAAGTGTTTTGGATCTAATGATTCTCAAGTATTTGTTTGAGATAAATAAAGACAAACTCAGTAAATAATGATCCACATTTATATTGAAGAAAGTTGGAGTTTGCTTGAAGAGTTTTTTGACCTGTGCTTACTTGAACAAGTGTTGGTAGATTGAAAATTGAACTATTGTTTTCATCTTTCAATTGATCTTTAACTTATATTATAGATGATGATAGACTTTGAATATTCAATTTAAATTGAATATAGTTGTTGGGCACACTTCCCAATGTTCCAACAATCATCTAAATCATTCTCTTTATGTGTAGAGTAATTTTGTCCTGAACGTTCTTCTTTCGACTAGAACATTATGCCTTTAGTCTTGAAGGAAACATGGGCACAAAGGATGAATATGTCCGTTGGAACAATAGTGATTTAGAAACATGTGCAGCTGTCATGTCACAACACCAATTTAGTTTACTTGAGTGCTTTTGGTACTTGCTTCCATGTCATCAATCTAAAGATCAATCTACAGAATGTTATGAATATTCTTTTTTTGCAAGCGGACTTTCAAATCTTGACTTTTAATTGCTCATTTAATATTGAGAAGCCCATGTACAAAATGTCAACTGATTTATCGTATGTTATCCTTCCAAAAAGATCATTTTTGTCATTTGTTCTTTAATAGAACAACCAGATTATTATGTTGAATGTTCTCCCGTCATTCTTTTAATAAATGACTCAATGTTGAAATGATTTATTCTTCAATGTTGATTATTTTCATATTTTTTTTGTTCATCATGAGAATATTCTTTTATCACAACTGAGAATGTTCTCTTCTATATGATAAGAGAAATCTTTTATTGAATCAATACTTATCACAATTTCTCTTGGTGTTTTCACATGTTGTGTCTCGTCCATCAAATGTCATTGAGATTATTTAGCATAGGCATGAATGTACTGGACATGTTCTTCTTGAAGATGTTATCTTGAAGATTCATCAATCATTCTCTTGAATGATTGATATAGTATATGATTTATTCCTTTTGAGATTGTTTTATAAATATGTTCTTTGACTTATTTATTTATCTTTAATTATGTTGGAATTTATAATATATCCATTGGGCGTAATTCGCAAAGTATCAAATGATCATTTCAATCATTGTCCTTATTCCTTGGTTCAAACCATTGTTACACTTGATTCTTGATACAACTTTTGAGTTGCTTATTTCTCATTAGTATATAAAACTATTTGGAATAGTGCTAGAATAATTTAGAGGAAACAACCAGGTACTCTTGGCCAACATTCATCTTTGGAAAAGGAGAATGTTCTCTTGTCTTATAACAAATATTCTTATCAATAAATGATAAGCTAGTTGAATCAATTCTTCAAGAACTCTTACATAAAAGTTGTTGCTTTTCCTTATATCATTGCATGAGCTCTTTTGAAAATTCATTCAAGATTGTTCTCAAACCTCAAAGCTTTCAATACAAAACTCAATGTGAGTTTTGTCACACTACTTCAAGAATAATCTCGTGTAGCTTGGGATAGAAGTTCTTCTATGATAATTCTTAAAATATGAACCTTTATGTGATGAGGAAGATTTTATGCGATGAGTTTCTCATCCTCTCAATTAATTCTTTCGAGCTTTGAACAATAATCTTTTAATATCTTCATGAAGCTTATGAAACTATTATTGTAATCTTTTGATGATACTTGAAATTCTTTCATAATTGAATATGTACTTGTGATGTGAGTGTTTTCAAGTTTGTCCACTTATATAATTCTTGTTTCTTAAATAATACTTAAATGCAATTGCTTCACAAAGTTTGTTGTCATTGAAACTTGTATAAAAAGATTTTTGACTTCACAACAACGTTGTTTAGTATATATATATTTATATAGATATATAAAAGCACACAAGTGACAAAATGTTAACATAATTATCATTAAGCAAAAAAAGTTGGAGATTACAAAAAGTATACCATTGTACACCCAAAAATTGAAGGCACCTTAATATTTTAGAATTATAATTTCCCTTCACCTGTTTTCATATTTTGAAAGTGTAAAATTTTGTCATTTTAGATTTGTATGTGCATCTAGGAATTTTTGTAAGGGTGACTATGATTATTGTGTTAGTGTATTTTTAACTACATTAACTTGTTGAGACTCTAATATTGATTTTTCTTAGAAATATTTTTTTCCATTTCCATTGTATTAAAAGAATAGAAAGTTAATTAATTACTTGATTAAAATACAAGTACATGTGTAGAAACCTAACAGAATTGTGACATAAAATAGTAAATTTCAAGAATATAATATAAGACAAAAATAAGAATAAAAAGATCAATTTACATGGATTAATATGTTTCTTCACTCAATTTAAATAAAGGCTAAAAGGATAAAAAAAAAACCTAAATAGTGAGACACTTGTAAATGAGAGAAGAAAAAAGGCTTAATTTTTATGTTTTACGGTGGAGAAAGTCTTGTATGATTACAAGACTTTATTTAGGCATATAAAAAAAGTAGAAAAAGAAATAATTAAATGATGTGTATTTTAAAAATGATGAAATAGTGTATATTTTTTATACATATCTTTAAATAATTTTTATTTGAACTTGTGACTGGGCTGACTATTTCTCTTAAAAGTGTGAATGAAATTTGTGAAAAAGAAAGTCATTTTGTTGTGTTTACTCAACTCAGTAACTATCAACTCCCCCGCTAACATTTTTTAAATTAAAAAATAGTGATTTTTTCTAACATGGATGGCCTTTTAGTTCTTAAAGCATCAAATCTCCTTCCACTTTGCCTTTTAGTTCTTTAAGCAACACTCCCTTGTCAACACATCAAATCTCCATTTCCAATTCATCAGCAATTTTGCTAAGAAGATGAATATTTAAGGATTTATGATTATCCTAGTAAAGGAGGGACAAATCTCGTTATAACTAGGGGTGTATATAGGTACAGGTAAACCTGTGAACGCGGTCATTCAATCTAATTCAACTCGTATTTTAATCAAATCCATTTAAGTTTGGATCTAACTCGAACCAACCAATTGAAACTCAATTATGTTCGATTTGAGTATCAGATTTAACTTTTTGAACCCATGAACCCGCGAACCCAACCCATTGACATGACACATATATTTTTATTTATTTTTTTACTATTGATGTACAATTAAAATTTAGTTGTTGGACTATAATTAATAATTTCTTGCTAATTTAATTAATTTAAGTGTTTTATTGTGTTTGTGGATATATTTAAAATATTAAATGATATGTTACGACATAATTTTATTATTTTTTAAATGTTCAAATATTTAAATTTAGTTAATTTTTTTTTAAAATAAAAAAAGATATTTTTTTTTATTACTCGTGAACTAAACTCAACCCAATTCGCTCATAATCAGATTGGTTTGGTTCGGATTTGATGGAAAAATTATGGGTTGAGAGTTTAACTCAACGCAAATAAAATTGATCGGTTCGCATAACAGATTTGACAAAAAACTACTCAACTTAATCCGTGTACTCCAATGCTTATAACATTGTGTTGAGGATAAATCCACCTCATCGACCATGTCACTAACACCAATAGTAGGGAAAGCTTCACTTCTTGCTATACCTTTGTCCATCTCTTCAAGATATAGTGATCGACCACTGATTTGAAATTCATGTGAATAAAGACTCTTAAATAATGGCAAAAATATGTACTAAAGCTCTAAAACTTACGACATGAGTAGCAAAATAAAATTTTCTAATTCAAATGTCACTCACCACTCTCCCAAATCCCTCACCATGAGTCCATGACAAAACAAAATTAAAATGTGACGTTTGTATGTTCACACTCTTCACAAAACATGCTTCAAACAACTCATGCTCGTGTTTAAATAGATCAAAGATAGCGAGACTATAAAGTCCACACACTTGTTGCAAGATACTAGAATATGAGTTTGAGTCTTGGAATTTTTTGGTGTGCTTCTAAAACGAACCGTTTTATTAATATATAATAATAATAATAATAATAATAATAATAATAATAATAATAATAATAATAATAATAATAATAATAATAATAATATTAATAAATAAATAAAACCAACTCCAACTCAATTCCATCTCACTTCTTTTTCCATTTCACTTTCCCCTCCTTTCTCTCTCTCTCTCGGCAACATCCTTCTCCTCCATTTTTGTTTTATTTTTCTTCTTTCTTTCTCCTTGCTCCTTCTCACTCCATAACACAAATTTCCCACCTAAACCCTCAACTCTTAAAATGAATTTAACATCCTCAAGAGCATAACTTCTCATACTCCTTCAAATACTCTTGGTTAGAATTTTTGAGGGTTAGGGTTAGTGAGTCAAAGAAGGAGAAGAGTAACCGTTCTTTGAGAGTTGTTTATTGAGACTATTGGAGGTAAATACACAACTCTAATACTAGTATGAATCTCTGGAAAAAATTTAGTTTTGTTTAAACATCTTATTTTGTGTTTAAAGTAGATTTAAAAGATTTTTATGGTTTCCTAGAGTTAGCTAAACTTTAGAATGATTTTTCTAAAGTCTTGAGAATATTTTTGATACTCAGATTTGTCAGCTATGTCCTGCCGGCTACTCTGAGAGTTGTTTGAGAACAAACTTAGTGGATTCTTCATAGTTGTGAGTAGACGACGATCATTGTCGCATATTTATTTTACTATAATTATTATTTTGCTCGTTTTCTATGTTAAAGTATTTATTTAAAAATTGGGGAAACACAACCTTTGGATTTATCTTGATTTCATTCTTTAATTATTTTCATGGTCTTTGTTATATAATATGTTTGTAGTTTGATTTATTTGTGAGTTACCAAGCATTTAAATATCGAACTGACGTGGAGTTGAATATGTTTTTTCATAAGTTACGATGAAATAAAAAATGATTTTTAACTATGTGTTTTGAAAATCGTTGTTATAATTATAAAATCGTTAACAGAGGTAAGTGCACCTAGTTACATCGTTTTGATTAGGGAGAACTACCCGTTAGATGGAGCCGCCCCTATGAGAGATGTCATTCGTAGGAGGAGAGGGTTATCAACGTGAACTCCCTAATTGATGCATGATGATGCGTTGCAGGATTGAGAGAAGAGGGCTATCTGTTAGATGGAGCCACCCCTAAGGGAAAGGCCACCCTTAGGAGGAGAAAGCTATCAACGAGATGAAGCCGCCTCTTGATTTTAAGAATTTGTATTTTTATTTGTTTGGTTTTTATGAGATGATTTTAAGGTTGTTCATTTTGATTTCACTTTTCTATGAATTGGATCTTTAATATTTCTACATGAACAGCTAAATTATAAGTTTAATGATTTTATTTGTGTATATTTTATTTGAGGATTATCTAGATTTTTTGGTAATATTATTTAACATAATTGCCACAAGGTTGTAAAACAACTATTCGTGCCCTTTTGTGTTTCCCTTCTAGTTGGTGATGGTTGTTGTCTCCTCACTAAGTCTTTGTGACTTACCCCTTCATGTTGTTCTTTTTTTCAGATTCACAGGCAGCTGAGTAGCAAGTTGTTAGTAATTGAAGGTGCAAACACGAGAATGATGGGTTGAATTGTGTTTGACTAATTTGAATACTTTTTCTGTTTTTGCAGTTTTAAAACAAAACTTGATGTATGAATAAAACAGAGTTAGCAGCGGATATAAAGTAAAAATAAAAACACATAATTTTATACTGGTTCACCGTTAACGAGGCTACGTCTAGTCCCTTCACCTTGAAGGATTTCACTAATTCAAACCTTGAATTACAACAGTTCCACTGACCCTCCAAGTCAGTCTTCTCAAACAGTCTAACAATCCTAGACTCTTGAGGAATACAACACCTTGACTTCCTAAGTCAAGTCTTCTCCTACCAATCTGACAACCCCCAGATTGTAGAAGGAATTACAACGCCTTGAATCTAATTGCCAAGTAATCTGCTACCCCTTCTGACTCCCTCAGATTGTAGACTCTACTTCAACAACTTAGATCTAACACAAGGGAAAGAAAATAACACAAGTGCTTGCTTCTAGAAAGCTGGAACTCACAATTAACCTCACTGAAAACTTGAGTGTTTGCTTTTGGAAGTGTATGACTCTTTTGTGATTTTCGATGCTAAGTATTCTGCCTTGAGCCTCCTTTTATAGATGCAGATTAGGGCCTCTTCCAAGCTTAATTTCGAGCTGTATCTTGCTGGATTCTCTTGCAAAAATCTCTTGACCAATCGGGCTTCACTTAAATAAAAAACATATCTTTTTAAGCTTCAGATTTGCTTTCAAAAATAACTGGCCAATCATGTCTTTAGTTTCTTCCCGCCAACAGCTTCTGAACTCCCATACGACTTCAGTTTATTTTTGTAACAAATCCTTTTAATACTTTGATCAAATTTAATTAAATCTCCACCGTTAATCCTCATGATTAAATCTGGACCGTTTGATCTTCTGCGCTAGTCCACATCTGGACCATACTAAGTGATCTGCTGTGATCCTCTGATTTCGGCCAACCCTGGACCACACTTTCTGATCTTCTGATCTTTTAATCTCGGCCAACCTAGTCTAGCAAACTGATCTGCTGTGATCCTCTGATCTCGGCCAATGCTGAACCACACATTCTGACTTTCTGATTTTGGCCAACACTGGGCTATGGTCTGATCTTCTGATCTCGGCCAACACTGGGCCAAATACTTAAATCTGAACCATTAATCTGAATATCTTCCATCTGATCTGGACCAATTCTGGACTTGGTCTGGATTGAACTGAAATTAACTCTGGACAAAAGGATATTTAAATCTGGACTTTTACCTTTGATTCTGGATCAGGTCTGGATCAATTCTGGAAGTCATTTCTTCTGGTCTGGACTTAGTTTCATACCCTGAACCATGCTATCTTCTGGTCTGGGTCAAATCTGGATTGAATCTCTTGTTCTGGACCCATTAATTTATCCTCTGATTAAGTCTGGATCAAGTTTGGGTTGTTTTATCATTTCACTGCCAGACCATCTTCTCATCAGAATTACTTCTGGACTAAGTCTGACATTTGATTCCTTCTGGTCTGGAACAAGTCTCCCTATGGCAGACTTCCTTCTGGTCTGGTCCAGGTCTCCTTTTGACTTTGCTTCCTTCTGATTTGGGCCAACAAAGATATCCTCTGGTAATTCCAGGATGCATCTTCTGGTACCTTCTGGATGCATTTTCTGATATCTTCATCTTCTGCCTCTAGAAACTTCATTTTCTGGTGGCATTTAATGTAATAATTCAAGGTTCAAAATAAGATTACATGGAGTGCTTTTGTAAACATCAAAATCCTAAGTACTTAGAACCAACTTGGTTCCAACATATTCAAGTCTCGATCATATTTTTTGGTAGGCCTATTTAATCGAGGATATTTTTTTGTAAAGTCTGTTGAGTCGTGATGTATTTTGCAGCTATTTTGAGTCTAGAAAGTCTTTTGGGAAATGTATTAGTTATTTAGATTATGCTATTGAAATTGACTAAGTTAGTAGTTTAAACAGGAATTTTGTAAATTTGAAAATGTTGAAGTTACATAGAATACTTTGTCGAAATTTCGAGAAAAATTATATATATTTTTTTGAAATGTTTATTAAGAACGATTTAGTTGCTTAATTGTTAAGCTAGTTAATAGACTTGTCAGATTAGGAGTATAACTTGTGCGCCGATCATGACGTTTGATTTTCGGGTCATGACAGCTTCATATTCACACTTTAATTTATTATATAACTTTTTTTCTATAATATCTTTAAATTTAAAACTCTTAAAAAAACATGATTATATCTAAGTCCACACTCAAATTTTTTAAGCATTTCCCAATTTTTAATATCAACATTCACACTTTTACTAAGCTCGGTGTTTTTCATTCCCATAATAAAAGCATTCTTTATGTATCAAGATGTTCATTTCAACTCTAAAGTGTATATACTCTATGCAACCAAGTATTTCCCTTAACATCATATGTTTCAAGGATTGTACTCCAACCTTCTTCAAAATATTTTTTATCTTCATAACCATTCAAGCCCTTCTTAAAGTCGCTCAAAAAGTGAGATTTGTCCCTCATTAAATTTCCTAAATCTTTGATTTCATTTTGCATCAAAGTGCCACGTATATAGACCATGGTAAGTTCTCGACATAACCTTAACAAGTGTTTTTACCACGTGCATGATCTTAACCAGTAAAAATTGTTTGAAGCATTTTTTGTTTATGTGCCTCTAAAAATGTCTCAAAGAGCCACTTGTATGACTCATCTATTTCTTCATATAATAATGCAACTCCAAATATGGTTGCTCTTCAATGGTTGTTAAATCCCAAAAATATTGTGGAACAAGTGACTTTAAATATAAGAGGGGTGAATTGAGTACTTTAAAAAATACAATAAAAATAAGCACTTCAAAATATTTAATCAATTAAAATAAAATAAGGTGCTTGGAAATAAATTTAAAATAAATACGATAAATAAATATATCAGAAAAATGGATGACTGAAGTAATTAGATGATTGCTATTCAATTGCTGAAAACAAATAAATAAAAACTTGCAAAGATAAATAAAAGAGATGAAAGGAAAAAGAAAAGGCACACAGAAAATTTATATAGTTCAGCCATCGACAACCTAACAGCTGCCTCTAGTTTCACAAACAATAATACTATTAAAATCAAGCTTTTAATAAAGGATCAGAAAGTAACATTTACATTTGAAGAGTACCCTCCACACAAAGCAATGGGATACCACTTCCCTTTGTGGAAGAGACTCAAAACCAAGAGATATTACCTCTCTTGAAAACTTTGGGATCAACACCCAAAAATAAGAAATATAAAAGATAAAGAGATTACACTCAATAATATAGAAAATAAACAAATTGAAGCATACAATAATACATCTCAAACTATGTGGAATGTAAAGTCTCTCAAATAAAATGAATGAGAGTGATGAAAAGATACTCTTAACCGAATTTTTGTGCAAGAAAATGAGTTGTAAAAAGAACTACCAATAAACTCCTATTTATAGAGAAAGTAGGACAACCAATTTAACAAATAGTTTAAAGCCAAATTGAATTCCAACCTTAAAAAGTTATAATCGATTATACTACATTAGTAATTAATTATAGAGCTGATTTCAAAATTGCACCGTTGCAAGATTGATTGAAATCGTACCTATAATTGATTAATGATAAATAATAATCGATTATATCATTTTTCCAAATCGATTACCTTAGTTTGAAAAACATTTTGAACCCAAAGCCTATCAATTATTGAAAGACCCATAATGATTTTTATTATAATAACATAGATTTAAAAAAAAATGCTCAAATACATTTTTTATAAATACAGTTAATTATGCAATTTCTAAAATCAATTATAACTTTTCTTTTAAAAGTATTTTCATGCAAAATCAAATTTTAATGAAAATCATTGTGAGTGTGTGATTTATTTTATTTTAGAGAGCTTGATTTCCACTTTTATAATATCCTAAAAACACACGATACAAATAACATAAAATCTCATAGCTGAAAACTTGTAAATTTCATATCCTTTTCCGCTTTTTGCATATTTATCCTTCTAGGACCATTTTTGTCAATCATCAAAACAAATTATTCATGTTAAGACATATATTCACAACTACTAGCGGTCTATTATTTGTGCAATAAATTGAATCAAAAGAAACCAATTCACCAAAATAGCCATAATCAATTATCATCCTTGCATTTACCTAAACACATTGGTGATTTGATCTTCATCAATAGGCATGGTATAAAGTTTGATTTTCAAATGATTTTTGAAAGTATTGCAAAAGATAACCGACTTCCCAATTTACCATGCTATTTTGTCTTCTCTTTTGAAGATATTTCTTTTTATAGTTCTATCTCACATTTCTTTTATTCATCAAATCAAACAACCTCCTATGTTGTAGGCCAACATCTTCTACTAATTCAATTTTACGAAACTTTAACAGGTTTAGAAGCATAAATTATCGAAAACTTGGAATTTTAATAGGTTTAAAGTTCGACGTAGAAATTATCGCTTCTTGATCTCTTTCATCCTTACAAATTTTTCTCTTGAAAAAGTATCAATTTTTCTACTATTCATTTTTACTTTTCTGTGGTAAAGAACACAATTTCAAAAATCTAACAATAACACAACTCAAAAAGAAAAATACCTAACAATTCAAACAACCAAATTTCCAAATATAAGTGCAAGATAAGGATCACTCATGTTGAAACCAATATGAGGATACCATGTTGCGATCTTGACCATTGAAAAACATATTAGAGGAGTGTCTTGGAATTTGAATAAAATAGAGGTTAATTAAGAATAGAGATTTGAAATATGGGAGAAAAAACTATAAGAGGGTCAAATAGTATAATTTTCAAATGTTATAGACCAGATCAATAGTTCTATCTCAAATATATGTAAGTTCTCCTAACCTAAATCCAAGAAATTAAAACGAAGCAACTCTTGTCAAAATATTTAAAACCATGCAACCTAGATAGTTCCAAGGACAAGGAAGCAATCTAACAATCAAAGCCAAACGTTGCTAGTTTCCAATACAAAAAGAAAAAAATAGCATCCATAATGAGTGTGTGAAACAGATTGTTGTAATTTTTAACTATAAATAAGGGTATTATTAATTTTACATATAATTTTTATATAATCCTCAATGGGGATGAAATGTTAGCCTAATAACTAACTACTATGTCACGCGTATATTTTAATAACAAAATTGGAGATTTAAAATTTAAATTTAACAAATTAAAAATAAAAAGGCAGGAAAGCCACATTTCAAATTACTTTAGTTTTATAATTAAATAAATTTGAAGTAAAGAGAAATAATTAGTAAAATAGATAGAATAGATCATAATTAGTAACAATATGCATAGTTGGTTTGGAGATTTTTTGGTGCTCAAGTTATCTTTTGATATAATTTAATAATTTCAATTTAAAAATATGTCTACCTTGCAACAATAATATGGATAATTAATATTATTTTTAAATTATGTGGTTGTCTTGCAATTGTCAAGGAGTGAAATTCCCACCACCAACATAATACTAATACATTAACAATTAACTTTATATAAATTGTTTTAATTTGAAATTAGAGATTTTATTTTTACTCTATGTAAAATTAAAATATAAAATCCAATTTTGATTTTATTATTTGCACATAAAAATTTTATAGTGTTATAAACATATATAAAAAAAAAATGTTGCTATTCTATTAGAGACTAAAAAAATATTAAAAAAAACATAAATTATAAATAATTATATTAGTAAATGAAAAAATTTGGTCCCAGCGGGGCTCGAACCCGCGACCTTCGGCTCATAAGACCAACGCTCTAACCAACTGAGCTACGGGACCATTTCGTTATTTTTTGTCAATCTAATGTATCTAAACTAATATACCTTCTATAAAATATTTACTTTTATGCTGAGAATTAAACTTCATAGACTTATCACCTGTATAAAATTGATTCTTGATGATCATTGCTTCAATACAATATCATTTTAACCTAAATATATTTTCTATGTAGACATATGTAAAAGATTTCATCTAAAATGAACATTACAAAGATATATAAAACACAATAATTTCTCTCTAGGAAAGCTATGCATGCGAAATTATTTTAAATGATTCATTATTTCAGAGATAATTTGA
This sequence comes from Cicer cuneatum, assembly GCA_037974295.1. Lineage (NCBI taxonomy): Eukaryota > Viridiplantae > Streptophyta > Magnoliopsida > Fabales > Fabaceae > Cicer > Cicer cuneatum. The sequence continues at coordinate 54,988,162 of JBBPBO010000004.1, read as the reverse complement.
TAATATCTTAGATTGCAAGCACATAATGTTGCTTGACGTACACATATTCTTACAAATAGCAAAGGTTTTTATATAAACAAACGAACTTAATGCTATCCTAATATTTCTGTACGCAAGAAAGCATTGGCTAGTATTGTTGAAAAAACATGTTAATAAGCTTTCTCAAATTTATTACTTTTTCTAATAAGTTCAGACGCTTACAATTTATCACCCAAATAAACTTTTTTGGAATAATCTGTATCAGTTTGTTAGTTAACAGAAACACGATTAATTTCATAATACAATAAAACAATCTGAACATTAGAATTAATACATAAATAATGTGTTTAATTTGCATATAATTTACTATCAATTTTATATGAACGGAGTTTCTAGCCGAAAGTTGTGAGTCTGTCAACCGCTGAGGGACTGCTAGGTTTGAAGTTATATATTTTTTATTCAGTATTTATAATTTTCTTGTTTTCATGGTGTTATATGTTGAAATAATTTTATTCCATGAATAAATTAAGTCAATTGCATAATATTATATTTTAATATGATAATTTTTTATTATATTATATCTTGATATGTATTAATTTATTTATTCTCATATGATTGAGTTTTTATGTCTAGTGATATTTATAAATTTAATTAGTTTTGGATTAGCCATAACATCCTTAATTGGTTAAAATTATTTTAAAGCTTTATATAATCACATAAGGAATTATACATTGTAATTAATTATACGTGGGATAGTGAATTTTATAATCCACAATGGAAGAAACTGGATCTGAGGAACATTAGTGGGTGTTTCATTGTATATACCAAAAGGTCTAAAGATTATATATTTTATTGTTCTTCTCACACAACTAGAATTGTGGAATCAAGAAATGCAGGAACATAGATTATGTGCATGATCATAAAAATCAGGAACTTAGATTATGTGCATGATCATAAAAATCAAGAACTTAGATCATACAAAGTATCAACATTCCACTTAAGGTGATACATTGGTTGTCGTGCATAACATCCTTCAAGATCAAATAGATGTTGATCAATCAATCATTGAGATTCCACAAAATGTTAATAATCTAGTAGATTAAATTGATCATCAAATGTCCAAAAATGATGATCAATTAGTTGAACAAGATGATCCACAAGAAAATGTAAATCCAACATTGAAAAGATCTACTAGACCAAGAAAATTAGTTATTCCTGATGATTACATTGTGTATCTACAAGAATTTGACTATAATGTTGGACCTAGGTATGAACCTGAAATGTTAGCACAAGCCACAAGTTGCAATGAGTCAAACTATTGATATGATGCAATGATTGATCACATTGAGTTTCCTAATAGAACAAATTCCATTGGTAGTAAATAGGTCTTTAAGACTAAGAAAAACTCATTAGATAACATTGATTGATATAAAGTCAGTCTTGTTGCTAAGGGATTTACTTAGAAAGAGTGAATCAATTACACAATACCTTCTCTCCTGTATCTAAAAAAGATTCTCTTTGTGTCATCTTGGCACATTTTGATCTTGAGTTGCATCAAATGGATGTGAAACAACCTTTTTTAATGGTGATTTGGAGGAGGAGATTTATATGCAGCAACTTGAAGGTTTCTCCTCTAGTGATGATGAGCATTTGGTTTGCAAACTTAAGAAATCCATATATGGTTTAAAACAAGTCTCACGTCAATGGTATATAAAATTCCATGGACTAATATCTTTATTTGAATTTGTTGAAAATCCCATGGATCAATGCATATACCAGAAAATAGTGGCGGTAAAACTTGTTTTCTTGTTCTAATAATAAGGGTTTGTTGCATGAGGTGAAACAATTTCTCTCTAAAAACTTTAACATGAAGGATATGGATGAGACATCTTATGTCATTGGCATTAAGATCCATAGAGATAGACCTCGAGGTATTTTAGGTCAATCACTAGAAACCTATATCAATAAGGTTCTAGAGAGAATTCGGATGAAAGATTGTTCACCAAGTGTTGCTCCCATTATGAAGAATGATAAGTTTGATTTGAATCAATGCCCTAAGAATGACTTTGTGCAAGAAAAAATGAAGAATATTCTTTATGCTTCAATTGTTGGAAGCCTTATGTATGCTCAGGTGTGCACAAGACCCAACATTGCATTTGTTGTTAGAATCTTAAGAAGGTATCAAAGTAATCCACAACTACAAAAATAGAAAATAGTGTTGAGGTACATTCAAGAAACCAAATATTACAAGCTTATGTATAGGCAGACAAAGAATCTAGACATGATCAGCTATTAAAATTCTGACATTGCTAGTTGTGTTGATTATTGCAAATCAATATATGGATACATTTTTATGATGGTCGGTGGAGCTATTTCATGGAGAAGTGCCAAGCAAACATTGGTTGCTACTTCTAATATGGAAGTCGAGTTTGTCTCATGTTTTGAGGCTACCTCTCATGGTGTATGGCTTAAGAGTTTTTTTCAGAGCTTAGAATTATAGATTTTATTTCTAGCCCTTAAAAATTGTTTTTGCTATAATTTAGCTGCTGTCTTTTTGGTTAAGAAAAAGAACAATAAAAGTGGAAATCTAAATAAGCATATCGACATCGAATAGTTAACCATTAGAGAAAGAGTTAAATATAAAGTAGTGGTCATTCAACGCATTAGCACTAATTTGATTATTATTGATCATTTGACTAAAGGTATGCCACCATTGAAATTCAAAGATCATGTAAAGAAAATGGGACATGGTTCCTCCTTATGATTGTATACATACAATTCATTAATAAAACTCTTATATTGTGATATTTTCTCATATTCGTGTGCAAATTTAATTTTTGAGAAAATATACTTCATCTGGACCAAGAATAAACACATGGTTTATTCATTAAAGTTTTGTTACCACATTATGTATATACTTGATAAACTAAACATGTTGTAATACGTGGATAATACTCAAATATCATCATGATTCACATGTTTTTTTCTTAAGAAAATTATTTAAGTATAAATTAAACTAATAGTTAGATCATATGGACCAAGTGGGAAAATATAATAATATAAGTTTAATATTAAAATTGATTAACCATTAAAACTCACTATTTAGTGGTCCATAGGTTATGGAATTTGGTTAGTGAGTGGTCTCAAACTTAATGGTCTTCAAGGACTATTGTATGGGTAGTAATGCTCTCAAGCTTAATGCTCTTTAATGACAATTTTATGGGTAGCAATGCTCTCAAGCTTAATGGTCTTAAATGATTATTATATGGGTGATAATGGTTTTAATTCTTGATGGAATCAAGTTTAAAAATAGCATTTGGTCCCTAAGCTTGCTTTCATTCCTTCTTTCACAAAATACACATCTATATTTGGGGAAAGTAATAGATTCGAATAACCAAAGACAATGTACACACATTGTTGTAACAATGGCTGGAAGTAAATAGTTTTTTCTATTTTCTGCATGGTTTATTGATTTTGTATATTATTTTATTATTAGGAACGTATGATGAATTGATAATGATATGACAAATCTTAGTTTACCAAAATAGAATCATATGTTAATGTACACATTAAGAGGTAACAAAAATGAAAGAGTAGATTTACCAACAAAAAAAAACAACTTCAACAAACATGTCTTTAAGGGCTTGTTTGAATTAACAACTCATAACATGTCTATAATTGTTTTTAGTTTATTTAGATAAGCTTTGTAGGATGGCTTATCATAATACCTTATAGCTTAAATGAAAATAGGTTTGATTTATTTTATTTTTAGTTATAGAAGTCGCTTATACATAAGAATTTATATGATAAACGCTTAATGAAAATTGTTTATCAAATAAGAGACTTCAAATATGAATATTCATTATAGCCACTACTTTTAATAAAGTAAATAATAGTAGTTGCTTTCCAATGCAACATCCCGACCATTACCGGTACTTGGGGGATAAGTATCGCCTCATCACATTTCCACTACCAATTGATCCACGGATTAATTGGTAGTGAAAATGTGTTGAGGCGATAAGGGGTGAGAAGATCGTGAGTAGCATCGCCGATAACGATAATTGTCGGGATGTTACAGATAGAAACAATGTAGTGGAAGTTTGAGCTTCAATTTTTATCTTGTAGTGTGATACTTAATTTTCTATTTTGGAGTTGTGTATGTAGGATTATGATTTATATTTTTACAATATACTTCGGTTGATATAGTTATGTTATGTGATATCAAAATTTAATCCTACAATGTGCATCCCTCGATAACAGTTTTGTCCAATAGCGGTTATGGTTGTGCTATAGTGCATTAGGATAATTTAAACAAATCTCTTTTGTTCTACTATATGTAAGACCCTAAATTTAAAATAAATTATGGATTAATATCAAGTGTAATTTTGGAATGTTTGTAAAATATTTAATATATGTATATTATATACATATATATAAATATTTATTTTTGAGATTGATTAAAATTATTGGGCGAAGGATAATTTAATTTAATTATGAGTAATTAAATATCGGACAGTCGATCAAGATTTTATTTGTCAACAAAGTGGTGACGGAAGTGTTTAATTACTTGAGGGTCAAGTAATTTTATAATATATATTTACACATATTAGGTGGCACATTATGCCTATATATATGTATATATGTGAGAAGGCAAGGAGGAAGCAAGAGAAACAAAAACATTTCCTCTCCTTCCAGCCGTGTGAACCTTCTTCTTCTTTCTTCCTCTTCCCATTCTGTTTTTGTGTTGGTGGTAACAAAAGAGCATCTTCAAAACTCAAATTACTTGGAAATCCAAGCGTCGAAACAGAAAGTGTCAAGGAGGAAAGTTGTTCCTCTCATCATTACAATGCTAGAGAACCAACTTTGGTAGCGACGACGCAAACGAGAGTTTCCAGAAAATCAAGTTTTAAACACTATCTTGTGAATTTTAAAGTGTTGGGAAACTTTGAGAAGGGTTAAAGTGAATTAAAATGGAACTTTGGTGATATTTTGAAGTGGTGGTGATGAATTTTTTGAGACTTTACTGATGTAGTGAAAAATGTTGATTTGTGCACTGAGACTGCCTCTGTATTCGAATACCAGAGGGCTGTATTCGAATACAAAGTGTAAATTCTGCACTGTTTTTGGCTTTTGTATTCGAATACAGAAAAGCTGTATTCAAATACAGATTCGTATTTTCCAGAAATCTCAGTTTTAAACACTGTGTTATGAATTTTAAGAGTTTGGGAAAACATTGCAAAGTGTTAATGATTACTTGACTGTTTAATCATGATTGTGATGATGATAATCTTGATTGTGCTGAGATGTTTTGAAAGATGATGGAAAGATTGAATTTTCCTGATAATGCATACTGTTTCAGTGAAGAGAAAACATGCATATTCATACATTGCATAGTCAAGTGGTACCCGCGACGGGCCACAGAGTAATGCGCAACCACGTGCTGATCTGTTGAGCGATTGCACGAGTGCTGGTCTGTTGAGCGACTGCACTAGGTACTGATCTGTTGAGCGATTGTACCTTGGTATATAGGTGCTGGTCTGTTGAGCGACTGCACTGGTATTGGACTGTTGAGCGTCTGTACCCTGAAATGCGCGACCACGTGCTGATCTGTTGAGCGACTGCACTAGGTACTGATCTGTTGAGCGACTGTACCTTGGTATAAGTCAAACGTGCTGGTCTGTTGAGCAACTGCACTGGTGCTGATTTGTTGAGCGATTGCACCCTGGTCTTGAGGGTCGTTAAAGTCATACATATTTAAATTGTGCTGGTCTGTTGAGCGACTGCACCTTGGTGATTCCAAGAAATTGTATACATGAGCATATACATATTGCATCGAGGGATTGACCGGTGGGTCACGATTTGGATTATATGATGATGATTGGAAATTGATGTGTGTGAGTACTTTACAGAATCTGAATTTCTGATTAATTATTGTGTTTATTGAAGTGTTGACTGCACTTACTACATATTTTCCATATGAAACGGTTGCTGTTTGAAAAAGCTGATATGTCATGAAAATTCAAAAGAGCATCCTTAATTTTCATCATTGTCATATATTATGCCATGGTTATATTTGTTGTTGTGAGATATATGCTATGTGATTACTTGTTATTTTCAGTTGGTGACCCTTGCTATTATATGTGGACTTTGGGCTTTGCACTCAGATGCCCCCCAAACCCATGCCACCCGTGGGACCCGAGACGACGGAAATGTCGCTCGACTTCATTGATCGTGCCGTGCCTACTGCTTGGGTTTACGAACCCTGTAACACCCCAATTTTTATAATAACTATTTTATTAATGAAATAAGATTTTAAATAATTAATTTGATATTAATATTATTTTAGAATATATGTTGATAGATTTTGTGATTAATTTCCGTTATATGGATGTTTTCTATGACGTGTTAGTTTGATATATATTATATTATATTAAATGAGTGATATAAATAATAAATATTTTATTTTATTATTTTATATGTTTTTCTAAAAGTAATTGTATTTTAGTGTAATATTTTAAAGAATAAGATTTCATGCGATTTTATATTTCAATTATTTTGAACTATTTTCTATTTTTAGTTATTTATTTTATAAATAATTATCTTGGGATAGTAGTGATATTGTGTTTGATTTACTTTATTTATATATACTTATTATGACGTTGTGATTTTATATATATTTATTATGATTTAGTAATTAATATAAAATGTAGATGTTATATTTATTTATTTTATAATTTCGACTATTCACTAATGATGGTAATATTTTAATTTGAGTATTTGGAAAAATAAGTATTATTATAGTGCTTATTTGGAATATGATAATTTTGGTTATTAATGTATTTTAAAAGATTAATTATTTTATAAAATATTAGTTTTAGAATAAAAGAAGAAGAAGAAAAGAAAGGAACAAATAAGAAAAGAAGAAGAAGAAACGAAAGGAACCATCGATGTTGACAAAAAAAACGCACACCCTCTTCCTCTCACATTCATCCCATCAATTCCTTGTTATTTGAATCGATCCCAACTTCTATCCCACACAAAATCGGCCACTGAATCCATTTTTGGCATCAATTTTATCAATCGTGGCTCCGTTTCATCAGAAACAGCTGCGCTATTTTTCTTGGGCGAGCTGTTTTTGGCCGATTCCGATCAACACGTTTGTCGTATCAAAAAACTGACATCGTTTTTGGATTCCTCTCGTCGAAACCTTCAAGAAGCACTATTCATTTGCATTTTTCGGTGAAGTTGACGTCAGACCCTTCCGGCGCTCCGACGAGTCGGTGAGACTTTTTCTGCAGTTTTTTCTCGTTGTTTTGATACTATTTTTGCTCCAAAAATTATTATTAATTATTTAACATTAATTTTTATGCTCCGCATAATTTATCAGTCACGTCTCAGAGATTTTGTGAATTCGCCGTTTATTTGGATTCGCTCGCTGTACGTCGTCTACGGTTGCTGTTGAAAACATCCATTGATTTCTGTTATTACAGAAAGCGTCTAACTAAGGTAAGGGGTGAGAGAGCATTTAAATTCATGAGTATAATATATTGTGAGATGAAAACCTTATAAGGGTTGTAATTTATATTTCACTTTCACTTGTTTAATTAGAAAAGACCTTTTGTATGAAAACCTTATAAGTACTAGTAAGTTTTTGGAATTAAATCAAGAAATTATAGTTAAGTCAAGTTCATTGAGATTGCATTGTTTTAATTAAGGAATAAAGTTAAATTTTTACGTGTGTATTTAGAGGAACGTGATATCATAAACTAGTTATAAAAATTCTTATTTTCTTGAAAACATATTTTCTTTATCCGTTGCGAATAAAAAAAAATCTAGTATAAATTATTTTATATGTTGTTTTGGGATTTAGGGTGTCACAACCCCACCTCAAGCAGGGCTACATACACGGGGAGATTGGCGAGGATTTGTAGGACCAATGGAGTGGTGCACTACGTAGAGCACACCTATGCGAGGATTGATTTTCCTGTGCCTTCTCGTTTGATATTGGAGGCGCACGGAATTTTTGATGATGCTGAGGAGCCAGCTAGAAGGGTTGAGACGGAGGCCACCGTAGGAGTGGTGACTCCAAATCCGGTGATTGGAGGAGAGGCACGTGATTCTGAGATGGAAGAGAAGAACGAAGAGCCGAAGCCAATAGCAGCTGATATTCCGGGTCCGTCTAGGATCTCCGATGATTGCTATGAGATTCCGGCACCGCCGAAGCGATCGAGACTATGCATTGATCTGACTTCGGAGGAGACTGATCCCTCTCTATATGATGAGGAGGAGGAGGTCACATCAAGGCGAGCGACGGAGTCGGATGAGACTTGTTTGGGATGCGGAGGAAATCCGTGCTACTGTAGCTTTAGTGCATGATCAGTTAGACTTGATGTATAGGATTTGAGCTGGAATTGTAATTTGTTTTATTTTGGAGATATTTGTACTACTTTCCGCTAAACCATGCGCTCTGATATTTTTTGTTGGTATGATATGACACTGATATTTTGGGATGTATTAATGTTTAATATTAATTTCCAAAGATAAGTACTTAGTGATATTTCTGATGAAATTATTTAATTACGTTCATAAATTAATCCACGACGTACTATTTTTACGAAAACGAATTAAAAGAAATTTTATTTCAATCCGTTTGAAGTGATGAATTTGGGAAATTATTTTAATTAATTATTTTAAAAATAAAAAAAATACACTCGCGCTGTGTTTTAAACTCGGGGTGTTACAGAGTGTCTGGATTCCAGATTTCATTTGCATACTGTTTTCAATGAAGAGAAAACATAGCATGTCCATGCATTGCATAGTCAGGTGGTGACCGCGATGGGCCACATAGTTGATGCGGTGACCGTGATGGGCCAATAAGTTAAGTAGTAATCGTGATGGGCTACGGAATGGTCGCGTGTTTGTGGTGGTCCATTCTATCCGTGCGAGTATTTAACTTCTGTATGTTTTGGCCTTTGAGAGGCTAACATACGCAAAACGTGCTGGTCTGTGAGCGACTGCACGTGTGCTGGTCTGTGAGAGACTGCACTAGTGCTGGTCCGTGAGAGACTGCACCTTGGTGTAAAACGTGCTGGTCTGTGAGCGACTGCATGTGTGCTGGTCTGTGAGAGATTGCACTGGTGCTGGTCCGTGAGAGACTGCACCATGGTCATGTTTGGCATGTGAGAGCCTAACATATGTAAATCGTGCTGGTCCGTGAGAGACTGCACCTTGGTAATTCCAAGAGTTGTGTACCTTGGCATATACATATTGCATTGGGATGGTTGACCTGTGAGTCATGATTGGATATAAGTTAATGAGTGGAAATCGATGTGTGCAAGTATCTTATGAATTCTAAGTTTCTAATGAGTTGTGGGGATGGTTGATTGCATTTGTACTTGCAACATGATTTTTATATTAAATTGTTTGCTGTTTTGCAAAGATACAGATGTCATGTATTTTAAAAAGTGAGCATCCTTATTTATCATCGTTGTTATAGCATTGAAATATGCCATTAGTGTATATGTTATATTTGATATAATTTCTATGTGGTAATTGTTAATTTCGGTCGGTGACCCTTTACAATTATTGTGGAAATTTGGGCTTTGCCATCAGATGACCCCCAAACCCGTACCACCGATGGGTAAACAGAGGACGGAAACATCGCTAGATTTCATTGATCGTCAGCTGCCTACTGCTTGGGTATATGACCCCGTCTCAAGCAGGGCTACTTACACGGGGAGATTGGCGAGGAGGTGCAGGATCGACGAGGCAGTGGCTTACGTAGAGCACACTCATGCAAGGATTTACTTTCCGATACCTGCCAGATTGATATTGGAGGAGTACAGAGTTTTTGCAGACGCAGAGGGTCCGACTGTAGGGGTTGAGACGAAGGCCACAATAGATGTGGTGACTCCTAACCCGGTAGCTGGAGGTGCTGTGCGTGAATCCGAGGCGGGAGAGAAGAATAAAGGACCGACACTAGCAACAATTGATATTCTGGGTCCATCTAGGATAGCAGATGATTGTTTTGAGATTCTGGCACCGCCGAAGCGACCCAGATCATGGGTAGATATGACTTCGGAGGAGACTGATCCTTCCCTGTATGATGAGGAGGAGGACGTCACATCGAGGCGAGCCGCGGAGTCAGACGAGACTTGTATAGAATGCGGAGGGAACCCTTGCCACTGTAGCTTTAGTGCATGACCAGTTTAGACTTGTTGTATAGGGTCTTGAGCTTGGTGGATGTAATTATTTATTTTGGGATAATTGTATATTTTTCCGCACTCTGATAATGTTTTGATGGGTCCAGGATACAGCTTTTGGATGTATTTTTATTTTGGTATATTTTGAAGATCAATTTCCTAAAACTAATTTACTAGTGTAAAGTTATGATGTAATTATTTAATTACGTTCGTCATTTGAATTACGATGTATTATTTTATGGAATGACTTAATTTTAATTATCTTGAATTAATTCGAAAATTCTTTTATTTATTTGATTTTGGTTAAAAAAAAATACACTCGCGCTGTTTAAAACTCGAGGTGTTACAATTGTGGTATAAGAGCATTTGGTTAAAGTTTTGGTTAGGCTTTTGGTTAAACTTTTGGGTAGAGCTTTGGTTAGATTGTTGGTTGCGAGTCGTTATCTGATCATGCATAGGAGCAAGTAGTTAGAGTGTCAAGTCTTGTATAGTTGTGGTGTGCTGAAGTGATGATGTTGTTAAGTTATGATTTTGGAATTATTCTTAGTGGTGTGAGATTTCTACTTGATGATGGTTTTGTAGGGAACAATGCCTCCAAGAAGAGATGACACTACAAGGGCCAACGTCAGCAGGGATGATCGGATGGCTTAAACGATGAATAACATGGCTGCGTCTGTTGCTGCACAGACGGCTGCAAAGACTTAATGAGATCTAGAGAAAAGAGAAAGAGAGATTCGTGCTACTGAATCAAGAGGACTAGAGGATTTTCGTCGTCATAATCCTCCAAAGTTGGTAATGAGGGTCCAGAAAGAGCGGACCAATGGATTCAAGAAATGGAAAAGATTTTTGAAATGATTAATTGCCAGGCGGCGGTCAAGGTCAACTATGCTACCTATCTGCTACTAGAAGATGCATAATATTGGTGGAAAAGTACCAGACTTCTGATGGGATCAACTCATGAAGAGGTGAACTGGGAGTCGTTCAAAAAGAAGTTTTTGGACAAATACTTCCCGATGAGCACTAGGACTAAGTTGGGTGATGATTTTCTGAAATTGCACCAAGGAAACATGACGGTGGGTGAATATGCAGCTAAGTTTTAATCTTTGTTAAGGCATTTTAGATTTTTCCGTGAAGAGGTGGATGAACAATTTATGTGTCATCGTTTTCAAAATGGACTGAAGTATGAGATTCAAGACTCGGTTTTACCCTTGGAAATTGAACGTTTCCAAACATTAGTGGAGAAATGTAGAGAAGTTGAGGACATGAAGAATATGAGGGCTAACCGAGGAGGGAACTTTAATTCAGCAAGGCCTAGTCGGGTGAACTATCAGAACTATAAAGGAAAACAGGTGGTTAAGCCATATAACCGACCACAGAACAACAACAGAGGTCAGAATCGCCCGGGGAACCAAAATTTTGGACGACAATTGGGACAAGGGGTCCGATGTTTCCGATGTGGGAAAGAGGGACATTATGCTAGTGCTTGTACCGTAAAGGATCCTCCATGTTTTAATTTCCAGAGGCCAGGACACTTTGCAAGGGATTGCAAGGCTCTGAAGGTGGAACCAACAGTGAATGCAACTAGGGATACTTGTCCAACTGCTAGGGGACGCGTTTATCATATGGATGCTGAAGCAGGGAATCAACCTCACAATTTGATCCGGCGAGATTGCAATATTGCAGGTAACACACTAACTGCACTTTTTGATTCGGGGGCAACCCATTCCTTCATTGCTATGGACTGTGTGAATCGTTTGAAGCTATCTATGTCTTCCTTACCTTTTGATTTGGTTGTTTCCACACCTGCTAAGACTTTGACCGTAAATACTGCACCTTGGTATACGTAAAACGTGCTAGTCTGTGAGCAACTGCACATGTGTTGGTCTGTGAAAGACAGCACCATGGTCATGTTTGGCCTGTGAGAGCCTAACATATGTAAATCATGCTGGTCCGTGAGAGACTGCACCTTGGTAATTCCAAGAGTTGAGTACATTGACATATACATATTGCATTGAGATGGTTGACCTGTGAGTCATGATTTGATATGAATTGATGAGTGGAAATCAATGGGTGCAAGTATCTTATAAATTGTAAGTTTCCAATGAGTGGTGGGGATGGTTGATTGTATTTGTACTTGCAACATGATTTTTATATTAAATTGTTTGCTGTTTTGCAAAGATGCAGATGTCATGTATTTTAAAAAATGAGCATTCTTATTTATCATCGTTGTTATAGCATTGAAATATGCCATGAGTGTATCTGTTATATTTGATATAATTGCTATGTGGTAATTGTTAATTTCGGTCGGTGACCCTTTACAATTATTGTAGAGAATTGGGCTTTGCCCTCAGATGATACCTGAACCCGTATAACCGATGGATACACTAACGACGGAGACATCGTTAGCTTTCCTTGATCTTCACATACAGAGTAATTTGTTGACGACGCAGAGGGACCGACAGCTTGGGTGAAGACAAGACTTGTAGAGGATGTGGTGGAAACCACTTGCTACTGTAGCTATAGGGCATGATCAGATCAGACTTTTTGTATAGGGCATAGTGTTAATGACTGTACTTATTTATTTTGGGATAATTGTACATCTTTTCCGCACTCTGATAATGTTTTGTGGGTCTAGGATACAGTTTTTGATGTATCTTTATTTTGGTATATTTTAAAGATCAATTTCCCAAAACTAATTTACTCGGTTAAAGTTATGATGTAATTATTTAATTACGTTTGTCATTTGAATCACGAAGTATTATTTTATGAAATGACTTAATTTTAATTATCTTGAATTAATTCAAAAATTCTTTTATTTATTTGATTTTGGTTGAAAAAAAAATACACTCGCGCTGTTTAAAACTCGAGGTGTTACACTATACAGTATATTTAGTACAAAGTGTTGTTAAATAGTGGCTAGCGTTGTTACCAAGCGGAATTTGAGCAAATTTGTGTTTTCCGCGAACCAGGATTGAAAAAATTGCTCATAAATGCCATAAATTATGAATGTTATACTTTATAAGGTCTATGTATGTTGTATTTTCTATGTTTGGTTTCATACACAAAGAAATTATGAATATATTGACCCTAAGACAATGTATCATTGTTGTTCAATCTTTCTGAATATTAAACATAATGCTTTTCCATAACATGTGTAAAAGGCATCAAAATGCCATACCCTTAAATATTTAAGTATTCAATTTATGCTTTCTTTGAGCAAATTGTCATAATGTTGTCTATAGTTGGTCTGATTTAGTTCCCAATAAAGTGACCAATTCACCTCATAGAGTAAGATACATAATCTCAATGTTTCATGAATAAATCAACGACTAATGTTACATGCTCATGTATAAATATCGTAGGTGTATCATGTGTTAGAAAGTATCAAGAGCTGATTTTCTTATAAATATCGAAATATCTTACATATCCTTATAAAATGAGAGGTGACTTTGGAGGAGTTAACTCCATAATCGGTCTTACGTAATTTCAAATGCTATTTGGGAAATCGATTTCCATTTCATAAATATTCTATGATGTATTCATTTAAATACCAATTCTAATTTCAAGTTATTGGGTATATTTGCATGTCATTTTTCCAACAATTTGTACTTCTATTTATAACCTTTCAAACTTGACTCTGTTACATTAAGACAAGATATAATATCTTGTTTATGTATCATGTAGATTTGAACTTTGCAAGTTATATAATTATGTTGTTTTCCTGCTCCTTCTGAATGCAAATTTTTATTGAACCTATAATCAATTTAAGTTAAAATATAATTTTAGTCATTTATCTTTTACTCAAAATTAATTTTAATCTTTTATCTTTTAAAATTCTTATTTTCATCTTTTATTTTTGCAACATTATACAAATTCGTCATTCCGTTAAATTTGAGTTGAGTTGATTGTTAATTATCTCATGTGGTGCCTATGACATGTCAAAAAATTTGTGAAGTATTGTTCAAGCTTCTATTCTGTAATTGAATTGGTTTAAGGTTATGATGATGTCCATAATTTCTAAAAATTTAAAGAGTATAGCTCTAGTTTACTATCTCGTCTCAAGTGATCGTGATCCACTTTTTCTTTGTAAATATTTATGAATATAACCTTCGGAAAATTTTGAAATGTGACTAATCTAATACCAATTTTTTTTTATAACACAAATTAGGTGGAAGGGATGGTTCCCCAGTCTAAGATAGGAAAGATCTTAAAACACCCTGAACATTATCTGTAACAAATTTTTTTTTTGGTCGCACTATCCTTAACAATTTAATTGGTATTTATAATTAACGTAAAATTGTTTCACATATTGTTGGAACTTAAACACTAAGTGTTGCAATTTAGAGCTAATGTTGTGTGAATTGAAAATATGAAGAAGTCTCACATATGAAAGATATCACATACTAGTAGTGTTTACAAGGAGGAGGTATATCACACACTAGTAGTGTCTACAAGTACTGAAACCGATGAAGTGTAACTATATGGTTTTATCCTAGGGAAATTATGGTTGATAGTTTATCTTGCACAATTCTGGGCAGTGCCGCAAAATGTCTTATAGAGAGTGACTTAGTCTGCGACTCAACCCAGTAATATCTTCGGTGGCTGAAAATTATTTTTAAAAACAAATTTTCGAAACTCAAAAACAACAATTTTAAGACATTTCTTTCTATCATGTCAGCCGAAGATATTACTGAATCTAGTTTGCTGCTTTTGATTTCAATAAACTATTTCGGTTTGACAGATGTCATTTCAAATGATGGCAACAAAATATGTTATTTTTCTTAACTGTGAAAAAGTTGCCAACGTTCTGAAAGATGACATTTCAGTGGTCACATAAACAACTCAACAAACAAATGGAATAAGAAAGCTGCAAAATTAAACCAATGGGAGGATAATGATTACCTCTGTAAGAATTATATTCTTAATAAACTTGTTAAAGATATGTATGGTTACTACAGTTCCAGCAATACTGCTGCAGATGTTTGGGATACTCTGAAGAAGAAATATGATACCGAGAAAGTTGGGACTAAAAAGTATGTTGTGAGTCGTTATCTCAACTATTAGATGACCGATGACAGATCCATGGAGACTCAATCCCGTGAAATTAAGAAGATAGTGTTGGAACCAAGTTGGTTCTAAGTACTTAGGATTTTGATGTTTACAAAAGCACTCCATGTAATCTTATTTTGTACCTTGAATTACTATATTAAATGCCACCAGAAGATGAAGTTATTAGAGGATACACCTCCAGAAGTCACCGGATAATGCATCTAGAAGGTACCAGAGGATGCATCCTGAAAGCACCAGAGGATACTCCAGGATGTCAAAACACCACCAGAGGATATCTTTACTGGCCCAGATCAAAAGGAAGCAAAGTCCAGAAGGAGACCTGGACCAAACCAGAAGGAAGCCTGCCAGAGGGAGACTTGTTCTAGACCAGAAGATATCATAAGTCAGACTTAGTCCAGAAGTTATTCTGACCAGAAGATAGCCTGGCAGTGAAATGATAAACAGTCCAGACTTGTTCCAAACTTAATCAGAGGATAAATTAATGGGTCCAGAACAAGAGATTTAATCCAGATTTGACCCAGACCAGAAGATAGCATGGTTTAGAGTATGAAACTTAGTCAAGATCAGAAGAAATGATGTCCAGATTTAATACAGACCTGATCCAGATCAAGAGGTAAATGTCCAGAATTAAATATCCTTTGTCCAGATATAATTTCAGTTCAATCCAAACCAGTTCAGAATTGGTCCAGATCAGAGGGAAAAGGTTCAGATCAATGGTCAAGATTTAAGTATATGGCCCAGTGTTGGCCGAGATCAGAAGATCAGACCATGGCCCAGTGTTGGCCGAAATCAGAAGGTCAGAACGTGTGGTCCAGCATTGGCCGAGATCAGAGGATCACATCAGATCACTTAGTATAGTCCAGATGTGGACGAGAGCAGAAGATCAAAGGGTTCCGATTTAATCATGATGATAATCGGTGGAGATTTGATTAAATTTGATCAAAGTATTAAAAAGGATTTGATACAAAAATAAATTGAAGTCTTGTGGAATTTAGAAGCTATTGGCGGGAAGAAAGATTTGTTCTAGAATTAATTAAAGTCAGAATTGGTCAAAGTTATTTTTGAAAGGCAATCTGGAGCAGAAAAAGATATGTTTTTTATTTAAAGTGAAACCCGATTGGACAAGTTATTTTTGCAAGAGAATCCAACAAGATACAACTCGAAATTAAGCTTGGAAGAGACCCTAATCTGCATCTATAAAAGGAGGCTCAAGGCAAAAGACTTAGTATCGAAAATCACAAAATAGTCATACACTTCCAAAAGCAAACACTCGAGTTTTCAGTGAGGTTAATTGTGAGTTCCAGCATTTAAGAAGCAAGCACTTGTGTTATTTTCTTTCCCTTGTGTTAGATCTAAGTTGTTGAAGTAGAGTCTACAATCTCAGAGAGTCAAAAGGGGTAGCAAATTACTTAGCAATTAGATTTAAGGCGGTGTAATTCCTTCTACAATCTGGGGTTGTCAGATTGGTAGGAGAAGACTTGACTTGAGATGTCAAGGTGCTGTATGAAGGTGCAAACATGAGAAGGGGGTTGAATTGTGTTTGACTAACTTGAATACTTTTCCTGTTTTTACACTTTTAAAACAAAACTTTATGTATGAATAAAAACAGAGTTAGCAGCGGATATAAAGTAAAAATAAAACACAGAATTTTTATACTGGTTCACCGTTAACGAGGCTACGTCCAATCCTTTCACCTTGAAGGATTTCACTAATTCAAACCTTGAATTACAACAGTTCCACTGACCCTCCAAGTCAGTCTTCTCAAACAGTCTAACAATCCTAGACTCTAGAGGAATACAACACCTGTCTTCTCCTGCCAATCTGACAATCCCAGATTGTAAAAGGAATTACAACACTTTGAATCTAATTGCCAAGTAATCTGCTACCCCTTCTGACTCCCTCAGATTGTAGACTCTACTTCAACAACTTAGATCTGACACAATGGAAAGAAAATAACACGAGTGCTTGCTTCTTGAAAGCTGGAACTCATAATTGACCTCACTGAAAACTTGAGTGTTTGCTTTGGAAGTGGATGACTCTTTTGTAATTTTTGATACTAAGTATTCTGCCTTGAGCCTCCTTTTATAGATGCAGATTAGGGCCTCTTCCAAGCTTAATTTCGAGCTGAATCTTGCTGGATTCTCTTGCAAAAATATCTTGACCAATTGGGCTTCATTTAAATAAAATACATTTCTTTTTTAAGCTTCAGATTTTCTATCAAAAATAACTGGCCAATCATGTCTTTAGTTTCTTCCCGCCAACAGCTCCTGAATTCCACAATACTTCACTTTATTTTTTTAATAAATCTTTTTAATACTTTGATCAAAATAAATTAAAATCTCCATCTGAACAAATCTGGGCCATATACTCAAATCTGAACCATTGATCTGAAAATCTTCCCTCTGATCTGGACCAATTCTGGACATGGTCTGGATTAAACTGAAATTAATTCTGGACAAATAATATTTCAGTCTGGACATTTTACCTTCTGTTTTGGATCAGTTCTGGAGATCATTTCTTCTGGTCTGGACTTAGTTTCATACCCTAAACTATGCTATCTTCTGGTCTAGGTCAAATCTGGATTGATTCTCTTGTTCTGGACCCATTAACTTATCCTCTGATTAAGTCTGGATCAAGTCTGGGCTGTTTATTATTTCACTGCCAGGCCATCTTCTGGTCAGAATAACTTCTGGAATATATCTGACATTTGACATCTTCTGGTCTGGAACAACTCTCCCTCTGGTTTGGTCCAGGTCTCCTTTTGACTTTGCTTCCTTCTGATCTGGGCCAGCAAAGATATCCTCTGGTAGTGTTTTGACATCCTGGTGTATCCTCTGGTAATTCCAGGATGCATTCTGAATGCATTTTCTGGCTCTGCAAACTTCATTTTTTGGTGGTATTTAATGTAATAATTCAAGGTACAAAATAAGATTACATGGAATGCTTTTGTAAACATCAAAATCCTAAGTACTTAGAACCAACTTGGTTCCAACACTGTATTCCTCAAAAGTCTAGGATTGTTAGACTGTTTGAGAAGACTGACTTGGAGGGTTAGTGGTATTGTTGTAATTCAAGGTTTTGAATTAGTGAAATCCTTCAAAGTGAAGGGACTGGACGTAGCCTCGTTAACGGTGAACCAGTATAAAATTCTGTGTTTTTATTTTTTCTTTATATCCGCTGCTAACTCTGTTTGATTCATACATCAGGTTTTGTTATAAAACTGCAAAAACAGAAAAAGTATTCAATTTAGTCAAACACAATTCAACCCCCCTTCTCGTGTTTGCACCTTCAGATAGCTCATGAGATTAGATCATCTTTGAAGATATGACTTTAGATAAACAATTTCAAATTGTAGTTATTGTCGACAAACTGCGTTTTACTAGGAAGGATTTCAAAAATTCTCTCAAACATAAAACAAAAGAATTTTCTCTAGAGAGTCTGATAATCCGCCTCCGAATAGCTACTAAAAATTGTATTTTTGTTGGGAAAGGGTACGCCACTGATGACATGTTTAAGTTAAATGTTGACATTAATAAAATTTCTTCTTCTACTAACATGTTGTGTGATTTTAATATTTGGCTTGATAGACTCTGTCTTGTGAATAAACACATAATTTTAAATTTAAGTAACTTAGTTTTAATTCCAAAGTTATCCTTAAATGATTTTGAAAAATGTGATTTTTGTAGTCAAACTAAAATAACAAAGAATTCACATAAATCAGTAGTTAAAGAATTTGAGTATTTAGATTTAATACACTCTAATATATGTGACATTGATCAAACTTTAACTAGAAACGAGAAACATTATTTTATCACTTTTATTGATGATCCTTCTAGCTATACTTTGTATACTAATGAAAAATAAAAGTGAAGCATTGCCATGTTTAGGATCTTTGTAATTGACATTGAAAATCAATTTAGTAGAAAGATTAAGAGGTTTCGTAGTGATAGAGAAACTAAGTATGATTCTAGTTTGTTTAATGAGTTTTATAAACTGCATGAAATTATACATGAAACTGTTAAGATAAAATCTCAATTAAGTGTTTTGATGAAAACAAACAATGATTAATTAATGACTTTAATTATGATTCTAAGTTATGTGTTATTTAACATATTGATTTGAGTGTATTAATCCAAGATAGGTACTAAGCAAAAGCAAGCAAAATCAATTTAAAGAATAAGCTAAAAATGGACAGCCAAGAACCAAGAACGTTCTGGAAAAACCAAGAACGTTCTCCATGATTTTTTACTTCATCAAGACTCTTCGAACCAGATTTTTATGCAAGGATAGATCATGCTTATTTCGAATGGATTACCAGTACATATAAAATGGATATGCAGCTTTAATAATAGCAAAAGAAGTACTCTAAAAGATCTAAGGAGAAAAGATTTGAATCAAAGCAAAGTGACAGAATAAGTTGAAAACGATCATTCTCCAGAACATTCTCCACCTTATGAAGCACAGACCAATAATGTTCTTGAAACTTCATCATGATTGTATGACACATATTTTCGTGATCAAGTAACCTTCAAACACAGTACAGATCAGAAGAAAGACAATGCACAAAGACCAGAAGGTCTTAAAGTCTAAAAGGAAGAAAGTTCAGTAAAAAAATCTTAAAATATGACTGATTATTTTAATCTGCCCCTTGACCAAGGGAACTCCCTCAAACGGTAATATTGAGCTGACATGGACCTCATCAAATGTCTATAAAAGGAACCTCATAGCTCAATGGAAAATACGACATTCAAGTGCAAAAAGAAAGATCATCAATCACTCACATTCATACTTGAAAGTCTCACAAGAAATCAGTAACCTTCAGTTTCGAATTTATTATCATTAGTTTACTGAAACATGTTGTAAAGAATCTAACCTCAAACAAGAGTTGAGATTAAATAGATTTTGTCAAACACTTTAATCATTATCGTGTAAAACTCAAGACTATAAAGATTTTTTATCGCTTAAGTGAGTTGTTTAGAAAAATCCTTTTAAGGTTAAAAGGTGAGTTGTAAAAATTATATCAAGGGTTGATAGGTGACCTGATTGAATCTATTTCTGGGTGGAAAGGATTGACGATTGTGACAGATCAAGGCTGATCTGAGCTAGGTGCTGTAAAACCAAAAAGATTCTTTGTTTTTAACACTTAGTGGAAAATCTCACGGTTGTGAGGACTGGACGTATCCCGGGTTGGGTGAACTGGGATAAAATCATTATGTGATTTCTCTTCCTTATCTCTATTTACTTTCGTTCTTCAATTTACTTAAGTTAAAAATCAAATTTTGTTTTTAAACCAAACCAAGAACGTTCTCCGTTTTCTGTTTCCAGAACCAAGAACGTTTCTTGTTTTCTCTTTTCTTAACCAAGATCAATCTTGAGTTATTTTTAAGTCTTAACAGGGAAATTTTTAAAAATACAGCTTCACAATTCAAACCCCCTTTCTTATAAAGCAACATTTCTACTTTAGAAACAACTGCAACATATTTTCCTGAAATGAATTGTGAAGCTAAAAGAAAGAATATAACTCTTATTGAACTAGTTGTTGTTATTATCCTTAACTCTGGTGTTGCATCTCATTAGGAAATTTTATTAATTGTTTGCTATGTGTTAAATAGAGTTCCTAAATCTAAAAGTAAAACATCTCCTTATGAGCAGGTTCAACAAACAAAGGGTAACATATTGGTCAGAAAGTATGAGCTGTTTAAGATGGAAGAGGATGAAGACATTGACACAATGTTTTGCAGGTTCCAGACTTTGGTATCAGGACTGAAAGTATTAAACAAAAGCTATACCACTGAAGATCATGTCTAGAAAATTATGAGAAGTCTTCCAAAAAGGTGGAGACCAAAGGTTACTGCAATTCAGGAAGCTAAGGATCTGAGTACCTTGAGGCTGGAAGATCTAATCAGCACCTTTAGGTCTCATGAAATAGAACTGGAAGAAGATGAACCTAAGAAGAAGAAAAATCTGGCTCTGAAATCGAAACAGAAGAAAGCTGCAAAAGCAGAATCAGAATCATAGGATAGTGATAGTGAATGTGATGATATGGCTTACTTAACCAAAAAGATGGTTAAGATCTGGGAAAACAGAAAGAGGAGAGGTTCCCAGAAGAAACATAACAGCAAGGAAGAATCTGACAAGAAGAACATCATCTGTTATGGATGCAATGAACCTGGACATATCAAGTCAGAATGTCTAAATATGGAAAAAGGAAAATAGCACAAGAAGAGTTCCATATATAGAAAGAAAGGTCTTATGGCTGCCTGAGATGTATCAGAATTAGAGGAAGAATCGTCTGATGAAGAAGAGGTAGAAACAACAAAGATGGCACACATCAGGTATGCTTCTGGTCCTCATAAAGGCATGATTTCAGGAAGGAAAGCCGACAGAAGGAAGAATGAACGAAGCAGTCATTCAAGCAAGCCTGGAAGCACATCAGAGGAAGCAATTCTGTCTTTGATGGCTCATACCTACTCAAGTTCTGAATACAGCTCAGGCTCTGGAACAGAATCAGAAGATGAAGACGATGAGGTATTTTCTGATCTCTCTAAATCTGAATTGATTGAGACTTTAAAAGATTTATTAAATGCAAACAGTAAAAGATCTTTAAAACTGAAAACTCTTCAGGAAGATAAGAAAAATCTAACTAAAGAAGTCCAAGTTTTAAAGAATCAAAATTCTGAGTATGCAACTGAAAACAAAGATTTTAAAACTAATGTTACAAGACTCAAATATGAAAATCAAACTCTCAAAAGTAATATTAGTTCCACTTCTGAAACTGTTTGTGAATCTGAAATGCATGAGCAAGTTTTTCAAAACTTTATTTCCAATGGAATGGAAAGAAGTAAGTATGCATCTATGATTTATGGAAACAGTTTCTCTGGAAAAAGAGATCTTGGTTTTATAGAAACATTTACTGAACCTAAAACTGTTCATTCTGATGGTTTATGTGCTAAGAAAGGTCACTCTGAACTATCTTGTCCAATGGTAAAATCTGAACAAGATCAGAGAGCTGTTAAGACTAACAAACCTGGACCCAATCAGTTTTGGGTACCAAAAGATCAAATTGTCTATGTTGCAGATGTTCTGAGTAACCAGAAGGAGACACCAACAATGGTGCCTGGACAATGGATGTTGGCAACACACAAGCAGAAGAAGGTTCCTGTTCCAACATCTACCAAACTGAAGGCAAGTGACTCTGGTAGAAGAAGAACTGGTCAACACAATCAGAACCAGAACCAGAATCATAGGAGGAATAGGAAATATCATAGATATCACTCGAATCTGAACAAGAACTGAAACCAGAATCAGAACTGGAACCAGTATCAGAGGAACAGGAACTGGAACCAGTATCAGAAGCACAGAAACTGGAACCAGAATTGGAACCAGTATCAGAGGTATAGGAACTGGAACCAGAACCAACACTGGAACCATAACCAGAACTGGAGGCACATAAACTGGAACCAGAATCAACACTGGAACCAGAATCAGAATCAGTACCAGAACCAGAACCTGAATAGGTATCAGTATCAAAGGTTGAGGTATGATCATCAGAACTACTCTAATTATCAAAATCAGTATAATTACCAGAACCACCATAAGTTCCGAATCACCAGAGGAATATGGTGTATGAGCCAAAACAGAAATTAAAGAATCAGAATCAAGAGAGTTCTTCAAACTCTCTAGTGAGATTCATCAAGACTACAAACCTGGAAGGGAATTCAAATTCCCTCATCCAAACCATGTAATCTCAGAACATATAGATTAGGAATCTGAAAATCAGAAGCAAGAAGATTTTCTGAGTAAAACTGAGGCTACATCTTGCTGTAAATACTATTATTTAATATTTATGTTTACTGTGATAACCAGAAGCTTGATCTTAACAAATCAAAGCTAGATAAGTATTCTGCAGGTTTTCAAAACTGTCAGAAGAACTAGATGATTCACTCGAATTGAACACTCAGAAGAAACAGCATTCCAGTGGTTTCAAAAACAAACAGAAACCACCAGAAGCAGAATTAATGGTTTGGCTGTACTATGTTCATTTTTAAATTAATTGATTTATATTATGGTATATGACGAACTGCTGACAAATCAAAGCAAGATAAAGATAGTACAGGTTCATCAGAACCAAAGGGAGCAGAAGCAGAAGCAGAACGAATGGTTTGGCTGTATTGAGTTAAATTTTAACTTATTTGATTTGCATTATGTAAAATGATAAACTGCTTGATCTTAACAAATAAAAGCAAGATAAAAATAGTGCAGGGAGCATAAGCACAAGAAACAGAAGTACCTGGAAAGGTAAAGGATACAAGCAAGTCAGCAACACATGACAAATCTTCAAAAGATAAATCTGATCAAGTCAGAAACAACCAAGATAAGTCAGAAGAGAAATCTGGATATTTACCAGAATCTGAAGCTGTTACAGATTCACCAGAACCAGAAGCTGATTTATCAGAATCAGAAGCTGTTACAGATTCACCAGGACCAGAAGCTGATTCATCAGAATCATAAGCTATTATAGAACCAGAAGCTGATGCGAACCAAACATTGTTGATGAAGTTTTGACAGAGGAAGGTTGGATACTTGCAATGCAAGAAGAGCTGAATGAAATTCAAAGGAATGATGTTTGGGATCTGGTATCCAGACCAAACAGAAGCATTATTGGAACCAAGTAGGTATTCAGAAACAAATTCAATGAAAAGGGTGAAGTTTTAGCTCAAGGATACAGTCAACAGAAAGGTATGGATTACACTGAGACTTTTGTTCCAGTGGCCAGGTTAGAAGCATTTAGAATTCTCTTATCATTTGCTGCTAATCATGATATAATGGTGTATCAAATGGATGTCAAAAGTGCATTCTTAAATGGCTACATAAGTGAAGAAGTCTATGTCAAATAGCCCCTCTGGTTTGAAAATTCTGATTTTCTAGACCATGTTTTCAAACTTAAAAAGTCTTTATATGGTTTAAAACAAGCACCAAGGGCATAGTATGACAGACTTAGAAACTTTCTGCTTAAGAATGAATTTAATAGAGGCCAGATTGGTAATACTCTATTTAGGAAATCCATTAAAATTGATATTCTGATTATTCAAGTCTATGTTGATGATATCATATTTTGATCAACTAATGGCACCCTGTGTAAAGATTTTTTTGACCTAATGCAGAAGGAGTTTCAAATGAGCATGATGGGAGAACTTAAGTTCTTCCTGGGAATTCAGATTCATCAAGGCAAAACAGGTATACTCATTCACCAATCTAAATACACCAAAGAACTTCTTAAAAAGTTCAAGATGAGTGACTGTAAGCCTATGGCCACCCCCATGCACCCAACCTGCTCACTTGAGAAATATGAAACCAGCCAAAAGGCAGACCAGAAAACATACAGAGCTGGAAAGGAAAAGTATAAGTGGCAACTGCACTTTGTTCTTTGATAACACTTCAGCCATAAACCTAACCAAGAACCCTATCTTACACTCTAGAGCCAAACACATTGAAATAAAACACCATTTCATTAGGGACCATGTTCAAAAAGGGACTTTGAGCATCCAGTTTGTGGACACTGATCATCAATGGGCTGATATCTTCACCAAGGCATTACCAGAAGATAGGTTCGAGTTCATTAAGAAGCATCTCAGCATGACCTCCATATCTGACTAGCTCAAGTAGTCAGCTTAGGAGTTTTTAAATTTCATGTTATTTTATTTTTTGTCTTTTAGTTTATGTCTTTACTTTCTGCAATTTGTACAGAGAAAAAAAAATACAAAAATAGTAGGACCACTTTTTGGCTGATGACAAAAAGGGGGAGAAAGAGAGAGAGAGAAAGAAAGGAGAAATAAGTAGAAAAAGAGAGATAAAAAGAAAGAAGGAGAGAAAAAGAAAGAGAGAAAACAGAAGGAGTTGAAAAGGAGAGGAAACAGAGAGAGAGAAAAACAAAGAAAGAAAAAGAAAGAGTGAAAACAGAAGGAGTTGAAAAGGAGAGGAAATGTGAAGAGAGAAAAAGAAATAGAGCAAAAAGAAGGAGTTGAAAAGGAGAGGAGAAGAGAAGAAAACAAAGAGAGAACAAAGAAGGAGTTGAAAAGGAGAGTATCAGACTTAGGGGGAGAGATTGGTCTAAGGGGGAGTAATTCAAAGTTTTGGAGTCATAGGTTAGCAAAATAAGTTAAGGTTTTGTCATCATAAAAAAGGGGGAGATTGTTGGAACCAAGTTGGTTCTAAGTACTTAGGATTTTGATGCTTACAAATGTACTCAATGTAAACTTATTTTGTACTTTGAATTATTAAGTTATATGCCCCAGAAACTAAAGGAAACAGAAGCACAGATCAAAGGATTCCAGAAAAATGAATTCTAGAATGACCAGAAGATACTATAGGAATGTCAAAACATGACCAGAAGATATCTTTGATGGCTCAGATCAGAAGGAATAAAAATCAGAATGAAACATGGATCATACCATTGGAAAGCCTGCCAGAAGGAGAGTTGTTCCAGGCAAACAGAAATCAAATATCAATTTTATTCCAGAAGTTATTCTGACCAGAAGATGGCCTGGCAGTGAAAAATTACACAGTCCAAACTTGTTCCAGACTTGACCAGAAGGTATGTTTATGAGTCCAGAACAAGAGGATCAATCCAGAATTGGCCCAGATCATAAGATAGCATGATTCAGGGCATGGAACTAAGTCCAGACCAAAAGAAATGAGTTCCAGAATCAATCCAGACCTGGTCCAAAATTAAAGGTAAAATGTCCAAATTGAAATATTTTTTGTTCAAGTTAATTTCAGTTTGTTCCAGACCAAAGTCCAGAATCTATCCAAATCAGAGTAAAAACGTCCAGATCAATGGTTCAGAAATAATTATTTGGTCCAGTGATGGTCTAGATCAAAAAATCAGACCATGGCCCAGTGGTGGCCGAAATCAGAGGGACAGACTGTGCAGTCCAGCAAAGGCCGAATTCAGAAGATTTTAGCATATCAGGTGCGCGTCCAGGGAAGGCCGAAATCAGAAGATTAGAGGGTTAGGAAGAATGGTCCAGGAATGGCCGAAATAAGAGGATCACAGCATATCAATTCAGTTGGTCCAATTGTGGAATATCGCATGAAGATCCAAGGGTGCAGATTTGATCATGGGGATTAAAGGTGAAGATCTTATGTTATTTTTATCAAAGTATTATAAAAGATTTGTTATAAATTAAAGTGGAGTAGCATGGAAGTCAGAAGCTATGGCGGGAAGTAATAAAAGGATTTGATTGGCCGGTTAATTTATGAAAGAAATCTAAGGCTTAAAAAGATATGTTTTTTTATTTAAATAAAGCCCAATTGGTCAAGTTATTTTTGCAAGAGAATCCAGCAAGATTCAGTTCGAAATTAAGCTTGGAAGAGGCCCAAATCTGCATCTATAAAAGGAGGCTCAAGGCAGAATACTTAGCATCGAAAATCATAAAAGAGTCATACACTTCCAAAGCAACCACTCTCAAATTTTCTTATAAGTCAATTGTGAGTTTCAGCTTTCAAGAAGCAAGTACTCGGTTATTTTCTTTCCACTGTGGCAAATCTAAGTTGTTGAAGTAGAGTCTACAATCTGAGGGAGTCAGTAGAGGTAGCAGGTTACTTGGCAATTAGATAGGGTTGTATCTAAGTTGTTGAAGTAGAGTCTACAAAATGAGGGATTCAGAAAGGGTAGCAAGGTACTTAGCAATTAGATTCATAGTGTTGTGAATTCTTCTACAATCTGGGGTGTCAGATTGGCTGAAGAACAGGAATTGTTTTTCCTCAAAGAAGTCTAGGATTGTTAGACTATTTGAGAAGACTGACTTGGAGGGTCAGTAGCAAGGTTGTAATTCAAGGTTGAATTAGTGAAATCCTTCAAGGCGAAGGGACTCGATGTAGCCTCGTTAACGGTGAACTAGTATAAAATCTGTGAGTTTTTATTTTTATTTTTATCCGCTGCTAACTCTGTTTTAATTATACATCAAGTTTTGTTTTGAAAGTATTAAAACAGGAAAAGTATTCATGTTAAGTCAAACACAATTCAACCCCCCCTTCTCGTGTTTGCACCTTCAGATACGACCTATACTTTAGAAGATTATCCTGCAAATCTTTTAAAAGCTCTATCATCTTTGGAAATAGACCTATGGCAAGAAGCTATAAATGATGAGATGGATTCTTTAGAGTCTAACACAACCTATAATTTAGTAAACTTGCCTCTTGGTTACAAAGCAAAAGGATGTAAATAGATTTGGAAAAATAAACTAAAACCCGATGGAACTGTTGAAAAATACAAAGCTCGCCTTATAGTCTAAAGTTTTAGACAAAGAGAAAATATAGATTTCTTCGACATTTTTTCATCGGTCCCTAGTATTACATCCATTATGGTACTAATTTCACTTGCTATTATCCATTGCTTGGTGGTACACCAAATAGATGTCAAAATTGGTTTTTTAAATGGTGACTTGGTAGAAGAAATCTATATGAAAAAACCTGAAGGTTTTGTGATTCATGAACAATAAAACAAGGTTTGTAAGTTAGATAAGTCTTTATATGGTCTTAAACAAGCTCCCAAATAGTGGCTAGAAAAGTTTGATAATTTGATTATATCGAATGGGTTTATAGTGAATGAAAGTGACAAATGTATTTAATACAAATCTAAAAATAGCATTTGCACTACCATATGTCTCTCTATATAAACAACTTATTGATATTTGGTTTAGACATTCATGCTATAAATAATGTGAAATCATTGGTGTGTAACAAGTTTGAAATGAAAGACCTAAGACAAGTGAGTGTAATTCGTGGAATCAAGGTTACTAGGTCAGAAAAGAGAATTTCGTGTAATTTGTGTAATTCGTGGAATCAATATGTTGAAAAAATCTTAAAGAAATATGATTACTTTGACTGCAAACTTGCTTACACACCATATGATCCAAGTGTAAAACATTTCAAAAACACTGGTGAAGGTGTTAGACAAACTGATTATGCGAGCATCATTGGCAACCTTAAGAATGCCACTGAATGTACGAGACCCGACATTGCTTACATCTTAGGGCTATTATGCAGTTTTACCAGTAGACTTAGTATTGATCATTGGTATACTATTGAGAGAGTCATGAGATACCTTAAAAGGACTATGAATCTCAGATTACATTATAAAAGATTTCCAGCCATCCTTGAAGGATACATTGATTTTGATGGGAACAGTTTATCAGATGATTCCAATGCTAACAATGGTTATATATTTAGCATAGCTGGTGGAGCTGTATCATGGAAATTGAAGAAACAGACGATATAGGCTCAGTCCACTATGGAATTTGAAATGATAGCACTAGTAATCGCTATTGAAAAAGCGGGATGGTTGATATGCTTGCTAGATGAGATTCCTTTATGGGAAAAACCAATGTGGGTTGTATTTGTTGGAACCAAGTTGGTTCTTTCAATTAAAGTTTTGATGTTAACAAATGTATTTTATGAAAATCACATTTTGACTTAGAAGAAGAATAAAAAATCAGAGGAAGTGAAAAATTAGAGGATGACGTCACCATAGGATACACTAGAGGATGACGTCACCATAGGATACACTAGAGGATGACATCACCAGATGATGTCATCAGAGGATAACGTCACCAGAAGATACAACTAGAGGATACCTCCAGAAGATACAAATCAGAAGATACAAATAGAAGATATCAACATCAGCAGAAGATGTCATTAGAGGATGACGTCACCAGAAGATACGGCCAGAAGATATCACCAGAGGATACATCCGGAGAATACCAGATGATGTCATCAAAGGATACATCCAGAGGATACCAGAAGATACCTCCAAAGGATACCAGAGGATATCACCAGAGGATCCCATCAGAAGCAAGAATCAGAGAATGTCATCAAAGGCAAAAATCAGAGGATATCATCAGAGGGAAGAAACAATGACATTATCAGAGGATATCATTCGTGGCCCAGACCAGAAGGAAACTTTATCCAGAAGGAGATGTGGCCCAGACCAGAAGGAAACCTTGTCTAGAAGAAAACATGGTCCAGAGGGAGACTTGGTTCAGATAAAAAAATATTTGGTCAGAAGGAGACATAGTCCTGACTAGAAGGAAACATTATCCATAAGATAACATGGTCCAGATCAGAAGATAACTTGGTCCTAAACAGAAGACATGGTCCAGACTAGAAGATAGCATGGTCCAGAATAGAAGAATTGGTCCATATCAGAAGATCACATAGTCCATATCAGAAAACAGAATGGTACAGCTATAAAAGGAGGCTTCAGGCAGCAAAAATAAGCATCGAGTAATAGAAGAACTCAAGCATAATATCCAGATTCATCTTAGAGTTCAAATCGATCGAAAAACACAAGAACTCAAGCTTCAAATTCAAATTTATCCGAGAGTTCAATAGAGAGAAATACTTGAGGGCAAAAGCAAAATTTTCCAAGTGTTTTTGAGAGTGAAACAGTGCAGCAATCAGCTTATCCATAAGCAAGTTTGCGGAGTTCCAAACCCTTGTAATCAAACCCGTTAAAGGTGTAGATTCCTTCTTCAATCTAGGGTTGTCAGATTGGTAGAAGAAGACTTGACTTGTAGGGTCAAGGTGTGGAAGTTGCTTCTTCAATCTGGGGTTGTCAGATTGGTAGTAGAAGACTTGACTTGTAGGGTCAAGGTGTTCTTATCGTTCCTAGAAAGTCTGGGGTTGTCAGACTGTTTGGGAAGATTGACTTGGAGGGTCAGGTGCTGTAATTCAAAGGTTTTGAATTAGTGGATTAAAGCCTTCATGATGAAGGGACTAGATGTAGCCAAGTTAATGGTGAACCAAGATAAATTGTTGTGTTCTTATGATGTTATTATCCACTGCTCAATCTGATATTTATTCAACAAGTAACTTACATTAACATTCATAAAAAAGAATTCGAGTTTGGCAAACACAATTCAACCCCCTCTTCTCGTGTTTGCACCTTCAATATTGATCCACTGCGATAGGACTGCGCTATTGCAAATATTGAGAACCATTATTACAACAGTAAAAGACGACAAATATGTCATAAGCACAACATAGTTAGAGAGTTACTTTCAAAAGGAGTTGTTATAGTGGATCATGTACGTAGTGATAAAAACATAGCAAATCCTTTGACGAAAGAATTAGTTAGAGAGAAATTCCTAAACACATCCAAAATGATAGGACTATTGCCTATAGACCAATGAGTCACTCATGATGCTAACCCGACCTAACAGATTGAAGATCCCAAGAATTAGGTTCAGTGGGTATTAACAAGTCGTGAAGTGATATGAGATGAACATGCTATTATAAATAAGAGAAGCATGATTCCTGAACAATGAAACGATAATGTGATAGAAAATCTTAATGAAATATATATTTTATGTGGAGTGGAGTACCTAGCTACAAGAGTACTCTTGATAGACTCATCTATGTTTATGTGGAAGTGGAGCCGTTTCCTATGGAATTTGGAGGCATAATGCCTAGAGTGTTAAGTATAATGGGAAAGACGTGCAGGGTCATTAATGCATGAGCTTTTGGGGATACACCATAAGAAAAGGTTGTGTGGGTTTGATGTATGAGAAATAGTTCAAGACTAAGAGTTACTCTTGTTGAATGTGAATCTTACTTACTATGCAAAGGTTTAAGTTAGAAGATACATTTGTTTACGCACAATCTTATAGAAGCATTTGGTGCTATTTCAAAACATTATTTTTAATTCAGGTGGGGGATTATTGGAAATGATGTTGAAATTTAGAGCTACTGTTGTGTAAATTGAAAAAACTAAAGAAGCTTCACATAGGAGAAATATCACATACTAGTAATGTTTATAAGGAAGATGTATAACCTTTGGGGTGTACCCCAAGGGGTGCCCAATTTTTTGAAGGAGAGACAACACACTCAAACCAACCACCACACACATGTGTACATCCTGCCACGGATGTCCGCCTAGTCGGGCCGGGCTTGGGCATGGGCTGTTTCGTGTATTATTTGTTAGAACCCGAAAATTTTAATATTTATTTTTTAATGCGTGCAATTATTAGAAGTCTTATATTAGTTGGAAAAGTGAATGTTGAATAAAATATAAGTGAGATGACTCATACACCAAATGTCTTAAGATTTTAGGTAAATATGTGGTATACAACTCACTTGTGTAGTTACTTTTGACTCAATGTGATGATATCTTGAGCTCCCCTCATGGCCCAACAATAGTATTACAGTTGAAGATTGATCGAAGTTTGACTGAATCCTTCTATCAAAAGTCTTCTTAACCAAAGGTGTTCAAGCGACGCTCATAACTCCACATAATGTATGTGAACTTTTTTTACGCTCATCATAACAAATTAATTAAATGCTATCCTTATTTACTTATAATGTTTTGCATCTTCTTTTAATGAAAATGAACAGTATTTATTGACGTGCCTACAAAAATTATTTTCCATACATATAAATTTCGTTTAAGAGAGAAATACCTTTGTGCAATGTCATTAAGAAATAAGAACCAACAACTTTGTAGATGATGAAAGGGAATATTTAGCATAACATTTAACTATAACTAAACAAACAAAGCTTTTGACATTCAGTAAAACTATAGTCATATACATTATAGATATTATAGGTTTAATTGTAGTTTTGGTCCATCATTTTCATCAATTCGTAGAATTGGTCCCCCTATTTTAAATGTAACAGTTTTGGTTTCTCCTTCAAATTTTTAAACTAAAAATGATGAATTAATATATTTTAAATGATATGATATATTATCTAAAGATGTAAAATCATCTAAGATACATTAATTATTTATATGTTATTAATTAAATTACAAAAATAAATAATTTTAGAAGTTTAACCTAAAGTTTTTAGAGGGTTTTATTATGTTGGTCCCAAGTTGGTTTTTTCAATTAAAGTTTTGATGTTAACAAAAGTATTTTATGAAAACCATATTTTGACTTAGAAGAAGTATGAAAAATTGGAGGATATGAAAAATCAGATGATGACGTCGCGAAAGGATACACCAGAGGATGACGTCAGCAGAAGATACCTCCAGAAGATACATATCAGAAGCAGATAATGTCATCTGAGGATGACGTCACTAGAAAATAAAAATGCCACCAGAAGATACATGCAGAAGATATCACCAGAGGATGTCATCAGAGGATGCATCTAGAGGATACCAGAAGATCCCTCCAAAGGATTCCAGAGGATACTAGAGGATCCCATAAGAAGCAAGAATCAGAGGATTTCATCTAAGGCACACATCAGAGGATATCATCAATCAGAGGGAAGAAACAATGATGTCATCAGAGGATATTATTCTTGGCCCAGATCAGAAGGAAGCATACTAGAAGGAAACATAAGTCAGACTTGGTCCAAACCAGAAGATAGCATGGTCCAGAACAGAAGACTTGGTCCAGATCAGAAGATCAATGGTCCAGATCAGAAGACCACATAGTCCAGAGTTGATTGAATTTTGATAGAAATTTGATCAAAGTATTAAGGAGATTTGATTCGAATGAAATCTGAAGCTAAAAGATACGGTATGAAATTAAGAGAAACAGGATTGGTTAACAAAATTTTCAAATGTAATCTGAAGCTAATAGATACGATCGGAAAATAAGATTCACATGATTGGTCAACAGAATTTTCAAATGTAATCTGAAGCTAAAATATACGTTTTGAAATTAAGAGAAACAGGATTGGCCAACAGAATTTTCAAAGGAAATCTGAGAAAGATTTATCTCGAATTTAAGCTTGGACAAAGCCCTAGTTGCAACTATAAAAGGAGGCTTCAGGCAACAACATTAGGTATCGAAAAACACAAGAACTCAAGCTTCAATTCAAAGTCATCCGAGAGTTCAAAAGAGAGAAACACTTGAGTGCAAAAGAAATATTCTCTAAGTGATTTTCGAGAGTAAAATTTAGTGCAACAATCAGCTTTCTAGAAGCAACAAAATAGTGTGAAAGTCGTGGCAATAATTAGCTTTCCAGAAGCAACTTTGCAACGTTCCAAACCCTTGTAATCAAACCGGTTAGAGGTGTAGATTCCTTCTTCAAGATGTTGAAGGTGCAAACACGAGAATGGGGGGTTGAATTGTGTTACTCAAACTTGAATTCTTTTTTGTTGTTTTGTTGAATGTTGATGTGAATTATTTGATGAATAAATAATCGAACTTAGCAGCGGATAAAAACAACATAAGAACACAGAGGTTTATCCTGGTTCACCATTAACTTGACTACATCCAGTCCCTTCATCCTGAAGGCTTTAATCCACTAATTCAAAACACTTTGAATTTCAACACCTGACCCTCCAAGTAAGTCTTCTCAAACAGCTTGACAACCACATACTTTTGAGGAACGAAAACAACTCCTTGACTCTACAAGTCAAGTCTTCTCCTACCAATCTGACAACCTCAAATTGAAGAAGGAATCTACACCACTATCGGGTTTGATTACAAGTTGGTTCTTTCAATCAAAGTTTTGATGTTAACAAAAGTATTTTATGTAAATTGTATTTTGACTTAGAAGATAAAATTAGAGATTGTGCAAAATCAGAGGATGACACCACCAAAGGATACATCCAGAGGATAAAAATTTTAGCAGAAGTTTCAGCCAGAGGAAACATCTAGAGGATACACCTCCAAAGGATATCAGAGGATGTCATCAAAGGAAAACATCAAAGGATATCATCAAAGGGAAGGAAAAATAACATCGTCAGAGGATATCTTTCTTGGCCCAGATCAGAAGGAAGCAGAGTCTAGAAGAAGACTTGGTCCAGACCAGAAGGAAGCTTGTCCGAGGGAGACTTGTTCCAAACCAGAAGGAAACATAAGTCAGACTTGGTCCAGACTTGTTTCAGACCAGAAGATAGCATGGTTTTGAATATAAGACTCAGTCTAGACTTGTTCCATACTTAATCCAGACTTGGTCCAGACCAGAAGATAGCATAGTCCAGAACAAAAGACTTGGTCAAGACCAGAGGACAGCATGGATAGAACATAAAACTTGGTCCAGACTTGGTCCAGATCAGACGATATAATTGTCAAGAACATAAGACATAGTCTAGATTTAATCCAGACTTAAGCAAGACTTAGTCAAGACTTGGTGCAGATCATAGGATAAATGTCTAGATTAAAAGATCAATGGTCCAGATCAGAGGATAACAGAATGGTACAAATCAGACTTGGTTCAAAATTGGTCGAAATAAGAGGATCATAGAATTTGTATAGATCAGATTACATGATCCAGATTTGGTCGAGATCAGAGGATCACATGATTGGTATAGATTAGATTACATGGTCAAGAGTTGGTCGAGATCAGAAGATCATACGGTCCATAATTTAAATCATGATGCACATCAGTGAAGACTTGATTAAAATTCGAAGAAGACTTGATTAAATTTTGATAGAAATTTGATCAAAGTATTAAGGGTATTTGATTCAAAAATCATTGAAGACTTGAAGAAATTCAATGCAATCTAAAGCTTAAAAAGATATGGTTTGAAATTAAAAGAAACAAGATTGGTCAATAGAATTTTCAAGTGCAATATGAAGCTAAAAATATACGATTTTAATTTAAGTGAAGCAGGATTGGCCAACAGAATTTTTGAAGGAAATCTGAGCAAGATTTATTTCGAATTTAAGCTTGGAAAAAGCCCTATTCGCAACTATAAAAGGAGGCTTCAGGCAGGCAACTGTTGGAACCAAGTTGGTTCTTGCAATTAAAGTTTTGATGTTAACAAATGTATTTTATGAAAATAACATATTTGACTTAGAAGAAGAATTAAAAATGTCACCAGAAGAATAAATCAGAGGATGACGTTACTAGAAGCAGAAATCAGAGGATGACGTCACCAGAGGATGTCACCAAAATATGACGTCACCAGATGCAGAAATCAGAGGATGATGTCACCAGAAGATGACGTCACTAGAAGCAGAAATCAGATGATGATGTCACCAGAATATGACGTCACCAGAAGCAGAAATCAGAGGATGACATCACCAGAGGATGATCATTAGAGGAATCTGTTAGAGGAATATGTTAGAGAAAAATGCTCAAAATAGAATTGGAGCAAAATACTCGAGAAACAGAATCTTGCTAAAAATATGCTCAAAACAGAATATGAGAAAAATGCTCAAAACAGAATTGGAGCAAAAGACTTGAGAAACAGAATCTAGCTAAAAGCATGCTCAAAACAGAAGTGGAGCAAAATGCTCAAAACAGATTAATTGAAATACACTCCAGAAGTAAAGCATCAGTGAGCAAAAGACTCAAAACAGAATCTTAGCAAACTACTCTAGAATATTCTCAAAACAGATTAATCGAAATACACTCCAGAAGTAAAGCATCAGTGAAGTCCTAATTTCAACTATAAATAGAGGATTAATGCTAGAGAATAAAGTATCGAAAACCACAAGAACTCAAGCTTAAATTCAATGTTATCTTAGAGTTCAAAATAGAGAATTACAAATGTGCAAGAGCAATATTTTCTAAGTGTTTTCGAGAGAGAAATACAGTGCAACAATCAACTTTCTAGAAGCAATAAAAGAGTGCAAGAATAGGTGCAGCTAACAGCTTTCTAGAAGCAATGTTGCAAAGTTTCAAACCTTTATTATATAACCCAATAGTGGTGTAGATTCCTTCTTCAATCTGGGGTTGTCAGATTTGTAGGAGAAGACTTGACTTGTAGAGTCAAGGTGTTGTTATCGTTCCTCAAAAGTCAGGGGTTGTCAGGCTGTTTGAGAAGACTTGCTGGTTTAGTCAAGGTGTTGTTGTTCCTCAAAAGTTTGGGGTTGTCAGGCTGTTTGAGAAGACTTGGTGGGTATAGTTAAGGTGTTGTTGTTCCTCAAAAGTCTGGGGTTGTCAGGCTGTTTGGGAAGACGGACTTGAAGGGTCAGTGGTGTTGTAACTCAAAGGAGTTTGAATTAGTGAAAAGGCCTTCTGGAGGAAGGGAGTGGACGTAGCCTAGTTAACGGTGAACCAATATAAATTGCTGTGTTATTATGTTATTATCATCCGCTGCTCAATCTAATTAGTTATTTATGGAATAATTCAAATCAACATTTAACAAAAACAACAAAACTAATTAAGTTTGACAAACACAATTCAACCCCTTTCTCATGTTTACACCTTGAATTGGCATCAGAGCTCAGTCTCAAGGCTGAGCACTTTACAGTGTTTGAGGAAAGATCCAAGGGATCGACATGTCTGGATTCAATGAAGATGCTATTGGAGGAAACATCAACAGACCACCTCTGGGACTTGGTGGAAGATGGTTATACTGCTCCAGAAGATGTTGATGGTGTTAAAATTTCCAGGAGAGATATGGATACTGACAAGAAGAAGATGTTCAAGTTGCATCACAAATCCAGAATGTTCATGATCAATGCAATCACATTCAAGGAGTTTGACAAATGCACTAACAGAGAAACAGCGAAAAACATCTATGATAGTCTATTTTTGACTTACGAAGGCAGTAAATAAGTCCAAGAAGCAAAGGCTAACATTCTAGTCAAGAAGTACAAGTTATTCAAGATGGAAGAAGATGAAGACATTGACACTATGTTTTCCAGATTCCAGACTCTAGTATCAAGATTAAGGGTACTAGAAAAGAGCTACACTACTGCTGATCATAAAAGGAAAATACTTAGAAGTCTGACAATCAAGTGGAGACCAAAGATTACTTCTATTCAGGAAGCTAAAGATCTGAATACTCTAAAGCTGGAAGAATCAATCAGCTCTCTCAGATCACATGAAATTGAGTTGGAAGAAGATGAACCCAAGAAGAAGAACAAAACTCTAGTACTAAAATCCAAGCAGAAGAAGGCTCTGAAAGCAACATCAGAAGATAGTGATTCAAACGATCAAAGTCTGAATTCAGAGGAAGAAGAGATTGCTTTCTTATCCAAAAATTTCATAAAGATGTGGCACAACAGAAGAAAGAAATTTTCCCAAAGATATTCCAAGCAGTCCAACAAAGAAAGTGATTATACACATGACAAGAAAGATATCATCTGCTACGGATGCAATGATGGCTACATGGGATGATTCTGATGAATCTTTTGAAGATGAACAAGCATATTTGGCTATGATGGCTCACACCAACTCTGGATCCAACACATAATCTGATTCTGGAAGAGAATCAAAAGATGATGAAATTAAGGTATATTCTGAATTCACTCGATCTGATTTGATTACTGCTCTGAATGATTTTTTAAATAGTAATTACAAATTATCTTTAAAACTGAAAACTCTTAAGAAAGAAAATACAAATCTAACAGAAGAAATGAATGTTTTAAAGAATCAGATTGCAGAATTTAAAACAGAAAGTGTCATTCTTGAAATTGATATTGCAGAATTGAAAACAAAGAATGTATGCTTGAAAAACAGTTTTGTTGTACTTAAAGATGAAAGTTTAAATCTGAAAAATAATCATAATTCAACAGCAATTGAAAATACCACAAGTAATTCTGATATGCATGAACAAGTTCTTCAAGAATTTCTTGATAGTGGTATGGAAAGAAGCAAATATGCTTATATGATTTATGGAGTCAGTAGAAACGGAAATAGAGGTATAGGATTTGAAGAAACAATAATTAAACCTAAACCTATATTTAAACCTGGTTCCTCTGATATAGTGTGTACTGGTTGTTACAAGAAAGATCATTCCAAAGTGTCTTGTCCTATGCTAAATACAAGAAAAAAGCAAGAAATTTTTCAAAACTAACAAACCTGGACCCAACCAGATTTGGGTACCGAAAAGCAAAATTGTTTTTTGTTGCAGATGTCCTTAACAAACAAGTTAAAACACTAGTCGTGGTACCTGGACAGTGGATGCTCGCGACATATGATGGGAAAAAGGTTTATGTTCCAAGAATTGACATTGAACAAAGGAGGAACAGTAACTTTTGGAGGAAAGCAAAAAGGCCAGATAATTAGTCAAGGAACAGTTGGTAATGGTAACTTTCCTTCTATTAAAGATGTCTTGTTTGTTAAAGGTCTTAAACATAACTTGTTGAGTATAATTCAGTTAAGTGATAACAATTATGATATTATATTCAATCAAAAGACATGCAAGGCAATCAGTCAAAAGGATGGATCTGTGCTTTTCACAGGTCCGAGGCAAAATAATATTTATAAAATAAATCTGTTTAGTCTAGGAAAGCAAGAGGTTAAATGTCTTATGTCAGTGAATGAAGAGAATTTAATGTGGCACAAAAGATTAGGTCAGGCTAATCTTAGATAAATTTCACCATTGAACAAACTTAAGTCAGTAACAGGTCTACCAAATCTTAGTTACAAAACTGAAATCATGTGTAAAGGCTGCCCCAAAAGGGAAAACAAACCAAAAGTTCCTTTACTCCTAAGAAATCAATAACTACAACAAAGCCTCTTGAAGTTCTGCATATGGATCTGTTTGGACCAGTGAAAGTAGCATCTCTAAATGGAAAGAAATTTGGCTTTGTTATAGTAGACGATTACTCTAGCTGGACATGGGTAAAATTTCTAAGAAGTAAAGATGAATCCCATACTGTATTTATGACATTCTGTAAACAAGTTATGAATGAAAAAGGTTTTAAGATAGTGTCAATTAGAAGTGATCATGGAGGAGAATTTGAGAACAAATTCTTTGAAAGTTTATGTGATGAGAATGGAATCTCTCACAACTTTTCTTCTCCTAGAACACCACAACAGAATGGAGTTGTAGAAAGAAAAAATAGATCACTCCAAGACATGGCCAGAACTATGTTAAATGGTTTAAATGTTGCAAAACATTTTTGGGCTGAAGCAATCAACACTGCATGTTATATTCATAATAGAGTCTTTATTAGATCTATGTTGAATAAAACACCATATGAATTGTGGAAAGGTAAAAAGCCTAACATTTCTTATTTTAAACAATTTGGATGTATCTGTTATATGCTAAATACTAAAGATATTCTTGGTAAGTTTGATTCTCGATCTCAAAAGTGTATCTTCATTGGATACTCTGAAAGATCTAAAGCTTATAGGGTGTTTAATACTGAAACTCATATTATAGAGGAATCTATACATGTTAAATTTAATGACAAACAACTTAACACTACAAAGTCAAAGCAAGATGTTGATATTACAGATTTAACAAAACCAGAGGAAGCAGAAATAGACAAACCTACAGAAGCAGATAAACCAGCAAAATTTGGAGAAGTGAAGGATACAAGCAAGTCAGAAGCATGTGACACATCTTCAAAGGATGAATCTGATCAAATTAGAACCAGTCATGAGAAGTCAGAAGAGAAATCTGGATGGAAATACCAGTCATCTCATGCTGAAAATCTAATCATTGGAAGTGGAAGTGATTCTTTGAGAACCAGATAATCATTAAAAGATATAAGTCTGTTTGGTTTAATCTCTTCAATTGAGCCTACATCTTTTAGTGAAGCATTGGCAGATGATGGATGGATTATTGCAATGCAGAAAGAGTTAAATGAATTTAAGAGGAATGATGTTTGGGATCTAGTTCCAAGACCAGAGAAGAACATTGTGGGAACCAAGTGGGTCTTCATAAATAAGCTAAATGAAAAGGGTGAAGTATTCAGAAACAAGGCAACGCTTGTGGCACA
Organism: Cicer cuneatum; assembly: GCA_037974295.1. Classification (NCBI taxonomy): domain Eukaryota; kingdom Viridiplantae; phylum Streptophyta; class Magnoliopsida; order Fabales; family Fabaceae; genus Cicer; species Cicer cuneatum. The sequence continues at coordinate 54,948,327 of JBBPBO010000004.1, read as the reverse complement.
AGGTTACAATCAACAAGAGGGCATTGATTACACTGAGACATTTGCTCTAGTGGCCAGGTTAGAAGCTATTCGTATCTTATTGTCTTTTGCTGCAAATATTAATATCAAACTATTTCAAATGGATGTTAAAAGTGCTTTTCTCAATGTTTATTTGAGTGAAGAAGTATATGTTAAACAACCTCCAGGTTTTGAAAATTCTGAATTTCCAAACCATGTCTTTAAACTTAGAAAATCCTTGTATGGGTTAAAACAAACACCTAGAGCATGGTATGATAGACTCGGTAATTTCTTACTTAAAAATAACTTTGAAAGAGGACAAATAGACAATACTTTGTTTAGCAGATCAATAGACAATGATATTCTGATCATTCAAATTTATGTTGATGATATTATTTTTGGATCTACTAATGGTATTCTTTGTCAAGAATTTTCTGAATTAATGCAGCATGAATTTCAAATGAGTATGATGGGAGAACTTAAGTTCTTTCTAGGAATACAAATTCAGCAAAGTCCAGAAGGTATTTACATTCACCAAACTAAATATACAAAGGAACTTCTCAAGAAGTTTAAAATGAGTGATTGCAAACCAATGGCTACACCAATGCATCCTACTTGTTCACTTGATAAAGATGAATCAGGCCAAAAAGTTGACCACAAAATCTACAGAGGAATGATCAGATCATTACTCTACCTTACTACTTCTATACCTAAATCATATTTAGTGTGTGTCTATGTGCTAGATTTCAATCTGATCCTAGAGAATCTCATCTAACTACTATTAGGAGAATTCTTAGATATCTGAAAAGCACTACCAATCTCACCTTGTTTTACAAGAAAACTCCTACATACAAACTTAGTGGATACAGTGATTCGGATTATGCCGGAGATAAACGTGAAAGGAAAAGCACCAGTGGCTATTAAAGGTGCAAACACGAGAAAGGGAGGGTTGAATTGTGTTTGACTAACTTGAATACTTTTTCTGTTTTTTCAGTTTTAAAAAAAAACTTGATGTATGAATAAAACAGAGTTAGTAGTGGATGTAAAGTAAATATAAAACATAGAATTTTATACTGGTTCACCGTTAACGAGGCTACGTCCAGTCCCTTCACTTTGAAGGATTTCACTAATTCAAACCTTGAATTACAACAATACCACTGACCCTCCAAGTCAGTCTTCTCAAACAGTCTAACAATCCTAGACTTTTGAGGAATACAACACCTTGACTTCTTAAGTCAAGTCTTCTCCTACCAATCTGACAACCCCAGATTGTAGAAGGAATTACAACGCCTTGAATCTAATTGCCAAGTAATCTGCTACCCCTTCTGAATCCCTCAGATTGTAGACTCTACTTCAACAACTTAGATCTAACACAAGGGAAAGAAAATAACACGAGTGCTTGCTTCTGGAAAGTTGGAACTCACAATTAACCTCACTGAAAACTTGAGTGTTTGCTTTTGGAAGTGTATTACTCTTTTGTGATTTTTGATGCTAAGTATTCTGCCTTGAGCCTCCTTTTATAGATGCAGATTAGGGTCTCTTCCAAGCTTAATTTCGAGCTGTATCTTGTTGGATTCTCTTGCAAAAATATCTTGACCAATCAGGCTTCACTTAAATAAAAAACATATCTTTTTATCTCCAGATTTTTTTTCATAAATAACTTGGGCCAAATTTAATTAAATCTCCATCGTTAATCCTCACGATTAAATCTGGACCGTTTGATCTTCTACGCTAGTCCACATCTGGACCATACTAAGTGATCTATTGTGATCCTTTGATTTCGCCCAACCCTGGACCATACTTTCTAATCTTCTGATTTTGGCCAACCTGGACTAGCAGACTGATTTGCTGTGATCCTTTGATCTCGGCCAATCCTGGACCATACATTCTGACCTTCTGATTTCGGCCAACACTGGGCCATGGTCTGATCTTCTGATCTCGGCCAACACTGGGCCATATTCTTAAATCTAGACCATTTATCTGAACCTTTTCCCTATGATCTGGACCAATTCTGAACTGGGTCTGGATTGAACTGAAATTTAATCTGGACAAATAATATTTTAGTCTGGACATTTTACCTTCTGATTGGATCAGGTCTGGATTAAATCTGGACATGATTTCTTCTGGTCTGGACTTAGTTTCATACCCTGAACCATGCTATCTTCTGGTTTGGGTCAAATCTGGATTGAATCTCTTGTTCTGGACCCATTAATTTATCCTCTGATTAAGTCTGGATCACGTCCGGGCTGTTTATCAGTTCACTGCCAGGCCATCTTCTGGTAATAATAACTTCTGGTCTAAGTCTGACTAATGATTCCTTCTGGTTTGGATCAAGTCTCCCTCTAGCAGTCTTCCTACTGGTCTGGTCCAGGTCTCTTTCTGACTTTGCTTCCTTCTGATCTAGGCCAGCAAAGATATCCTCTAGTAATTTCAAGATGCATCCTCTGGTACCTTTTGGATGCATTATCTGATGTCTTCATCTTTTGCCTCTCGGAACTTCATTTTCTAATGGCATTTAATGTAATAATTCAAGGTACAAAATAAGATTACATGGGGTGCTTTTGTAAACATCAAAATCCTAAGTACTTAGAACCAACTTGGTTCCAACCATCTCCCCCTTTTTGATGATGACAAAACCTTAACTTATTTTGCTAGCTTATGACTCGAAGTACTTGAAATACTCCCCCTCAGACCAATCTCTCCCCCTAAGTCTGATACTAACTTTTTCTTCTCCTTTTAAACTCCTTCTCTATTCATGTCTTTCTGATTTATTTTTCTCTCTCCCTGTTTCTTCTTCTTTTCAACTCATTCTCTTTTCATCTCTTTCTTTTTCACTCCTCCTTTCTTTTTATCTCTCCTTTTCTACTTATTTCTCCTTTTTCTCTCTCCCCCCATTTTGTCATCAGCCAAAAAGAGGTCCTACTATTTTTGTATTTTTGTTTTTTTTCTTTCCAAAGTACACAAATTAAAAACAAAAAAAATAAAAGACATAAAATTAAAATTACACGAAAATTAAAAACTCCTAAGAAGACTACTTGAGCTAGTTAGATATGGAGATATTGTTGAGATGCTTCTTGATGAACTCGAACCTGTCTTCAGGTAATGCTTTGGTGAAGATGTTATCCTATTGATGATCAGTGTCCACAAACTGGATGCTTAAAGTCCCTTTTTGAACATGGTCCCTAATGAAATGGTGTTTTATTTCAATGTGTTTGACTCTAGAGTATAAGATCAGGTTCTTGGTTAGGTTTATGGCTGAAGTGTTATCACAGAACAGAAGGGGGAGTTGAATTGTATAATAAGGTAAGGTTGGTGGTTCCTTTAAGGTATCTCAAGATTCGTTTGACAACAGTTAAATGGGATTCCCTAGGGTCAGCTTGAAGACGGGCACAGACACAAACACTAAACAGAATGTCAGGTCTAGAAGCAGTTAAGTAAAGAAGGGATCCAATCATACCTATGTATGTTTTCTGGTTTACCTTTTGGTTGGTTTCATCTTCCTCAAGTGAGCAGGTTGGGTGCATGGGGGTGGCCATAGGCTTACATTCACTCATTTTAAACTTTTTAAGAAGTTCTTTAGTGTATTTAGATTGGTGAATGAGTATACCTGATTTACCTTGGTGAACCTAAATTCCCAGGAAGAACTTAAGTTCTCCCATCATGCTCATTTGGAACTCTTTCTACATTAAGTCAGAAAACTCCTTGCACAAAGTGCCATTAGTAGATCCAAATATGATATCATCAACATAAACTTGAATAATCAAAATATCATATTTAATGGAATTCCTAAGTAGAGTATTTTCAATCTGGCCTTTATCAAATTCATTCTTAAGCAGAAAGTTACTAAGTCTGTTATACCATGCCGTTGGTGCTTGCTTAAAAGATTTCTTAAGTTTAAAAACATGGTTTGGAAAATCAGAATTTTCAAATCCAAGGGATGTTTGACATAGACTTCCTCACTTATATAGCCATTTAAGAATGCACTTTTAACATCCATTTGATACATCATTATATGATGATTAGCAGCAAATGATAAAAGAATTCTAATTGCTTCTAACCTGGCCACTGGAGCAAATGTCTCAGTTTAATCGATACCTTCTTGTTGACTGTATCCTTGAGCTACTAATCTGGCTTTGTTCCTTACCACTTAACCTTTTTCATTGAGTTTATTCCTAAACACCCACTTGGTTCCAATAATGTTTTTGTTTGGTCTGGATACCAAATCCCAAACATCATTCCTTTGGAATTCATTCAGCTCTTCTTGCATTGCAAGTATCCAACCTTCCTCTGCCAAAGCTTCATCAACATTGGTTGGTCTGAATCAACTTTTGGTTCTGGAAGATCTGTAACTGCTTCTGATTTTGATAAATCAACTTCTGATTCTAGTAAATCTGCAACAGCTTCTGATTCTGGTAGATATGTAACAGCTTCTGATTTTGGTAAATATCCAGATTTCTCTTCTAACTTATCTTGGATGTTTCTGACTTGATCATATTTATCTTTTGGAGATTTGTCATGTGTTGCTGACTTGTATCCTCTACCTTTCCAAGTACTTCTGTTTCTTCTGCTTCCGCTTTTGCTCCCTTTGGTTCTGGTGAACCTGCACTATCTTTATCTTGCTTTAATTTGACAAGATCAAGCAGTTTGTCATATAACACAATATAAATCAAATAATTTAAAAATGAACTCAATACAGCCAAACCATTAATTCTGCTTCTGGTGGTTTCTGCTTGTTTTTGAAACAACTGGAATGCTATTTCTGCTGAAGTATTCAATTCGTGTGAATTACCTGGTTCCTCTGGCAGTTTGAAAACCTATATGTCAATAGTTTCAGTTTTACTATGAAAATCCTCTTGCTTTTGATTTTCAGATTCCGAATCTATATGTTCTGTGATTACATGGTTTGGATGAGGGGATTTGAATTCCCTTCCAGGTTTGTAGTCTTGATGAATCTCACTGGAGTGTTTGAAGAACTCTCTTGATTCTGATTCTTCTCTTTCTTCTTTGGCTGATACACCATGTTCCTTTGGTGATTCTGGAACTTGTGGTGATTCTGGTAATTCTGATAACCTTGATGATTATGGTGATTTGGATGAATATTCTGATAATTCCTATTCTGGTTCTGGTACTGATTCTGATTCTGGTTCTAGTGTTGGTTCTGGTTCTAGTTCCTGTGCCTCTGATAATGGTTCCAGTTCTAGTTATGGTTCCAGTTCCTATTCTGATTTTGGTTCCAGCGTTGGTTCTGGTTCCAGTTCCTGTACCTCTGATACTGGTTCCAGTTCTGATTCTGGTTCCAGTTCCTGTTCTAATTCGTGTGATGTGTGTGATTTCTTTGATATTTCCTGTTCCTCCTATGATTCTGGTTCTGGTTCTGATAGGTATTGTGTTGACCAATTCTTCTTCTACCAGAGTCAATTTGCTTCTGTTTGGTAGATGTTGGAACATAAACCTTCTTCTGCTTGTGCATTGCCAACATCCATTGTCCAGGCACCATTGTTGGCGTCTCCTTCTGGTTGCTCAGAATTTCGGAACCATAGACAATTTGATCTTTTGGTACCCAGAACTGATTGGGTCCAGGTTTGTTAGTTTTAACAACTCTCTGATCTTGTTCAGATTTTACCATTCGACAAGATAATTCAGAGTGACCTTTCTTAGCACACATAATACATAAAGCAGCAGAATAAACAGTTTTAGTTTCAGCAATAGTTTCTATAGAACCAAGACCTCTCTTTCCAATGCTACTGTTTCCATATATCATAGATGCATATTTACTTCTTTCCATTCCATTAGAAATAAAGTTTTGAAAAAATTGCTCATGCATATCAGATTCACAAACAGTTTTGGAAGTGGAACAAATATCACTTTTGAGAGTTTGGTTTTCAGATTTGAGTCTTGCAATTTCAGTTTTAAAATCCTTGTTTTCAGTTGCATACTCAGAATTTTGATTCTATAAAACTTGGATTTCTTTGGTCAGATTTTTCTTATCTTCCCTAAGAGCTTTCAATTTTAAAGACATCTTATTGTTTGCATTTAGAAAGTCTTTTACAGCCTCAATTAATTCAGATTTAAAGAGATCAGAAAATACCTCACTGTCTTCATCCTCTGAATCTGTTCCAGAGCCTGAGTTGTATCCAGAGCTTAAGTTGGTATGAGCCATCAGAGCTAGAATTGCTTCCTCTGATGTGCTTCCAGACTTGCCTTAATGACTGCTTCGACATTCTTCCTTCTGCCTGTTTTCCTTCCTGAAGCTATGCCTTTTTGAGGTCCAGAGGGAGACCTGATGTGTGCCATCATTGCTATTTCTGCCTCTTCCATCATTGCTATTTCTGCCCCTCCAAGTCAGTCTTCTCCTACCAATCTGACAACCCCAGATTGTAGAAGGAATTACAACGCCTTGAATCTAATTGCCAAGTAATCTCCTACCCCTTCTGACTCCCTCAGATTGTAGACTCTACTTCAACAACTTAGATCTAACACAAGGGAAAGAAAATAACACGAGTGCTTGCTTTTGGAAAGCTGGAACTCAGAATTCACCTCACTGAAAACTCGAGTGTTTTCTTTTGGAAGTGTATGACTCTTGTGTGATTTTCGATGCTAAGTATTCTGCCTTGAGCCTCCTTTTATAGATGCAGAATATGGTCTCTTCCAAGCTTAATTTTGAGCATCTATCTTGCTGGATTCTCTTGCAAAAATATCTTGACCAATCGGGCTTCACTTAAATAAAAAACATATCTTTTTATCTCCAGATTTTTTTTCATAAATAACTTGGGCCAATCCTGTCTTTAATTAATTCTGGAACAAATCTTTCTTCTCGCCAATAGCTTATGACCTCCCATACGACTTCACTTTATTTTTGTAACAAATCCTTTTAATACTTTGATCAAATTTAATTAAATCTCGACCGCTAATCCTCATGATTAAATCTGGAACGTTTGATCTTCTACGGTAGTCCACATCTGGACCATACTAAGTGATCTGCTGTGATCCTTTGATTTCGGCCAACCCTAGACCATACTTTCTAATCTTCTGATCTTCTGATTTCGGCCAACCTGGACTAGCAGACTGATCTGCTGTGATCCTCTGATCTCGGCCAATCCTGGACCATACATTCTGACCTTCTGATTTCGGCCAACACTGGGCCATGGTCTGATCTTCTGATCTCGGCCAACACTGGGCGATATTCTTAAATATGGACCATTTATCTAAACCTTTTCCCTCTGATCTGGACCAATTCTGAATTGGGTCTAGATTGAACTGAAATTAAATCTGGACAAATAATATTTCAGTATGGACATTTTACCTTCTGTTTTGGATCAGGTTTGGATTAAATCTGGACATTGTTTCTTTTGGTCTGGACTTAGTTTCATACCCTGAACCATGCTATCTTCTGGTCTGGGTCAAATCTGGATTGAATCTCTTGTTCTAGACCCATTAATTTATCCTCTGATTAAGTCTGGATCAAGTTTGGGCTGTTTATCATTTCACTGCCAAGCCATCTTTTGGTCATAATAACTTCTGGTCTAAGTCTGACTAATGATTCCTTCTGGTCTGGATCAAGTCTCCCTCTGGCAGGCTTCCTTTTAGTCTGGTCCAGGTCTCCTTCTGACTTTGCTTCCTTCTGATCTGGGCTAGCAAAGATATCCTCTGGTAATGTCAGGATGCATCCTCTGGTACCTACTGGATGCATTATTTGATGTCTTCATCTTCTTCCTCTGGAAACTTGATTTTCTGGTGGCATTTAATGTAATAATTCAAGGTACAAAATAAGATTACATAGGTTGCTTTTGTAAACATCAAAATCCTAATTACTTAGAACCAACTTGGTTCCAACAGCTATTGCACCTTTTTAGGTGACAACTGGATCTCTTGGTACAGTAAGAGACAACACACCATTGCTATGTCAACAGCAGAGGCTGAGTACATTTCAGCAGCTGGCTGCAGCTCTCAACTACTCTAGATGAAGCATCAACTTGAAGACTACAAAATATTAGAATCCAACATACCCATCTATTGTGATAACACCTATGCAATTTGTCTAACCAAAAACCCGATCCTACACTCAAGAGCTAAACACATAGAGATCAACCACCATTTTATGAGAGATTATATTCGGAAAGGAGTACTCAACATTGAGTTTGTAGACACTGAACATCAATGGGATGACATATTCACTAAACCACTATCTGAAGATAAGTTTGAATTCATCAACAAAAACCTTAATCTTATCTTCATCCCTAACCTAATAGCTTAGTTTAATTTTTTGTTTGTATGTTATTTTATTTTGTGTACTTTTATAATTATAAAAAAAGCAGAGGATTTCTTTTCTTCATTCAATCATTTTTGTTTGATGACAAAGGGGGAGAAGATGTAGTATTTGATAAAATATCCGAGGGAAAAGATGATGTATTTGAAAGGAGGTGAAGATGGTGTATTTGATATGAGATCTGGGCAGGAGAAGATGATGTATTTGATATGAGAGCTGGGCATTAGACTTATGGGGAGAAAATATAAAATGAAGCTTAGTCTTAGGGGGAGTCAAAGTCAAAAGAAAGAAAAAGTATTATAAAAAATACATTGTTTGTCATCATCAAAAAGGGGGAGATTGTTGGAACCTAGTTGGTTCTTGCAATTAAAGTTTTGATGTTAACAAATGTATTTTATGAAAATAACATATTTGACTTAGAAGAAGAATGAAAAATGTCACCAGATGAATAGATCCGAGGATGACGTTACCAGAAGCAAAAATTGAGGATGTCGTCACCAGAGGATGTCACCAGAAGCAGAAATCAGAGGATGATGTCACCAGAAGATGACTTCACCAGAAGCAGAAATCAGAGGAGACGTCACCAGAGGATGATCATCAGAGGAATCTGTCAGAGGAATATGTTAGAGAAAAATGCTCAAAACAGAATTGGAGCAAAAGACTCGAGAAACAGAATCTAGCTAAAAATATGCTCAAAACAGAATCTGAGAAAAATGCTCAAAATAGAATTGGAGGAAAAGACTCGAGAAACAGAATCTACCTAAAAGCATGCTCAAAACAGAAGCAGAGCAAAATGCTCAAAACAGATTAATTGAAATACACTCCAGAAGTAAAGCATCAGTGAGCAAAAGACTCAAAACAGAATCTGAGCAAACTACTCCAGAATATTCTCAAAACAGATTAATCGAAATACACTCCAGAAGTAAATCATCAGTGAAGTCCTAATTTCAACTATAAATAGAGGCTTAATGCAAGAGAATAAAGTATCGAAAACCACAAGAACTCGAGCTTAAATTCAATGTTATTTGAGAGTTCAAAATAGAGAAATACAAATGTGCAAGAGCAATATTTTCTAAGTGTTTTTGAGAGAGAAATATAGTGCAATAATTAGCTTTCTAGAAGCAATAAAAGAGTGCAAGAATAACTGTAGCAAACAGCTTTCTAGAAGCAACATTGCAAAGTTTCAAACCTTTATTATATAACCCGATAGTGGTGTAGATTCCTTCTTCAATTTGGGGTTGTCAGATTGGTAGGAGAAAACTTGACTTGTAGAGTCAAGGTGTTGTTATCGTTCCTCAAAAGTTTGGGGTTGTCAGGCTGTTTGAGAAGACTTGGCTAGTTTAGACAAGGTGTTGTTGTTCCTCAAAAGTCTGGGGTTGTCAGGCAGTTTGAGAAGACTTGGCGAATATAGTCAAGGTGTTGTTGTTCCTCAAAAATCTGGGGTTGTCAGGCTGTTTGGAAAGACTGACTTAAAGGGTCAGTGGTGTTGTAATTCAAAGGAGTTTGAATTAGTGAAAAGGCCTTCTGGAGGAAGGGACTGGACGTAGTCTAGTTAACGGTGAACCAGTATAAATTGCTGTGTTATTATGTTATTATCATCCGCTGCTGAATCTGATTAGTTATTTATCGAATAATTCAAATCAACATTTAACAAAAACAACAAAAGTAATTAAGTTTGACAAACACAATTCAACCCCCTTCTCATGTTTGCACCTTCAGCAGCAACATCAAGTATTAAAAAAAAACACAAGAACTCAAGCTTCATATGCAACACAATCCGAGAGTTCAAAAGAGAGAATCACTTGAGTGCAAAAGCAATGTTTTCTAAGTGTTTTCGAGAGAGAAATTCAGTGCAACAATCAGCTTTCCAGAAGCAACAAAAGTGTGCAAGAATAAGTGCAGCAATCAGCTTCCCAGAAGCAACATTGCAGAGTTCCAAACCCTTGTTATCAAACCCGATAGTGGTGTAGATTCCTTCTTCAATCAGGTGTTGTTTTCGTTCCTCAAAAGTCTGGGGTTGTCAGGCTGTTTGAGAAGACTGCCTTAGAGGGTCAGGTGCTGTAATTCAAAGATTTGAATTAGTGGATTAAAGCCTTCAGGATGAAGGGACTGGATGTAGCCAAGTTAATGGTGAACCAGGATAAATTGTTGTGTTCTTATGCTGTTATTTTCCGCTGCTAAGTCTGATTAATTATTCATCAAGTAAATTACATCAACAAGCAACAAAACAGTAAAAAGGTTCAATGTTTGGCAAACACAATTCAACCCCCTTCTCGTGTTTGCACCTTCATTAGTAACAATGGTAAATGAGGCCTAGGATTTGATGAATTTGTAATTGCAACTAAACATATTCCCTCTAATGTTTTGTATGATGTGTGTGCTAAGAAAGGTCATTCAAAATTGTCGTGTCCCATGATACAATCAAGGAAAGACAAGAAACCTTTCAAGACTAACAAACCTAGACCCAACCAGATTTGGGTACCAAAAGATAAAATTGTTTATGTTGCAGATGTTCTGAGCAACCAAAGTGAAACACCAGTCATGGTGGCTGGTCAATGGATGCTGGAAATATATGAAGGGAAAAACGTCTATGTTCCAGCACTTACCAAGCAGAAGCAAAGTGACTCTAGAGGAAGAAGAACTGGTAAATACAATGCCTATAAGAACCAAAACTATATGAAGAACAGGAAATATCAAAACAGACAGAGGAAGCACACATATCAACAAAACTGGAACTACCAAAAGAAACAACATTATCATCAGTTCCAGAATTATCAGAGGAACCTGATATATTAGCAGAAAGAGAATCAGGAGAGTTCTTCAAACACTCCAGTAAAATTCATCAAGACTACAAACCAGGAAGGGAATTCAAAGCCCTACATCCAAATCATCTAATCACAGAACATACAGATTCAGAATCTGAAAATCAGAAACAAGAGGATTTTCAGAGTAAAATTGAAAGTGTTGACATAGAGGTTACATCTTGCTGTAAATACTATTATTGTTTGATATTTATGTTTACTGTGATAACAAGAAGCTTGATCTTAAAAATCAAAAACTAGATAAGTATTTTGTAGCTTTTTAAACTGTTAGAGGAACCAAGTGATCCACGTGTTGTGAACACTTCAACAGAAACAATATTTCGGTCGTTTAAAAAACAATCAGAAGCAGAATTTTCTGGTTTGGCTGTATTGAGTTCATTGTTAAATTATTTGGTTTGTATTATCTTATATGACAAATAGCTTGACTTGAAAAGTCAAAGCAAGATGAAGCTGATGCAAGTTAACCAAAGCTAGAAGAAACCGAAGCTAGTTTACCAGAACTAGAGGAAACTGATGCTGGTTTACAATAACCAGAGGAAACCCAAGCTGGTTTACAAAAACCAGAGGAAACTAATGCAGGTTTACGAGAACCAGAGGAAGCTGATGCATGTTTACTAGAACCAGAAGCTGATGCAAATGTACCAGAACCAGAAGCTGATTTACCATAACTAGAAGCTAATGTAGGTTTACTAGAACCAGAACCTGATTTACTAGAACCAGAAGCTGATACAAATGTACCAGAACCAGAAGCTGATTTACCATAACTAAAAGTTGATGCAGGCAAAAGAACTTGAAAATGCAGAAGCTACAAGCAAGAATACGACAAATCTTCATAGGATAAATCTGAAGAAGAGTCAAAAGAACGATATAGATGGAGATAAATGAATGAAATTTTGGATCTAGTTCCAAGACTAGAAAAGAACATTATTGGAACTAAGTGGGTTTTCAGAAACAAGCTGAATGAAAAAGGAGAAATAGTCATAAACAAGGCACGACGTGTTGCACAAGGATACAATCAGCAAGAAGGTATTGACTACACTGAAACATTTGCTCCAGTGGCCAGATTAGAAGCTATTCATATCCTTCTTTCCTTTGCTGATTATAATAACATTTCATTATTTCAAATGGATGTTAAAAGTGCATATTTAAATGGTTATGTAAGTGAAAAAATCTATGTTAAACAACCCCTAGGTTTTGAAAGTTCTGAATTTCCAAACCATGTTTTTAAACTTAAAAAATCTTTGTATGTTTTAAAACAAGCACCTAGGGCATGGTATGATAGACTTAGTTACTTCTTACTTTAAAATACCTTTGAAAGAGGACAAGTAGACAATACTCTTTTTAGAAAATCAATAAAAGATGATATTCTGATTATTCAAGTTTATGTTGATGATATTATCTTTGAATCTACTAATAGCACTCTTTGCCAAGAATTTTCTAAATTGATGCAACAGGAATTTCAAATGAGCATGATGGGAGGACTTAAGTTCTTCCTAAGGATACAAATTCAGCAAAGTCAAAAAGGTATATACATTCATCAAACAAAATATACAAAAGAGCTTTTCAAGAAGTTTAAGATGAGTGACTGCAAACCTATGGCTACCCCAATGCACTCTATCTGCTCACTTGAAAAGGATGACTTAGGCAAAAAGGTTGATAAAAAATCCTACAGAGGTATGATAGGATCTCTACTATATCTCAGTGCTTCTAGACCTGACATTATGTTTAGTGTATGCGTATGTGCTAGATTTCATTATGACCCTAGGGAATCCAATTTAACCGTTGTTAAGAGAATCCTTAGATACCTAAAAGGCACTACCAACATCACCTTATTCTACAAGAAAACTCCTAAGTACCAACTTAGTGGATACTGTGACTTTGATTATGCTGGAGATAAACTCGAAAGAAATAGTACAAGTGGAAACTGCAAATTCTTGGGAGACAATCTAATATCCTGGTCAAGCAAGAGACAAAGCACCATTTCCATGTCAACAGCAGAAGCTGAATACATTTTAGCAGCCGGATGCAGCTCTCAACTCATTTGGATGAAACATCAGTTGGAAGACTACAAAATCATGGAGACCAACATCCCTTTATACTGTGACAACACTTCAGCCATTAACCTAACCAAAAACCTTATCCTAAATTCTAGAGCCAAACACATAGAGATCAAACACCACTTCATCAGAGATTATGTTCAAAAAGGGACACTCAACATCCAGTTTGTAGACACTGACCATCAATGGGCTAACATATTCACTAAACCACTACCTGAAGATAGGTTTGACTTCATCAAGAAAAATCTTAACCTTACCTTCATCCCTGACCAAATAGCTTAGTATTTTTTTTTGTTATATGTAATTCTTATTTTCGTATACTTTTATTTAAAAAAAAGTGAAAAAAAAGAAGTTTCCTTCAATCCTTTTTGTCTGATGACAAAGGGGAAGAAGAAGTATTTGATAAAGATTATCTAGGGCATTAGACTTAGGGGGAGAAAAAAAATTGGAGCTTAGTCTTAGGGGTGTCAAAGTCAAAAGAAAGAAAAAGTGTTATAAAAAATACAAAGTTTTGTCATCATCAAAAACGGGGAGATTGTTGGAACCAAGTTGGTTCTTTCAATTAAAGTTTTGATGTTAACAAAAAGTATTTTATCAAAATCATATTTTGACTTAGAAGAAGTATGAAAAATCAGAGGATGACGTCACCAGATGATGACGTCAGCAGAAAATACATATTGTAACACCCCGAGTTTAAAACACAGCGCGAGTGTATTTTTTTTTAAATAATCAATTAAAATGATTTTCCAATTTATTACTTCAAAAGTATTACGTCGTAAAACGGTACGTCGTAATTTTTATTGATGAACGTAATTAAATAATTTCATCATAATTATCACTAAGTACTTATCTTTGGAAATTAATAATAAACATTAATACATTTCAAAAGATAACAATGTCATAATCTCAAAGGAAAATATCAGAGTGCGGAACAAGTTAGCGGAAAAGTAGTACAAATATCTCTAAAATAAAATAAATTACATTTTCCAGCTCAAAATCATATACATCAAATCTAATCGATCATGCACTAAAGCTACAGTAGCACGGATTTCCTCCGCATCCCAAACAAGTCTCATCCGACTCCGCCGCTCGCCTCGATGTAACCTCCTCCTCCTCATCATACAGAGAAGGATCAATCTCCTCCGAAGTTAGATCAATGCACAGTCTCGGTCGCTTCGGCGGTACCGGAATCTCATAACAATCATCGGATATCCTAGACGGACCCGGAATATCAGCTGCTACAGGCTTTGGCTCTTCGTTCTTATCTTCCGCCTCAAAATCACGGACATCCCCACCAATCACCAGGTTAGGATTCACCACTCCTACGGTGGCCTCCGTGTCAACCCCTCTAGCTGGTTCCTCCGCATCATCAAAAATTCCGTGCGCCTCCAATACCAAACGGGAATGCACAGGAAAGTCAATCCTCGCATAGCTGTGCTCCACGTAGTGCACCACTCCATTGGTCCTACAGGTCCTCTTTAATCTCCCTGTGTATGGAGCCCTGCTTGAGGTGGGGTCGTATACCCAAGCAGTAGGCACGGAACGATCAATGAAGTTGAGTGACGTTTCCGTCGTGTCGGGACCCACGAGTGTCATGGGTTTGGGGGGCATTTGTGGGCAAAGCCCAAATTCCACATATAATAGTAAAGGGTCACCGACTGAAATTAACAAATAAACACATAACATTTATATCACAGAACATATGCATCCATGGCATATCATATAACAATGATGAAGAATAAAGATGCTCATTTTGAAATTTCATGACATATATACCTTTTAAAAACATCAACCTATTATTATGAAAAATATGTGGTAAGTACAGCCAATACTTCAGCAATCACAAGCATTTATCAGAAATCAGATTTCATAAAGTACTCACACACATCAATTTCAAACCATCATCATATAACCAAATCGTGACACACCGGTCAATCCTCCAATGCAATATGTATCGGTCATGTATACAATTTCTTGGAATTACCAAGGTGCAGTCGCTCAACAGATCAGCACCAGTGTAGTCGCTCAACAGACTAGCACTCGTGCAGTCGCTCAACAGACTAGCACGTTTGACATATACTCAGGTACAATCGCTCAACAGATCAGTACCAGTGCAATCGCTCAACAGACCAGCACTCGTGCAATCGCTCAACAGATCAGCACGTTTTTGCGCATTTCAGGGTACAATCGCTCAACAGATCAGTACCAGTGCAGTCGCTCAACAGACCAGCACTTGTGCAATCGCTCAACAGATCAGCACTTTTACGCATTACTCTGTGGCCCATCGCGAGTACCACTTGACTATGCAAATGCATGAATATGCAGTGTTTCCTCTTCACTGAAACAATATGCATCATCAGGAAATTTCAACCTTTCCATCATTTTTCAACATCTCAACATAGCCAATATCATCATCATCACAACCATGATTAAACAGTCAAGCAATCATTAACACTTTACACTATCTCACAATTCCATTCTTAATTATCATAAGTCTTTTCCCCAACTCTTAAAATTCATACATCAGTGCTTAAAACTGAGATTTCTGGAAAATACGAATCTGTATTCAAATATAGAAGCCAAAAACAGTGCAGAATTAACTCTCTGTTTTTGAATACAGATCCCTTGTATTCGAATACAGAAGCTGAAACTGTAATTTCAACATTCTGTATTCGAATACAGCATGCATGTAGTCGAATACGGAAGACAAAAATAATGTATATTCAGCATTTTCCCACCACCATTAAAGTTTTTTTTTAAACTCATCATCTCTTCTTCAAAACTTTTCAAAAACTTCATTTTAAATTGTTTCAAACCTTCCCCAACACTTTAATGTTCACATGACAGTGCTTAAAACTTGATTTTCTGGAAAGCACGAATCTGTATTCGAATACAGAAGCTAAAAACTGAGTTTCTGGAAGAACCCGAATCTGTATTCGAATACAACTCCCTTGTATTCGAATACAGAAGCAAAATTTGTGAAAGTCAGCATCCTGTATTCGAATACGAGACTGTCGTAGTCGAATACAAATGCGAATACAGTGTTAAAATCTCACTTCTGTATTCGAATACGACAGAGTCGTAGTCGAATACAGATGCTAAGTTAGAAGCAAAATTCCTTCCTCTGTATTCGAATATAGGGGCCCGTATTCAAATACAAGTTTGAAAACTTTGAGTAAAACAGAAGCTTGGCAGGTTTTATTCGAATACACTCATATTGTATTCGAATACACCTTCGAATTCAGTGAACTTTTCCTGAAAAACTACAACACATTTTCAATCTTTTTCCTTTGAAAACCAGCACAACCCCAAACAGTTTTATCACTCTTTTGAACCACAAAACTCAGGCATTTTCATCAATGTAACTTTTCCAGAAAAACACTTTCATCATTTAAAATCCATTTTCTTTTGAAAACATCAGCAACACCAGATCATTCATCACAGTTTTGCTCAAACCATTCAAACAGAATGTCAACCACAGCAAAAGACATTTTTAACCATTCACATTCTAATCATTTCTCAAAACACATGCAAAACATTTCCAGCTTTCTCACACAAACAGAACAACATCCAAAGCATTTCTGCTTTCTCACACAACAGAATAACATGCAAAGCATTTCCATCTTTCTCACACAAACAGAACAACATGCAAAGCATTTGCAGCTTTCTCACACAAACAGAACAACATTAGTACATTTCAGCCAAATAGCAAACATCACATACACCAAAACACCAACAGAGTGTATTTTCGCATTTTATACAACCAGCACAACAGTTTTGAAAATATGCATTTTCTTCATTTCTTTCAAAATGTCATTGCAAAACAGTTTTCTTTTTAAACAATGATGAAAACATTAGTAATGTCACGATAGTTATGCATTTACAACCCTAATGCAACTAGAAAGTGGAAGGTGCCCTTACCCTTGTTGCGTTTCTGCTACTTCTCACGTTTCTGTTTTTGTTCCCGTTTGCGCGTAAAAAATCGGCGAAACTCCCGCTTGCGTTTACTGCTACAAAAATAGGTTCTCTAGCTTCGGAATGATGAGGGGAACAACTTTTGTACTGGGGGTTTTCTGGTTTGGTGCTTGGATTTCCAAGTAATGACACTTTTGAGGAACTCCCTCTCTTTTTTTTCTTTTGAACGGACTGGAAATGGAAAAATAGAATGGGAGGGAAGGGATATTGTTACATGCAGTATGGGCAGTGAGGGAGGAGGAATGGTGTTCTGATTTCACCATCTTTCTCACTCCTATATATAGGCTTGTGTGAGTGCCACCTCACCCGACACTTGTCTGATTTTCAGCACTTTACCCGTCTCGTCGCAATTAGCTGATAATCCCTTAATTAACTGTCCGTTAATTTAATTACTCGTAATTAAATTAATTTATTCTTAATCCAATAATCTTAATTTATTTCCAAAATAAATATTTATATATATATATTTACTCAAAACATACATATATTAAATATTTTACAATATCCCCAAAATACACTTAATATTAATTCCATAATTTTAATTTAAAAATTAAGGGTCTTACACATATCAGAAGCAGAAGATGTCATCAGAGGATGACATCACCAGAAGATAAAAATGCCACCAGAAGATATCACCAGAGGATGTCATCAGAGGATGCATCTAGAGGATACCAGAAGATACCTCCAGAGGATACCAAAGGATATCACCAGAGGATCCCATCAAAAGCAAGAATCAGAGGATATCATCAAAGGTAAACATCAGAGGATATCATCATAGGGAAGAAACAATGACATCATCAAAGGATATTATTCTTGGCCCAAATCAGAAGGAAGCATACCAGAAGGAAACATAAGTTAGACTTGGTCCATACCAGAAGATAGCATGGTCCAGAACAGAAGACTTGGTCTAGATCAGAAGATCAATGGTCCAGATCAGAAGATCACACAGTCCATATCATGAAAAATAATGGTACATATCAGATCACATGGTCCAGACTTGGTCCAGATCAAAGATCATACGGTCCATAATTTAAATCATGATGCAGATCAATGAAGACTTGATTAAAATTTGAAGAAGACTTAAGTGAATTTTAATAGAAATTTGATCAAAGTATTAAGCAGATTTGATTCAAAAATCACTGAAGACTTGAAAGAAATTCGAATGAAATTTAAAGCTAAAAGATACGGTCTGAAATTAAGATAAACATGATTGGTCAACAAAATTTTCAAATGTAATATGAAGCTAAAAGATACGGTCTGAAATTAAGAGAAACAAGATTGGTCAACATAATTTTCAATGTAATCTGAAGCTAAAATATACATTTTGAAGTTAAGAGAAATAGGATTGGCCAACAGAATTTTCAAAGGAAATTTGAGCAAAATTTATCTCGAATTTAAGCTTGGACAAAGCCCTAATTGCGGCTATAAAAGTAGGCTTCAGGCAGCAACATTAGGTATCGAAAAACACAAGAACTCAAGCTTCAATTCAAAGTCATCCGAGAGTTCAAATGAGAGAAACACTTGAGTGCAAAAGAAATATTCTCTAAGTGATTTTTGAAGAGTGAAATCCAGTGCAGTAGTCAGCTTTCCAAAAGCAACTTTGCAAAGTTCCAAACCCTTGTAATCAAACCCGTTAGAGGTGTAGATTCCTTCTTCAACATGGGGTTGTCAGATTGGTAGGAGAAGACTTGACTTGTAGGGTCAAGGTGTTGTTATCGTTCCTCAAAAGTATGGGGTTGTCAGACTGTTTGGGAAGACTGACTTGGAGGGTCAAGTGTTGTAATTCAAAGTGTTTTGAATTAGTGGATTAAAGCCTTCGGAGTGAAGGGACTAGATGTAGCCAAGTTAATGGTGAACCAGGATAAATCGTTGTGTTCTTATGTTGTTATTATCCGCTGCTAAATCTGATTATTTATTCATCAAATAATTCGCATAAACATTCAAAAAAACAACAAAAGAATTCAAGTTTGACAAACACAATTCAACCCCCTTCTCGTGTTTGCACCTTCATATTACACTTTCAAAGATATTAATTATTTAATATCATCGTATCATATATCACGTTATTTTAAATATATTACATCACAATTTTTAAGTTAAAAAATTCAAAGAAGAGACCAAAATTATTGGATTTTAAAATTAAAAAAAAAATTCAAAGATTGAAAAAAATAAAGGGACCAAAATTTCATTTAACCTTACATTATATTATTATCATATTATCATATTCATATTGTTTGGGGTAACAGTGTTGGCTTTATCATTTAACCTAAATTCAGTGGTTTGTAAGAATGAAGAGAACTTTTGTCAAAAAGAAATATGTAGAGAACTCACAATATATAAACAAAAACCAAGTTATTCATCTTTTGCTATACTTTTTAACCTATCATTGATGAAATTATATATTTTAGGGTAATAGATAGCATTTTACAAATTTCCTTTCATGGCTTCATCGACCTTGAAATAACAAATTTATAATAGGCTAAATAGCACCCGTGGTCCCTTAACTTAATTTCAGTTAACGTTTTAGTTCTTTATCTTTTTTTTTCCCGGTTTGGTCCTTTATTTTAATTTTAAGTGACATTTTGATCTTTTATGTTTTAAAATGTCAACAATATTATCCTTTTTTTTTTACAAAAATTCATCAAAATTTTCAATCAAAACCCATAAAATTAATTATATTCTTTCATATAACACAATTTTCATCAGATTCGTAACTCAAATCTTCAAATAATCTCATATTTTCATTCTTTATTTCACTTAAAATTAAAATAAAGGACCAAATCGGGAAAAAAAAAAAGATAAAGGACTAAAACATTAACTGAAATTAAGTTAAGGGACCACGGGTGCTATTTAGCCTTTATAATATTTCAAATAGCTCAGGAGAAAGGCTTCGAGAAATAATATTTAGAGAACAACTCAACAATTTATGTTTGGTTTTAGAGAAAAAAGAATGGTTTTGGAGAAAAAAAGGATAGGTTTACTAAGTTTTACACGTTCAATTAAATTATTGTTGTATTTTTAATGGATGTTGATGGATAACTATTCTCCATCAACAGTGCATGATTTCTGTTACACTATTAGTTTTAGTAATTTAGCCCATTGGGTTTCCACATTAGAAAAAGAAAATATTTTACATTACTAAGATTTTTTATTTTTGCTAAAAATAAAAATTCAAGATGGTCCACCTTTACTAAAAATAAATATTTGTAATTTTACAAAAAAATAATTATGATCCAGCGTCAAACTTTGTTTTAGGTCCATATCAAAAGTATCCCTAAAAACATATTTTATTATATATATATATATATATATATATATATATATATATATATATATATATATATATATATTGTCTCAAACATTTTGAATTAGGCATTGTTCTAACTTTAAAAGTTAGACTCCTAATAAAACAAACAAAACAAACACAAAAAATTCAAAAACTCAAACTTTTTGATTTAAATTGTAAGTAATATCTCAATACAACATTAAGCTAATATTAACATTATAGCTACTTAAAAAAAAGTTATCATTCTAACATTTTTTGAAACAAATTCAACCACCATAGGGGAGCGCGAGAGCAACGAGGCTCATACTAACATTTGAGCTCTTCTAGAATCAAGATCTTTTTCCGAGACTTCTTATTTTAGAATCAATATCCTTTTCCGATATTTCAAGTAAAGCTTATCTAAAATCTAACATTTGAACTCTTATAGCTTTGACACTCTCTGCATGACTCTCCTAACAAGTGAATGACAATGATTTTGGGGTCAACCCTTTTACATTATCTTTTAACATTTAGCATCTCTTAGTCGAATTGGCAAAAATTGTATAAATACATTGAAAAACTCCAAAAAAATCGTTAGGTTTTACACAAGAGTTAGTCATATCACACAATGCGAAATTAAGCCTATGAGAACCACAAGGAGTATAAAAGGCTTTGGGATTTATGTCCAAATTAAAAGTTGACTAATTGTATCATTCACATTTAAAAATCCCAAAAAAACATTCCTCAATGCTAACATAATTTGAAAAAACATCCACATATCTTATTATCAAAGACATTAGTTCTTTGTGACTTACATCAAGAGTACAATCGAGTATCACTGAGAAATACTTTGCATGTTTGATTTTTCTAATATTTTAGTTTTAATTACAGAAACAAGCAAAATTATTAACTCGTTTTGTATGTTATGTCCAAGATAATGAATGTGGACATTATCATTTGTAATACAACTCCTTTTGTATGTTATGTCCAAGACAATTAATATGGACATTATCGTTTGCAATATGTCCAAAAAATTTCCATTGCTATTTTGGTACAAATTTCTTATTAGAACCACGAAAAATCAAACTATGTTTATTAAAAAATTTCACTGTTGAAATAATTATTTTTAAAACATTTTTTTAGCGTTCTTTTCTTTCTCTATCAGTCTTTGAGATGTTTTATCAATAAATTGATTCAATTGCAACATTTGACGCAACACATACCAAGTAGCCATATTCTTAACATGTTTCATGCCTATCTCATGCTCTCGAAGTCTTCCACCACTATGTGACCAATCACTAAAATCCTAATTTGCTAATTAGCCGTTACCAATCTCTCTTTTAAAAACTTTACAACAAAAACAAAATATTCTATCAAGCTCTTTCGTATAAACAAGTCAATCTCTATCGCACTTCTCTCTATTTCATAAAATTCTAGTAAACCATTATGTCGTAAAGTGTCTATTCAAATTATCTTTAGGATCCTTCACAATAGAAAAATATCTTTTGGAATCTTTCGTAACTAATAAATCAATCATTTTAGAATCAAGATCATCTCAATTTTGTTGAATCAAATATATCAAACGAATGTTCAAATGGGTTTGCTTCCTTTTTCTTAGGTTTCTCATATACAGATTCATACTTTCTAGGAGGCATAGAAAAAACCTAGAATTTCTTAAAGTTGTGTCGTGTTGGCTGATGATAGATCAACGTGCGGCGTTTACCAACCTATCAACACATTCAAACCAAGCAGATAAAGTAAATACTTAATTTCATTTTCATTTGTCAACCATAACAGAGGCCAACAGGAAGAAAATCATTTGTAAAATTTTAATTGAAAACAATTTTAAAATCAAAACTCTAATGTTGCGCTCAAAGTTCAATATCTCACGATAGAAATCCAATTTTAGCGACTTATCACTCTGTCTAGAAACCTATCCCACTCCAAGGTACATGCTTCAATCTTTCTCTCTTACTCCTTAGATCCATTTTAATACCCTAGACCGTTTTTTTTTTTGCCACTTACATTTACAAAAATGCTACATTTTCTCTTTTCTAGCTTCTACCACCCCAAATTCGTAGTGTTATCAATATTTCTTCAATCACTGAAATTTATTCGTGAAATGGGTCATTGAAAACTCTTGCAACTTTTGCTGATTCGTTTTGCACAATCTCCCTATTTTTCTTCTTTTGCACAATTTTGGTGGATAAAAGAGAAGTCGAGAGGAATGTTTTCGTTAGTGATGGTGGACAGCGTGGTGGAGAACACACGCATGAACAATGAAGGAGAGAGAAACGCGTGAACATTAAAGGAGAAAAAATTAAGTATAATCTTAAAAAAATTTGGGACTCCTAAAAATTTGAGACCATGTGGAGTTGGAATGAGAACCCCTGCTCATGATTGGCTCTATATAGCAACAAAAGGTCCATTATCTTCACCCAAAAAACTAATCTAAGAGATAAATCATTAGACAATTTTTTTGGATGCATATTAGGGTTATCCTTAGTAATGAGTACCCTAACAAAAGAGGTCAAATGATATACCTCCTCTTAAAATTTATATGCACACATGTTTCAAGGATTGTACACCAACATTCTTAAAGTCGCTCAAAAAGTGCAATTCTCCCATCATTAAATTGATTAAATGCTTTCACCATTTTGTTGGAACCAAGTTGGTTCTAAGTATTTAGGATTTTGATGTTTACAAAAACACTCAATGTAATCTTATTTTGAACCTTGAATTATTACATTAAATGCCACCAGAAAATGAAGTATCTATACGCAGAAGATGAAGACACCAAAAAATGCATCAAGAAGGTACCAGATGATGCATCTTGGAATTACCAGAGGATATCTTTGCTGGCCCAGATCAGAAGGAAGCAAAGTCAGAAGGAGACCTGGACCAAACCAGAAGGAAGCCGGCCAGAGGGAGACTTGATCCAGACCAGAAGGAAGCCTAAGTCAAACTTAGTCCAGAAGTTATTCTGACCAGAAGATGGCCTGGCAATGAAATGATAAACAACCCAGACTTGATCCAGGCTTAATCAGAGGATAAGTTAATGGGTCCATAACAAGAGATTCAATCCAGATTTGACCCAGACTAGAAGATAGCATGGTTCATGGTATGAAACTAAGTCCAGACCAGAAGAAATAATGTCCAGAATTGATCCAGACCTGATCCAAAACAGAAGGTAAAATGTCCAAACTGAAATATTATTTGTCCAGAGTTAATTTCAGTTCAATCCAGACAAAGTCCAGAATTGGTCTAGATCAAAGGGAAGATCAATGGTTCAAATTTAAGTATTTGGCCCAATGTTGGCCGAGATCAGAAGATCAGACCATGGCCCAGTGTTGGCCGAAATCAGAAGGTCAGAATGTTTTGTCCAGCATTGGCCGAGATCAGAGGATCACAGCAGATCAGTTTGCTATACTAGGTTGCCGAGATCAGAAGATCAGAAAGTGTGTTCCAGGGTTGGCCGAAATCAAAGGATCACAGTTGATTACTTAGTATGGTCCAGATGTGGACTAGCGCAGAAGATCAAACGGTCCAGATTTAATCATGAGGATTAACGGTGGAGATTTAATTAAATTTGATCAAAGTATTAAAAGGATTTGTTACAAAAATAAAGTGAAGTCGTATGGGAGTTCAGAAGTTGTTGGCGGGAAGAAACTAAAGACAGGATTGGCCAATTATTTTTGAAAGCAAATCTGAAGCTTAAAAAGATATGTTTTTTATTTAAGTGAAGCCCAATTGGTCAAGATATTTTTGCAAGAGAATCCAGCAAGATACAGCTCGAAATTAAGCTTGGAAGAGGCCCTAATCTGCATCTATAAAAGGAGGCTCAAGGCAGAATACTTAGCATCGAAAATCACAAAAAAGAGTCATACACTTCCAAAAGCAAACACTCAAGTTTTCAGTGAGGTTAATTGTGAGTTCCAGCTTTCCAGAAGCAAGCACTCGTGTTATTTTCTTTCCCTTGTGTTAGATCTAAGTTGTTGAAGTAGAGTCTACAATCTGAGGGAGTCATAAGGGGTAGCAGATTACTTGGCAATTAGACTCAAGGCGTTGTAATTCCTTCTACAATCTGGGGTTGTCAGATTGGTAGGAAAAGACTTGACTTGAGAAGTCAAGGTGCTGCGTTCCTCAAAAGTCTAGGATTGTTAGACTGTTTGAGAAGACTGACTTGGAGGGTCAGTGGAGTTGTTGTAATTCAAGGTTTGAATTAGTGAAATCCTTCAAGGTGAAGGGATTGGATGTAACCTCGTTAACTGTGAACCAGTATAAAAACTCTGTGTTTAATTTTTGCTTTATATCCGCTGCTAACTCTGTTTTTATTCATACATCAAGTTTTGTTTTAAAAGTGTAAAAACAGGAAAAGTATTCAAGTTAGTCAAACACAATTCAACCCCCCTTCTCGTGTTTGCACCTTCAATTGGCATCAGAGCTCGGTCTCAAGGCTGAGCACTTAATAATGTTTGAGGAAAGGTCCAATGGGTTCAACATGGCAGAATCTAGAGATGAACTGGGAGTCAACATCAACAGACCACCACTGTTTGATGGAGAAAGGTTTGAGTATTGGAAGAACAGAATGAGAAGTTTGTTCATATCTCAAGATCCTGAATTATGGAAGATGGTAGTCAAAGGATACACTGCACCTACTGATCTAGAAGATCCAACTAAAGAACTGGACATGGATGATATGAAACCAGATCAGAGCAGATTATACAAACTTCATCACAACTCCACAAACATCATGATCAGTGCCATCACATTCAAGGAATTTGACAGATGCACAAATAAAGAGCATATTCGACAGTCTGGTTTTGACCTATGAAGGAAGCCAGCAGGTTCAAGAAGCAAGGGCTAACATACTGGTCAAACAGTATGAGCTGTTCAAGATGGAAGATGATGAAGACATTGAAGCAATGTTCAGCAGATTCCAGATTCTGGTATCAGGTTTAAAAGTATTAAAGAAAAGCTACACCACTGCAGATCATGTAAAGAAGATCCTCATAAGCTTACCAGCCAAATAGAGACCAAAGGTTACTGCAGTACAGGAAGCTAGGGATCTGAATACCTTGAAGCTTGAAGATCTGATCAGCTCCCTCAAGTCTCTTGAAATAGAGCTGAATGCAGATGAACCTAAGAAGAAGAAGAATCTGGCTCTGAAGTCGAAATAGAAGAAAGCTGCAAGGGCAGCATCAAAATCAGAGGATAGTGATAGTGACTGTGATGATATGGCTTACTTAACCAAAAAGATAGTTAAGATCTGGGAAAACAGGAAAAGAAGAAGCTTCAAGAAGAAACATAACAGCAAAGATAAGAAAGAATCTGACAAGAAGAACATCATCTGTTATGGATGCAATGAACCTGGACATATCAAGTCAGAATGTCCAAATCTGGAAAAAGGAAAACAACAGAAGAAGAGTTCCAGATTCAGAAAGAAGGGTCTGATGGCTGCCTGGGATGTATCAGAATCAGAAGAAGAATCGTCTAATGAAGAAGTGGCAGAAACAGCAATGATGGCACACATCAGGTCTGCTTCTGGACCTCACAAAGGCACGATATCAGGAAGGAAAGAAGGCAGAAGGAAGAATGATCGAAGCAGTCATTCAAGCCAGTCTGGAAGCACATTAGAGGAAGAAATTCTGTCTCTCATGGCTCATACCAACTCAAGTTTTGAATACAGCTCAGGCTCTGGAACAGATTCAGAAGATGAAGACAATGAGGTATTTTCTGATCTCTTTAAAACTGAATTAATTGATGCTGTAAAAGACTTGTTAAATGCAAACAATAAGATGTCTTTAAAACTGAAAACTCTTAGGGAAGATAAGAAAAATCTAACCAAAGAAGTCCAAGTTTTAAAGAATCGAAATTCTAAGTATGCAACTGAAAACAAGGATTTTAAAACTGAAGTTGCAAGACTCAAATCTGAAAACCAAACTCTCAAAAGCAATGTTTGTTCCACTTCCAAAACTGTTTGTGAATCTGATATGCATGAACAATTCTTTCAAAACATTATTTCTAATGGAATGGAAAGAAGTAAATATGCATCTATGATTTATGGAAACAGTAACACTGGAAAGAGAGGTCTTGTTTTTACAGAAATGATTACTGAAAGTAAAGCTGTTCATTCTGATATTTTATGCATTGTTTGTGCTAAGAAAGGTCACTCTGAACTATCTTGTCCAATGGTAAAATCTGAACAAGATCAGAGAGCTGTTAAGACTAACAAACCTTGACCCAATCAGTTCTGGGTACCAAAAGATCAAATTGTATATGTTGCAGATATTCTGAGCAACCAGAAGGAGACACCAACAATGGTGCCTGGACAATGGATGTTGGCAATGCACAAGCAGAAGAAGGTTTATGTTCCAACATCTACCAAACATAAGCCAAGTGACTCTGGTAGAAGAAGAACTGGTCAACACAATACCTATCAGAACTAGAACCAGAATCATAGGAGGAACAGGAAATATCCTAGATATCACACGAATCAGAACATGAACTGGAACCAGTATCAAAGGAGCAGGAATTGGAACTAGAACTGGAACCAGTATCAGAGGCATAGGAATTGGAACCAGAACCAACACTGGAACCATAATCTGAATCAGTACCAGAACCTGAACCAGAACCAACATAATTACCGGAATTAGTATAATCACCAGAATCACCATAAGTTCCAGAATCACCAGAGGAACATGGTGTATCAGCCAAAACAGAAAGAGAGGAAGCAGAATCAGGAGAGTTCTTCAAACACTCCAGTGAGATTCATCAAGACTACAAACTTGGAAGGGAATTCAAATCCCTTAATCCAAACCATGTAATCATAGAACATACATATTCGAAATCTGAAAATCAGAAGCAGGAGGATTTTTTTTAGAATAAAATTGAAACTGCTGACATAGAGGTTACATCTTGCTGTAAATACTATTATTATTTGATATTTATGTTTACTGTGATAACAAGAAGCTTGATCTTAACAAATCAAAGCTATATAAGTATTCTGCAGGTTTTCAAACTGTCAGAGGAACCAGGTGATTCACACGAATTGAATACCTCAGCAGAAACAGTATTCCAGTGGTTTCAAAAACAAGCAGAAATCACCAAAAGCAGAATTAATGGTTTGGTTGTATTGAGTTCAATTTTAAATTATTTGATTTGCATTATGTAATATGACAAACTGCTTGATCTTGACAAATCAAAGCAAGATAAAAATAGTGCAGGTTCACCAGAACCAAAGGGAGCAGAAGCACAAGAAACAGAAGTACTTGGAAAGGTAAAGGATACAAGCAAGTCAGCAACACATGACAAATCTTCAAAAGATAAATCTGATCAAGTCAGAAACAACCAACATAAGTCAGAAGGGAAATCAGGATATTTACCAGAATCTGAAGTTGTTATAGATTCACCAGAACCAGAAGCTGATTTATCAGAATCAGAAGCTGTTACAGATCTTCCAGAACCAGAAGTTGATGCGAACCAAGCAATGTTGATGAAGCTTTGGTAGAGGAAGGTTGGATACTTGCAATGCAAGAAGAGCTTTGCTCCATTGGCCAGGTTAGAAGCAATTAGAATTCTCTAATCATTTGCTGCTAATCATGATATAATGCTGTATCAAATGGATGTTAAAAGTGCATTCTTAAATGGCTACATAAGTGAGGAAGTCTATGTCAAACAGTGAGGAAGTCTATTTCATGAGTAACTAAACTCTATTTGTTAGGGACGATTGGAACAAGATAAAACCCTTATTTGTCTGATTTGATTTCTAGTTATATGAATAAGTTTATTGAATTACTTTTCTCATCTCTATGCTTAATGATTTTTATTGTTTGATCAACTTTCAATTGTTTTACGATTCATATTTTGAAATAGAAATGGACTTTACGAAGGCTTGAGATGAGAAATTCATGATATTGTAGTCTAGGGATAGATGCAGGTCAGGAAACCAATTGAATTAGTTGCAGAGGCAGTAGTTTAATAAGAGAACTCTTATACTATAAGACTTAATTCTAATTTTAAATCCACTAAGGAATTAGGGGTTCCTTTGGAATTAAAGGTTCTATCATTAAGACATTAGTACAAGAATAATAAAGAGAATTCAGTAATAATTCAATAAAGGAATTTAGTAACAAGGATCAAATTAGAAACCAAGGTGGACTGGAAGTGAAACTCATCCTTCACATTTTATTTTAGGCTAAATAGAACCCGTGGTCCCTTAACTTAATTTCAAGTAACGATTTGGTCCTTTATCTTTTTTTTCTTCCCATTTTGGTCCTTCATGTTTTTAAATAATTTCAGCGTCACCCTTTAAGTGGGGTTCCGTTACAAAAAAAGTTAAAAAGTTACCCCTCCGTTTCCTTTTCCCTGGGTTTTCTCTCACATTTATGTTTCTTTTGTTTGGTTTAGGGTTACCTTTCTTCTCCCATTCACTTTCTCCCTTCATCTCATTTCTTCTCTTCTCCCGTGTCATCTCTTTCCTTCATCATCTTCTCCCTTCTCATCTCCCTGGAAAATCGAAGCACGAAATCATATAAAACACTATCGGAATCAACATTGAACGAAGAGGAAAGGTATGTTTTTTATTGATTCTGATATTTAGTGATTCCCTCTTTTTTTAGGGTTTAGGGTTTAGTGGGTTCCATATGGTATTTATTATTTGCATGTGTTTGATTTGTGAATGAGTTGATTACTGCATATTTTGTTTATTGGGATCTAGGGTTTGTGGTCCACACTTAAATATTCGTTCCTCTTTTTCTAAGATTATGGGACCAGTTTTATGGTCCCTACCATGTTATTATAGTTTTCTATTAAATGAGTTTTTTTGTCTTTTCAATGTATAAAAAGCAGAATGGATGTGTTTTTTGTTGATATCCACCATGGAGGGTATTTTTTGGATGACACAATGGAAGTGTACGAAGGTGAAGTGTCAAATTGGAAATGTAATGCTGACAAGTGGAGTTACTTTGAGATTTATGATATTGTTAAACAAATGGGGTATCCTGAAATTATTAGTATATGGTAAGGTGTATGGTGAGAAAAAGTATTTGGAAAATGACTTTCGGGCTATGGAAATGGTAGCTTTTGCCAAGGCTCATGGGAAAGTGAACATGTATCTTATTCATCCAATATCTCAGCCCATACTTGGTGATAATGTTCAGAATGAGGCTGAAATAGATAAAGCTAAACAGGCCCATCAAGAAGCTGCCCAAGATGCACATGAACCAACCCAAAATGCACTTGAACCAACTCAAATAGAATACAATATTGGGTCTGATAGTGATGATAGTGCTGATAAAGTAATTTTTGGAGACTCAGCTGATGAATTGCCTAATAAGGATGGGTTTGATGAGGTCCAAATAGGTGGCGATGGAGTTGAAATTGAGAACAGGAATAGTGCAACTAAGAAAGGGTCTAGTACTAGTTAAAAGAAGAAACAAAGTACTGATAAGAAAAGAGGGAGACCAAATAAGATCCGTGTTGAGAAAGGACATATTGTGAATGAAGATGAGGAGGTTAATGTGCCAAGTGATGACTCTTTGAATTTGACTTCAAAAGGAAAAAAGCAGTTAAAACCAACTGAGAAGGAATTTTGCGATGAAGAGTATTTGATGGAGGAATTGGAGAGTGATGAAGATGACACTCAAGAGAAGTATCCTTTATTTGTGATGCCCAAAAAAATGGAAAATTATAAGTGGGTTTTAGGAAGCCTTTTCACCGATAAAGAAGAATTTAAGGAGGCTATGACAATATATGCCATTCATAATGGGAGGGATTTGAAGTTTATAAAAAATGACAATCTAAGAGTAAGAGTTAAATGTAAGGAAGACTGTGAGTTGTTTGCCTATTGTGCAAAGTTACTTGACGAAGATACATGGCAACTTAGGAAACTAGTTGACACACATTCATGTAATAGAGAGTATAAGGTCAAATTTATGTGATCAAGTTGGCTCGGAAAAAGATTGTACTCCACAGTGAAGGAGAACCCGAACATAAAAATTACAGATGTTTCTAACAAGGTTCATCAAAAGTGGAATGCTGGAGTGAGTAAGATGAAGGCATTTAGGGCACGTAGGCTTGCAATTGATATGGTTGATGGATCATTCAGAGAGCAATATCTAATATTGTATGATTACTGTCATGAGTTATTAAGATCAAATCCAAATAGTGCTATTAAGTTAGAATTCCAAGCTACAAATTCGGAGGTAACTGATTATGTGGACAAACCACTTTTACCGAGTTTTCAACGCCTATATATGTGTCTTAATGGATGTAAGGAGTGTTTCCTGATTTGTAGACCAATAATTGGTCTTGATGGTTGTTTTCTTAAAGGGTATTATGGGGGTATGATTCTTGCTGCTGTTGGTAGAGATCCAAATGACCAAATGCTTCCAATTGTTGTCGCTGTAGTTGAAGGTGAGACAAGAGATTCATGGACTTGGTTCCTAAAATTATTAAGTGATGACTTGGGTGGACAACAAGTATGCAAGTTTTACACCTTCATATCTGATCAGCAAAAGGTATTAATTTAAGTTCAATTATTCATTATTCATTTATGTTAATTTATTTATTTATGTTAATTTATTTATTTATGTTGTTTATGTTAGGGATTGTTGCCTGCAATGGATGAGTTGCTTCCTGGGGTTGAACAAAGGTTTTGTGTAAGACACCTTTATAACAACTTCAGAAAAATTCACCCAGGGAAAAAGCTTAAGGAATTGATGTGGAAGGCAGCCAAGTCAACATATCATCAAGCATGGGAAAGAGAAATGAAAGAGTTGAGGAAGGTTAACGAAGAGGCCTACAAATATTTGTTGAAGATTCCACCAAGGTTTTGGTCTAAGTCAAGATTCAGTTTCAAATCTAAATGTGATGTGCTTGTTAACAATATGTCAGAGACATTCAATAGTGTCATAATTGGACCTAGAGGGAAACCTATAGTGACAATGTTTGAAGACATCAAAGTGTACTTAATGGAAAGGTGGGCAACAAATAGAACTAGATTGGAAAGGTATAATGGTTCTGTTCTGCCTCAAATCAAGAAAAAGTTAGAAAAAGAATAAGAATTATCAAGAATGTGGATGTGTAGGTAATATTCTGGTTAGATATGTTCTGGTTTCATTATATATATGTTGATAAGTATAGATATACATCAAATATATGTTCTGATTTGATTAATATTCTGGTTATATGTGTTCTGTTTTGACTATATATTATGTCATTCTGAATTATGTGTTATATGTTTGTTGAACAAGGTATGCTGGTGAAAACGTATTCGGAGTTAGTAACATCAACCACACAGGAGACAAGTTTGTGGTATCACTCAAAAATAAAGAATGTTCAAACAAGATCCAGAAGTGGATGCTTACTGGAATTCCATGCTGCCATGTAGTTTGTTGCTGCAATTTCCTCAAACAAGATCCAAAAGAATTGATTCCAGCATACTATAGGCGAGAGACATACGCGGCTTGTTACCGACCTGTTATTTACCCATCAAATGGACATAATGTATGGCCTTAAACTCCATATCTTGATGTGTTACCACCACCATCAAGAAGGCTTCCAGGAAGGCCCAAAAGGTCAAGGAACAAAGATGGCGATGAAAAAATTAAGGACTCAACAATGCTTCGTAGGAAAGGGATGCCAAATAAGTGCACCAAGTGTAAACAAACTGGTCATAACAAGGCATCATGTCCAAGCCAAACTTAATCTGCTCAGGCCCAAAATCAAGTTGCCCAAGCTCAAACATGACCTATCAAACCTAGAGGAAGACCCAAGAAAAACCAACCCACACAAGCCCCTTCACAGCCTGCACAATCTCAGTCCCAGCCTACACAAGTTCATTCCCAGCCTGCACAAGTTTAGTCCATGTCTGCACAAGCACAGTCCCAGCCTGCACAAGCTCAGTCCAAAACTTTTAGGCCAAAGTTCAAAACATGGAGGAAATAATTCTGTTTATGTATTTGTCATTCTGATTAACAATGTTCTAGTTTGTCATTATATTTTAGGACAAAGTTCAAACAGTTTTTGGTTATTAGGAACAACTTTGCCATTCTGTTTTAGGCCATTTGTTGTTTGTCATTCTGTTTGAGGCCATTTGTTGTCTTTTGTACCAACTGAAACATGTTTACATTGTTTTGAATGGAATGGAGAAAGTTTGTCAAATGAATTATGTGTTGAGAAAGAAACATAATTAAAATTAAAAGAATGCGTGCATTTAAGTACTGTAGAAAGAAACAGGAACAAGATTAAAATTCAAAGATTCAAGAACACTAGAAGCAGAATACTAGAATATAAAAACCAAAAGCAAAACATCAGAAGCAGAACACCAGAAGCAGAAAACTAGAAGCAGAACATCAGAAGCAGAATACCAGAAGCAGAACACCAGAAGTAGAAACCGAGAGGCCTAATACCAGAAGCAGAACAACAGAAGCAGAAACCCAGAAGCAGAAACTATAAATATAAAAACCAGAAGATAAACATCAAATGATAAATATCAAGAAATGAAGATCAGAGGCAGAAGATGAAGTTATCAGAAGAAATGAAGATCAAAGGCAAAAACCCTTGAATTATTACATTAAATGCCACCAGAAGATGAAGTTATCAGAGGCAGAAGATGAAATCATCAGAGGAAGAAGATGAGTTACCAGAGGATACCCCTCCAGAAGAAACCAAAAAATGCATCCAGAATGTACCAGAGGATGCATTCTGGAATTACCAGAGGATGCATTCTGGAATTACCAGAGGATATACTAGGATGTCAAAACACCACCAGAGGATATCTTTCCTAGCTCAGATCAGAAGTAAGCAAAGTCAGAAGGAGACCTGGACCAGACCAGAAGGAAGCTTGCCAGAAGGAGAGTTGTTCCAGACCAGAAGATACCATAAGTCAGACTTATTCCAGAAGTTATTCTGACCAGAAGATGGCTTGGCAGTGAAATGATAAACAGCCCAGACTTGATCCAGACTTAATCAGATGATAAATTAATGGGTTCAGAACAAGAGATTCAATCCAGATTTGACCCAGACCAGAAGATAGCATGGTTCAGGGTATGAAACTAAGTCTAGGCCAGAAGAAATGATGTCCAGATTTGATCCAGACCTGATCCAAAGCAGAAGGTAAAATGAACAGACTGAAATATTATTTGTCCAGACTTAAGATGAAAATCAGAGGATAAACAACAGAAGATGAACACCACAAGATAAACATCAGAAGATGAAAACCAGAATTCATGACTAATGAATTAGCTCATTAGATGTTTAAAAAAGAATTGGTTCATTGGAAACACAAATAGTTAAATTAAAAAAAAATGTATTTTAGAGAAACTACCATGAATACATATTTGCTTAATTTTGTAAAATCTAATTCTAATTAGTGTATTTCCACCCTAATCACATATTATACCACATAACTGCATTGGAATGTCAAGTACTAGTATTTGATTGGTAGGTAAATTTTCTTATGGTGACTCTAAAATGAAGCCCATATAGATGGAGATTTTATGTTAGAAATGATGTAAATATCGAAACAAAAAAAAAGTAAATATTGAAAATAGATTATCTGCATTAACTACATCAATTCGGACACATATCACAGATGAATGAATCAGGAACAATAATGAATTCTGAGTTATGAATGAACCAATAAGCAATAATGCAAAAACATCAATTGGATCAAGAAGAATTTTGAATGAATCAGGAACAACATTCTTTATGAATGAATTATGCACTTGCAGACAATACCAATGCAGACTGATTCTGCATTATGATTCATTCTGATTCTGCATTCTGATTAACAATACACATGTAGACAAATCAAAAATAATTCATTCATAATTGACAGTAATTAACAGTAATAATTAAAGAAAGAACAACCAACATCATTGGAGCCATAATTGATGCAAAAGCAAAATACATTAATATGTTCCAAATGTCATACAACAACCTCAATCATAACTACATACTTACAACAAATCTACTACATCAACATCAAGAAAATTACATCAAATACAGTAACCTCATTTCAGAGCTAAGATAAACGATAAAACAACACATGTTACACCAAACAAAACGATTAAAAATTGCAGCAACTTCATCTTAATAATGGTTGACTTGTGATCTCCATGCATCTTCAAAATGACATTCCTAAGAGTCATAATCTCCAACTCCTTTTGAGGACACTCTAAACATTGTGTATGTATCTGTTGTTGATTTCTCTGTTGTGCTTGAAGCCTATAGTCTGAATCCCAAACAAAGTAATTGCATTTACATTCAATGTCATAACTCTACAATTGATGAACAAAGACAACATCAATAACAAAATTTTCAGCAATAATCGAATAATTTTTTTTTCATCTGAACCAAATCTAAAAACCCTAAATCTCAAATCCCAAAGGTATTTATGCTTACCACAAAATTCCTACAACCCCAAAATTTTCTTCCTCTGTTCAGACCCCATTTTGTCACTGTGTGAATTACAAGTTTCATACCACAAGCACAATTTGGCAGCTCACGAATTCCATTGGAATCAAAAGAACCATAGTTGTAGGATGTTGAGTTGTACGAGGTTGAGTTTGACCCATTTGTGAAAAAGGTAGCCATAGATTTAGAGTTTTGTGAACCATGAATATGATTTTCCATGGAAGGGAGTTGAGAAGGGAGAAGATGATGAAGGAAAGAGATGACACGGGAGAAGAGAAGAAAGGAGATGAAGGGAGAAAGTGAATGGGAGAAGAAAGGTAACCCTAAACCAAACAAAAGAAATATAAACGTGAGAGAAAACCCAGGGAAAAGGAAACGGATGGGTAACTTTTTAACTTTTTTTGTAACGGAACCCCACTTAAAGGGTGACGCTGAAATTATTTAAAAACATAAATGACCAAAATGGGAAAAAAAGAAGATAAAGGACCAAATCGTTACCTGAAATTAAGTTAAGGGACCACGGGGGCTATTTAGCCTTTATTTTATTTTAAAAGTTCAATTCTATTACTCTTGTTAGTTTCAAATATTATTTCAAAAGATAACCATCTTCCCCATTTACCAAGCTCTTTTGTCATCTCTTTTGAAGATATTTCTTTTGATCAACGCGAGTAATTCTCAAGTTAGTTCTACCTCACATTTCTTTACACATGAAATCAAACAACTTCCAATGTTGTAGGCCAACATCATCTACAAATTCAATTTCATGGAACTTTAACAGTTTTGGATGTAAAAGTTATCATTTCTTGAATTCTTGGAACTTTGATCAGTTTAGAATTCGACATAGAAGTAATCACTTTTTGATCTATCTCACTCTCAAGCTTTTCTCTTGAAAAATTATCAATT
This sequence comes from Cicer cuneatum, assembly GCA_037974295.1. Lineage (NCBI taxonomy): Eukaryota > Viridiplantae > Streptophyta > Magnoliopsida > Fabales > Fabaceae > Cicer > Cicer cuneatum. The sequence goes on along the minus strand of JBBPBO010000004.1, from coordinate 54,912,621 downwards.
TTTCTACTCTTCATCTTTACTTTGCTGGTGCAAAGAACACGGTTTCAAAGAAACAACAATAACACAATTCAAAATGCAAAATACCTAATAATTCAACATCGTCAGGATACAATTTCAAGAAAGTAACCAAAATCAAAAGAGAAAAATACACAACAAATACATAATAATTCGTACAACCAAATTTCCAAATATAAGAGCATATATAAGGATCTCTCATGTTGAAACCAACACGAGGAAATAATGTTGGAATCTTGACCATTGAAAAGCATATAGATCGGAGTGTTTTGGAATTTGAATAAATTAGAAGTTAATTAAGATTGGAAATTTGAAACATGAGGGAACATGAGAGAGAGAAAATACGAGAGGATCATTTTCCATAAGGGTGGACTAGTTGCATACTTAACAACAATAAAAAATAACACAATTCAAACAGAATAATACGGAAAATATTGTTGACCAATTCCCTATTTCTATTTCAAATATAAGTGCTTCTAAACTAAATCCAAGAAATTAAAACTAAGCAACTCTTCGATCAAAGCCAACTAGTTTACAACAGAAAAAGAAATCAGCATATATAGCTATGAATAATGGAGGAGAATGTGTGTGTGATTTTTAATTATAAATAAGGGTGTTATTAATTTTTAATTATAAATAAGGGTATTATTAATTTTTAATTTCACTTATAATCTTTACCTAATCCTCTATATGTCAATGTAGGTGAAATGTTAAGCCAACAACTAATTATATAACTGCTTCCAGTTCTCACGTTTCAAATTAAATTGCAAGAATTAAAATTTAAATTTAACAAATTAAAAAAAGTTGGAAAGCCACATTTCAAATTACTTTAGTTTAATAACTAAATAAATAATTTTAAAGTAAAGAGAAATAATTAGTAAACTAAATAGAATAGATCATAATTATAAATAATAAGCATAGTTGGCTTGAAGATTTTTTTGGTGCTCTGAGGAGGAACTAAAGGAATGAGACCCTCCTAATCATTGGAATTGTTTCTTGAGTCTACTTTTTTTATTTTTTAAAATCATTAATAAAGTATTTATAAACAATGTTGTTTAAAAAATTGTTTTTAATATAAATCAAAACAATATTATTTAATCTATCTTGTGATACAGTAGATGGCAAATAAAATTTTAACAATAATATAGATAACTAATATTATCTATAAATTATACATGGGTAAATAATTAAATATTTTAAAAAAGGATATAAGGTTGATTTGGTGAGTGTGATGGAAGAGTTAAAAGAATGAAATGATAAAGTGGTCTTGATGCTTACTTCCAACATAATACTAATAAATTAACAAATAATTTACTACTATTAACAATTTAAAAAATGTCTTAAAAGATCATATAAATTATCATGTTTATATTATTCGTTGTCTCTATTTGATATATTGCTTTTATTTCATTTATTCGAAGAGAATTTCGCTAATATGCTCATAATAAGTATCATGTTTACATTGTCATTTGTTTTTAATCAAATTTGTTATGTATGAACAGAATTAATCCTCTCATATTTTTTTTTTCATGTATTACATATGAATCTTTTTCATGTATAAAATATGAATCTTAGATTAGAGTTATGCATGACAACGAATGTTATATATGTTAAAAACACAAGTGGTTGTTAATTTTAACCTTTATTATATTTATATATTTTGTATCTATTATTTATCAAATAACTACAATCTTTTTCAATTGTAATGTTCAATTAATTTTTTTAATAACTTTTATTGGTTATTACTTTAAAATTATACGAGAAACATCATTTACACTACTGTTTTTTTTTTAATCTCTCATTTTTTCTTCTTTTATTT
>JBBPBO010000004.1:54878218-54910396 GCA_037974295.1 Cicer cuneatum | reverse complement strand
ATAAGAAATAAAATAATATCAACGTTATTAAACAAAAATTTAGAGATTATAAAATTATATTGTTATATATCTAAAAAATTGAAAATAATTTAACATCTATACATTATACTATATACTATACATGTATATATATTTTAAAATTATATTATATTATATTATATATATATATTATATTATACTATACTATATGTATATTTTTATTTTTATTTTTTTAATTTTAATATTATAAAAAATATATTTAGTTAATTACGTGAATACATATCATAATCTAGAAAATTATTATCAAAATAATTTCAATTTAATAAAGGAGTTAATAGGTGCTGTATCAATTTATTATCAAAATTATTATCAAAATGTATTAATATTATACATATTAGACATGTGTTCAACGTATTAATATTTGTATTTGTTAGTATTAGATGTGATGTATAACTTTTACAATCGACTGTTGTTTGGATCTATTTCGCCATTTATAACAAACAATTCAAACTTTTCGAAATATATTAATACTAAAATTGTCTAATATTCAACATAATATCATATAAATTATAAATTTAACACAATCTTAATACTGATGCATATAAAACTTTATGATACAATAAAATAATCTAAAATAAAAATTACTATATAAACATGAACATACATAGATCCTCTTAAAAATTCACAAACCATTAGACAAAATAGTATAGAAGAATAAATGAATCTGTTTAATTGTGACAATAATATCTAACAAAAATTTGTCTGTTTAAGTGTGACAATGATATCTAACAAAAAATTTATAGTTTGAGAGAGAGGTCTTTATAAGAGAAAAATTAAATTATACTTAACTTTTGAAATAATTATATTTAACCGTTGTTCTTCAATGCTTTATCAATAAAACTTATTTGTCGACAATGTGGGTCATTGCAAACATTCAGAATATTAATAAACAAAGATTATCAAAAAAAGATTATAATTATTCACTAACACAAGTACCAAAAACTATTTACACAAATGTCTTATATACAGTGAACAGTTAATAACTTATGCATTCAACTCTTTTCATATTTTTGCACGGCAGTTTTGCTAACCTAATTAAATTCGACGCATAGTAGTTTCAGATATCCGGTCAAACGAGTTGCGCTCCAATATGTTGCAAAACTACTCTATAAATATAAAATATATCAAAATTTTAAAAAAATTCTGAATTTTCTCTCTTCTCTCTTTTCAACTTCGTCCTATTTTCAGATAGTATAATTCAGTTTTCTACAGTACAGTAGTAAAACCGATACAATGTAATCTAAGGAGAATTTTCAAAATATATTTGGAATTCTCCGATAGCTATATCAATGTAGCCAAATTAAATAACTTAATGTATCACTTTTTTCTATAAATAGAGACACTTTAGAGACAAAAAAAACACACGAATTTCAAGAACACAATTTTCATATTTACATGAGTTAGATTTCTGTCAAAAATATTTATAAGTCATTTCTTCATTTCTCTAGTGCATGAGAGGAAATGAAGGAACTTGATTATGTAAACTATAATTGATCGATAGCCTTGATGTGAATGTGCAATTCAATTTAAGGATTCTCAAGTCACTACGTCAAAAATTGCCTTTTGCAACGCTATTTTTAAGCCCTTTAAAGCGCTTTTAAGCGCCCTAGTATCTAGTGCTGTAAAAGGGTACAGCAGCGCTAATGAAAATACAAAAAAGCGCTGTAAATACAATTTAAGAAGTGCGCTTCTTATATTGGATTTACAACGCTTTTTAAAAAAAGCGCTGTAATAGGTCAATATAAGAAGTGCGCTTCTTATATTGGATTTACAGCGCTCTTTAAAAAAAGCGCTGTAATAGGTCAATATAAGAAACGCGCTTCTTATATTGGATTTACAACGCTTTTTCAAACAAGCGCTGTAATAGGTCCATATAAGAAGCGCACTTCTTATATTGGATTTACAGCGCTTTTTCAAACAAGCGCTGTAATAGGTACATATGTAAACACTTCTTATATTGGATTTACAACACTTTTTCAAACAAGCGATGTAATAGGTCCATATTTAAACGCTTCTTATATTGGATTTACTGCGCTTTTTCTGAAAAAGCGCTGTAAAACGTTTTATGGCATTTTTTAAAAAGCGTTTTTTAAAAAGCTCTGTAAATGAATTTTTTATGGCATTTTTTAAAGAAGTGTTGTCTTTTTTATTATATTTTATGAACATAAAATATCACATTCAGATTCTTCTTTTCAACATTAAAATTCACATCACAGCAACAAATTCATATTCACATTCAACAATATCAATTACAAGTGTTTCACAACAACAAATTACAATAAATTACAATATGAATTACATATATATTATCAGAACAAATTACATTCAATATTCACATAACAAATTACATCATGACAGTAGCAATATATTCACAGTATGAATTACATATTCACATAACAAATTACATCATGACAGTATATCAACAAATTAATTACAAATTATATAATGTTCATTTCGAGGACAAATTGGCACAATTCGTCTTTCAGTTCTTTGAGATCATTTTCAGAGTAAGTTGGGTTGAAGTTGTCAAAATACTGAAGCAAAATAAGTTAGAATCAAATATATATACATATATATAGTTTATATATGAAAATCAAAATATAATGAAAATAACGTACCGTTTCTGGAATTATATGTTGATTCAGATCAACAATCTCCTTCATTAACCTCATTATATAGTATCTGCAGTCTATGTTGTTAGTTTGACGCGGACACTATAAAATAAAACATGTACGCCAATAAATATTTATGCATTGATTGTAATTGAAAATTTAAAGGCATATAATTAAGTTCTATAACCTTTATTGGAAGCCATGTGATGTTGTTTGACTTATTCTTCGACACTGAAGCACCCCTTTGAGCGCGGAAAACTTGCAGAGCACTATCAAATAAATGTGATTATTATTCAATGATCAAACACATTATTTATATATGGAAGAAATAAATGAATATTACTTACGTGTCGAAGACGTTCTTTATATCAGGGTGATTGTTGAAATGACCGTGCAATGGGTCTAAATAATATACAATTTCAGAAGTCGCATTTATGACAAACAACACCCAATGTTGCCTACAACAACACAAATTTGGTTGGCAAATTTGTTTACACAACTCATAATATCATAAATTAAAAAATATATAGATAAAGTTTCTAATTACGTACCCTGAGTTGTATGGTGCCAGAAACATCTTGTCCTTCTCTTTATTTTCTATAAGCCTATCAACTACATATTTATTTACATTATCTAGATCGAGTTTAAACATTGATAGTTTATGCGGAGATAAGAATGAAAATCTACTTGACAATTTCCGCTCGCATACCAACTTATCGTACAAAAACCTTCAAATATAAAATTAGATTATAATATCAATAAATTAATGTGGCAGTGATGCAATTAAAAGGTAATAATTTATATCTTAAATAAAGTATTTATATTACCTGATGTATATGCTGATTATAGTAGCACTCAACTCTTTATGATCGAGAATTTCGTATATTTGCTCGTTGCCAAGTAGTTCGAAATACTCTTCTCCGAATATACTTTTTTCCATGTTTAGCACACATGTATCACCGTTGCTCTTCATATTCATTTTTGTTGCTTTGTCAAGACACTCACCAAATCGAGCAAGGCGTGGTTGACTTATTTTAGGAAGAGCAACTGGTTTTCCGCGATCTAGTTTTTGGATTTTGGAAGGTTTATTTTTACCACGGACCTACACCTGCGGTGCAGTGGGTTTATTTTTTGTTTGAATCTGAAAAAAATGAGGTTGATCAGTTTGTTAGTTATTATAGTAAGCTAATCATTTCGTATACATGAATTGATGTATATGTCAAACATTTTCTGGCGAAGTGACAGACTCACTGCGAGCTTTAGCAACAATCTAAATAAATGTGAAATATAAAAGCAGAAAAATCAGCAATTACATATAATCAATCATAATCATACAACTAAACATACATAGAAATTAAAACATACCTCCCGATCAGTGCCAACAAGATGTTTCGGCCATGCCACATAGCTACCTATTGCGTCTCCCAAAAGTTTCATATCTCTGTCGTTGTCGGGGATAGGCAATGGTGCAAGTGGTTCTAAAGTCACCACAGGTGAAACTTTAACATGGCCGGCAGGGACATCTTTGGTGTGCAATACTTCTCCCAAAGTATTGTACAATGTTTCTTTCCCAACCATGCGGGTAGGGGAAGACAAGTATAGACAGCAACGTGAAACCCCCTAAATTAAATCAACAATTAATACATAAGTATGTGAAACAATTAGGTTGAATGAATTTCTTATTTCGCTAAGTAATTAATTACCTTCGGTAGACTTTTACGACTAATGTTGCAACTTCCATCTTCACTTATTTGCATTTCACGTTGAAGTTGCTTTTTTCCTTATCTTTTTTAACCAAGTACGCAACTTGCTCCGAAAGGGTTTTCACTGCTTCTAATACTTGATCATTCGAGGGATTTGTGCGCTTCTCATGTGAAAAATAACTTTTGGGAGTCACGCCAAATCCCTTACCCCTCACACGGAAAAAATATTCAAGAACATTGAATACATTGCCGAGAATGTCCCTGACTTCTTTATTTTCATCTTGATTTTCAAGACTTTGTTCCAATTTTTCCTAAAATACATGTAGTATTAAAAAGATAAGTTCAATATCATTTTAAAATACAATATTAAAAAATATTAAAGTGATATATACTTACACATTGTTGGACAACTTGTTGAACATTTTCGTTGTCCACTATTCCATCCCTATTTATGCTAGCCTCCTTCCACAAGATATGACGACCCAATGGTTGATTGGATTTCGTCTGTTGCAGCTGTTCATTAAGACATAAACAAAATATTAATTATAAACTATAGTTTATAATCTAGCTAACACAATGTATAAAAGTGATGTTTACTTACAATTTTTTGCTCTAAACGCGCATACCCCACACACGATCTTTTGTATGGATGCACTGGGTTTTTTGCTGTCTCCCGATTTGCTGTACTTATATTCTATATATAAATAAAAAAAATAACGATCGTGTAAAAAATATAAGATATGAATATGAATAAAACACACATACTAATAAAATAAATATTACCACAAATGCGGGGTCTGAGCGTTTAACAACAAAAGAGGTCCACTCTTCATGTGTTATATAGTGTTTGTAAATGTTTGGAGCTTCAACATTCACATTTCCTTGCTTGTCTCTCAGGTAACAATTCAACAGATGGGATCTAAATCCTCTGTGAATTTTACCTGCAACTCTAAGTACGTAATTTTTACGCACATCATCAATGCTAAAAGCGCTCTGAAAACCAAATAAATAAAGAGTTTGAATAAAAGTATTTCAATGGAAAAAAATTATAATTAAGTAACAAAAAAGTGGAGTAAAAAAGTTAATTACTTGTACATCACTCCACAGTATGTCTTTAGCATCCTTCAATGCTTTGTCTCTCCAGTCATCGATTGTTATTGGGATATTGCGGACAACAGCACCGATGTAGCTTACCATCATTGAACTGTTGGGCTGAATCGGCTAGCCACTTTCATTCCATCCCACCTAATAAACTCATAGCTATAGTGTAAGTGATTTCTTTCAAAAAACAAACAAAGAAAAACCTAATATACCTCAAATTTTATTCCAGTACTTCTTGCTATAATGACTTTTTGCATTGTAGTTGTCCCACGCTTCACTTCGCCTTCATAGGCTTTAGCGTTGACAACTTCATTGTTTACAACTTCAGTGTTTACAACTTCCTCGTTTTGACGACCTAAATCGTTGTTGGAATCCATTTATCTACACATTTCACACAATATAAGTTTAACACGAGTATAAGTTCAACATGCAGTTTAGTGACAACAACAGATTGAATAAATACAACATGCACTATAAGTTTAGTGACAACGAGATATGAATAAAAATACCTATAGTTTAGGGTTACGACGTCGCAGAAATACAAATAGAAATCTCTTGTGTAACAATAAGATATCACTAGGGTTCCACAGAGCGCTTTAAAACACTGAACAAAAAGCGCCTTAAAAACCTTTATGGCCGTATGGATAGAACTTAGTGAAAATGTAGAATGATGAAAACAGATAGTATGTACGTAATGAATATGGACATAGAGAAGGGTTTGCACTAGGGTGAAGGGTTTGTATATGGAGAATGGTTCGTATAGAGAGTACGTAATGGTAAGGGTTTCACACTGCCAAGTTCGTAAGGGATATGAGAATATACGTAATGAAGAAGAAAATGAAGAGGCGGTTTCTTATATTATCAGTTTACATAATATAATAAAAAAAACCTTTTACATCACTTTTTACAAAGAGCGCTTGTGGGCACTGTAACTGTTTTGTCTCTTGTATTTGTAATTTTTTTTTAAACTATTTACAGCGCTTGTGGGCAAAAGTGTTGTAAATGTACTTGTATTTTATTTTAATTGTACTTGTATTTTATTTTTCATTTTACAGTACTTGTGATATAATATCCAAATATTGTTCATATCAACTTATATGATGAGTTTAGATTATAGTTAAAAAATTTATCAAATTGTCATCTTTAAAATAATTAAATAATATAATTAAAAAAATTATGTGATGAATTATATAATCATAAAATCAAATACTAATCAGTTCTGGCAGGTCAAGTTATTACATGAAATTTTACACAATGAGTACAAGTAATTACATGACTTATATAAAACACATAAACACACTTAAGATGCCCTTTTTCTTTTCCTGGTGGGATTCACATTTGTTTGTCCATTAACGATAAACGATGGATTAATCCAAATTCCCTCATCATGATCATCTTTAACATATAAACCATCATCAGTTGAATCAATTTCACATGGTTGTGATGTCGCAAAGAAAATATCATTACCAACATCTTCAACGTTGTTGTTATCATCACTTATTTTATTGGTCAATAGGACAATAGACCATTTTGTTGGAACCAAGTTGGTTCTAAGTACTTAGGATTTTGATGTTTACAAAAGCACTCCATGTAACCTTATTTTGTACTTAGAAATATTACATTAAATGTCACCAGAAGATAAAGGTTCCATAGGTACAAGATGAAGATACCAGATAATGCATTCAGAAGGTACCAGAGGATGCATCCTAAAATTACCAGAGGATATCTTTGCTGGCCCAGATCAGAAGGAAGGAAAGTCAAAAGGAGACCTGGACCAGACCAGAAGGAAGCCTGCTAGAGGGAGACTTGATCCATACCAGAAGGAATCATAAGTCAGACTTAGTCCAGAAGTTATTCTGACCAGAAGATGGCCTGGCAGTGTATTGATAAACAGCCCAGACCTGATCCAGACTTAATTAGAGGATAAATTAATGGGTCCAGAACAAGAGATTCAATCCAGATTTGACCCAGACCAGAAGATAGCATGGTTCAGGGTATGAAACTAAGTCCAGACCAGAAGAAATGATGTCCAGATTTGATCCAGACCTGATCCAAATCAGAAGGTAAAATGTTCAGACTGAAATATTATTTGTCTAGATTTAATTTCAGTTCAATCCAGACCCAGTTCAGAATTGGTCCAGATCAGGGGGGAAAGGTTCAGATCAATGGTCAAGATTTAAGTATATGGCCTAGTGTTGGCCGAGATCAGAAGATTAGAAAGTGTGGTCTAGGGCTGGCCGAAATCAGAGGATCACAACAGATCACTTAGTATGGTCCAGATGTGGACTAGCGCAGAAGATCAAATGGTCCAGATTTAATCATGAGGATTAATGGTGGAGATTTAATTAAATTTGATCAAAGTATTAAAAGGATTTGTTACAAAAATAAAGTGAAGTCGTTTGGGAGTTCAGAAGCTATTGGCGGGAAGAAAGATTTGTTCCAGAATTAATTAAAGATAGGATTGGCCCAAGTTATTTATGAAAACAAATCTGGAGATAAAAAGATATGAAACCCGATTGGTCAGAGTATTTTTTGCAAGAGAATCCAGCAAGATACAGGTCGAAATTCAACTTGGAAGAGACCCTAATTCACATCTACAAAAGGAGGCTCAAGGTAGAATACTTAGCATCAAAAATCACAAAAGAGTCATACACTTCCAAAAGCAAACACTCAAGTTTTCAGTTAGGTTGATTGTGAGTTCCAGCTTTCCAGAAGCAAGCACTCGTGTTATTTTCGTTCCCTTGTGTTAGATCTAAGTTGCTGAAGTATAGTCTAAAATCTGAGGTAGTCAGAAGGGGTATCAGATTACTTGGCAATTAGATTCAAGGCATTGTAATTCCTTCTACAATCTGGGGTTGTCAGATTGGTAGGAGAAGACTTAACTTAGGAAGTCAAGGTGTTGCATTCCTCAAGAGTCTAGGATTGTTAGACTGTTTGAGAAGACTGACTTAGAGGGTCAGTGGAACTGTTGTAATTCAAGGTTTTGAATTAGTGAAATCCTTTAAGGTGAAGGGACTGGACGTAGCCTCGTTAATGGTGAACCAGTATAAAATTCTGTGTTTTTATTTTTACTTTATATCCGCTGCTAACTCTGTTTTATTCATACATCATGTTTTGATTTAAAACTGCAAAAACAAAAAAAGTATTCAAGTTAGTCAAACACAATTCAACCACCCCTTCTCGTGTTTGCACCTTCACATTTATCATCAGCAGGATCAGTGACATAAAACACTTGTTGAGCTTGCGACGCTAAAATAAAAGGTTCATCTTTGTATCCCACTCTCCTAAAATCGACAAGCAAGAACCCTGACTCATCAATCCGAACGCCATTATTATTATCGACCCACTTGCAACCAAAGATGGGAACACGAAACATTGTGTAATCCAACTCCCATATGTGCTCGATAACCCCAAAATATGATAGATTTGCAAATATTGGGTTTTTGTCTTTTGCACTTGAGATATGCATCGCTTCAGCTACTAGAGTGACTCCGCTATTTTGCATAGTGGTTTGATCATCTTGTTTTGTGGTATAAAATGTATAGCCGTTAATTACATAACTGGTGTAAGAAAAGACATGTAAACTCGGGCCATTTGCTAGCCACCTCAATCTCTCTGAAATTGAAGCGGAGTCTATATCAAACTTTGAGCTAATGTGATTTTTTAGCCAAGGGATAAAACTTTGATTGTGCTCTCGTGTTATCCAATTTTTATTCCTATTCATGTTCAAACTAGATAACTGATCCATGTGTATTGTAACATACGGTTGAACCACATCATCATTGTGCAAAACATACAATTGTGCCTACTCCCATTCTGTTCTTGATATAATCATTACTCTCTTTCCAATTATCCTTTCTCCTGTTATTCTTCCCGAATGACGAGACATAGGAAGTTCTATGGATTCAACATTGGATAGATATTCAGTACAAAATTCAGCAGCTTCTTCGACAATGTACCGTTCAACAATACATCCTTCTGGTCGACTTCTACTTTTTACGTACCCTTTTAATATTTTCATATATCGTTCTATCGGATACATCCATCTCATTTAAACTGGCCCACAAAGTTGTGTCTCCTTAACAAGATGAACAGTAAGGTGAACCATTATATCAAAAAATGAGGGTGGGAAATACATTTCAAGTTCACACAAAGTAACAACAATTTCCATCTGCAATGTCGGTAATTTCTGAGGATCGATCACTTTACTACAAATTTCCCTAAAGAAGAAACATAATTTACTTATGGCTCGTCGAACTTTTTTAGGTAAAATGGAATGTATACCTATTGGTAGAAAATGCTCCATTAGAACATGACAATCATGAGTCTTCAAACCTTTTAACTTGAGGTCTTTCATACAAACTAAATTTTTTACGTTTGAACTGTATCCTTCTGGAACTTTAACTTCGTGTAGAAATTTACACAATTTTTTTTTCTTTCTAGATAGAGTATGAGCGGCTGGAGGTAGACATGTGTGATTTCCTTTCTTTACGGGACCCAATTCATATCTTATTCCCATATCAACCAAATCCAATCTTGCATTGATGCCATCCTTAGACATTCCCGGAACACTGAGTAACGTACCAATAACACTATCAAAGACATTTTTTTCGATATGCATCACATCGAGAAAATGTCTTATATACAATGACTTCCAATATGGCAATTCAAAGAAAATTGACTTTTTCTTCCACCCAGTTTTGACAAGCTCTCTCGCAAATGGTTTGCCAAATTTATTGGTCAAACCTTGTACTTTTTCCAATATTTGATATCCAATTGGTGTTTTTGGAGCAGTACCTTCCTCTGATTTTCCATTGAATGCATTTATCCACCCACGATAATGATGACTAAAAGGTAAAAATCTACGATGTCCAAGAAAGAAGTTCTTCTTACAATGTTTCAACCACATCCAATTTGTACTTCCTTCACATATAGGACATGCACATTGACCTTTAATGTTATACCTTGATAAATTACCATATGCTGGAAAATCATTAATTGTGCCGAACAACATAGCCCTCAAATTGAAACATTCTTTCTTATACCCATCATAAACTTCCAAACCTGACTCCCAAAACTTTTTTAAATCTTCAATTAAAGGAGTCAAGTAAACGTCAATATCATTCCCCGGTTGTTTGGGTCCAAAAATTAACAGAGACAACATCATAAACTTGCGCTTCATACATAACCATGGAGGTAGGTTATAAATCAACAAAATCACAGGCCATGTGTTGTGTGATATGCTTTGAAGACCATGTGGATTCATTCCATCAATAGAAAGTGCAAGTCGTAGATTTCTTGACTCTCTACCGAAATCAGGATATTTGTGATCAATTTTTGCCCATTGTGGAGAATCTGCAGGGTGTCGTAACTTTCCATCTCTAATTCTTTCATCTGCATGCCATGTAATGTGTTTTCAATCTTCTTCACTACGATAGATTTGCCTAAATCTTGGTATTATAGGAAAATACCACACGACTTTTGCTGGAGTAGATTCTTTCTTCTTATATCAAGAGACATTGCATTTCGGACACGCCTTTAGTAATTCATATTCTTTTCAAAATAAAATGCAATCGTTAAGACACGCGTGAATCCTTTCGTAACTCATGCCAATAGAGCACAAAATTCGTTTAGCCTCATAGGTTCGAGTAGGAAGTTCATTATCATCTGGCAACATATCTTTTAGGAGTGTTAATAATTCGGTGAAGCTTTTATCAGACCATCCATTTCTCGTTTTTAAGTTGTACTACTTTAATATTGCCGAAAGTCTTGTGAATTTAGTACAACCATTATATAATGGTTTCTCTGCATCATTCAACAAACTCTCAAACATTTTAGGACAATTCCGAAGATCTTCTTCAACTGCTTTTGCAATATCTTCAACTCGGTCCTGCTCATATGTATCTGTGTCGAAATAATCATTTGAATCATATGTCGCATCACTATCAAAATAAGTGTTCCTTTTTTTTTTCTCACTATGTTTTATCCAACATGTATAGCTTTTATCAATTCCATGTCATACTAAATGTCCTTCCAATTCATCTGCTCTAACGCATTTTCCAAAACAACATTTTAAACAAGGACAAGTGATTCGATTTGGGTCTTTTGCATTCTTCACTGCCAATTCAACAAACTCCTTCACTCCATTTTCATACTCTTTTGGCAATCGATTGACAGACATCCATTTCTGGTCCATTTTAATTATATGACCTATATGAATGCAGTAAGAAAAAATCAATATATAACAAATTTATCAAAACATAATAGAACAGATTGAACAGATTTTATATGATTTATCATGTAAGAATTTATGAATGCAGCTTATGAATGCGGTGTTACACAAATTTATCAATCTATAACATCATACAAATCTATAGTCTATATAGACTAATATTGGAAAATGGAAACCAAGGTCCAAGGTCATGCATACAAGTGTGATTTCAAAACAGAACAGATCGAACAAATTTTAAAACAGAACAGATTTATCGTCTAAAGTTTTATATGAATGGTTTATCAGGTAACAATTTATCAGTTTTAGAGACAGTAATAAATTAATAAATTAATACAATATCTGAGACAACAATCACTCAGTAAAAATAAGCGCAAAGTAGAGGAGAAGAAAGTTCGTAATAGGATTCGAAGGGATAGAACGTATTAAATATGTTTTTATTTATTTATTTATATATAATTGCTTGTAATTTTACAGCGCTTATGTCCATAAGCGCTGTAAAATGCTTTCAAAAATTAAAATTGAAAACATTTACTGCGCTTTCTAAAAGAGCAGTGTAAATATAATGTGTAGGCGCTATATTTTACAGCGCTTTTATCCATAAGTGCTGTAAATATATTTCGTAATATAATGTGTGGGCGCTATAATTTAAATTTTAAAACCTTTACAGCGCTTTTATAGAAAGCGCTATAAATGTAGCGCTCTAAACTTTATATAGAGCGCTATATTTTACAGCGCTTTTAAGTGAAGCGCTCTAAAGCAGCATTTTTCATTATGTGAAATCGCAGTAACCCTACAACAGCGCTTTTCTGTAAATCCTAAACCCTTCATGACCCTACAACAGCGCTTTTTCTAAAGCGGTTGTCATTAAAGCGCTGTTGTATCCTCCGTTATTTTTAAAATATTATACAACAGCGCTTTTAGTTATTACTGTATCACAACATTAAGCATAGAAAGATGAAAAACATATATTATTTTAAGGCAATGCTATTCATTTATATATTAAACATAGAAAGATTTTCATTGATTGTTGCGGCTTGTGTAGCCTCAGCCAAGCTTCCATATTCATATATTGATCCAAATCCATTTGAATTTAGAAGTTTAGTCTGATTGAAGCATTTAGATGAACTGATATAGATTTTACCTGGCAGAATGTTTCTGACACAGGTCCATCATTCTCCGATGCAGACAGTTCTTGAATTACTTTCTCCAGTCCTTTACTGATAGCTTGCATTTCCTCTGCCAAATATTTCAATTGTATCTGTATGGAATGGAATACTTGCTTGTAATTCGGCATGCACATACATCCAAATGAAAATAAAATGGAACCATTTGATGTAACAGCTGAATAAACAAAGATACCTTGGTTGAAGCCTCTAAATTGACCAGGTCTTTGGGAAAATCTAAAAGTTCCGGAAGCTTTTCAGCAAGAACCTATTGATCATAAAAACGATTGTTATATGACTTATTTCACAGGAAGGTGACGTGACGAAATATAATCTCTTAACTGGAAACAGTTGGACTAGACACAATTCTTTGATCAACCTTCATGGTTTCATACGCACAATGAGCGATAATGAGTGTTTACCTTACAAAGATAATGCATGAGGGTCATTTTGCTGTTTCGGGCTCGTGTATCAGTAAGTTTAAGAAGACTATCCAATCGGAACCCGACAGCAGAACCTACAGTAATCATATACATTACCTATTAAGAAAGCAATTTAGACTAATGTGGTGCTGTTTTCCAATAAAATACTAGTCATTGAAAGACTAAACAAAAATCAAACACTAACTACATAATGCACATAAATCATGAGTCATGACTTAGACTAGCTGAAACGTTCATGCTAGATTTCCATATATATAGATTGGTGAGGGCGAATCAAACCTAAAGCTTATTGTGATACACACACTTTAGAATTTATTTGTGCAGCTTTCATCATCATCAATTTCATTTTCTTTTTGTTCAAGATTTGCAGCATACCCCAACAAAAGATCCAACAATCTTTAGGTTTGATTTTCTGTTGTCTAATTTATTTATGATTGTAACTTTTAAAGGAGATGGACTTTCTTGACTATGGTGAAATGTACACAATTAATTTATTTAAATGTGATATATATTCTTGATACTCTAAATACATGTATTGTATATTGAAATTAACATGCGATATTCATATGTGCATGCATTATTGTAGTAAAGCATGGTTATTATCATTTAAACAAGAACATAGTCTAGAACCCATTGAACATGAAAATTAAATGCAGGGACGTGAAAATATATTTGTTATTATTTCGTTTTAAGTTTTTGTTTGTTCCATTATTCAATTAATTTCTATGCATGTAAAATTTTAGTTTGAATATCGATAATCACAAAGTGTTGGATTTGCACCCAATTAAATATATATTATTGTATGGGTTTGGTTGCAGTTATTGATAGTTTACTGAAATGGTTAATAAATTTCCTTTTGGTGTCAAATGTCATAATTTTAGAGCTTCGTTTTTTGAAATGGTTCGCTAGTAAATTAGCTTCGGTTGATATTTAAGGGCATGAGTTTGATTTCTGGGGTATACCATTTTCTTTTGAATTGTATTTTACTATTAAATTAATTTCTTAAAATTTGAAAAATTGGTTGGATGAAACTCGAGACCCGACACCAAGTGTTCATAAATAAAATGTTTTTATAATAATGGTTATATAAATATATATAATGGTCTTCAAGAAATATATGTGGCCTGTATGATGCAGTGGTTGAAATTTTTGGAACAATCTCTTGGATTTCAAGTTTGATGAAACTAAGGAAGTACTTGTTTTGAGTTTTAATATTTTACTTTACATTATTTAAAGTATGAAAATTCAAAAATGAATTGGAAAATATCAGACAATCAGGCGGTGAGAAGGGACATAGTTAAACCACCGAACCAATGCAACATTTGGTGCATGAACCGAACGTTAACAACGTACAAGTTTTAAAATGTTTATTGTTAGCATATTTGGAAAAAAAAATACTCAATTACTTTAAATATATTTGTTATATGCATTTATATTATTTTGAAGTGGGTAACAACGAATATAATTATTTGAATTTGTTGTCATGCTCAAGACTCATTTTAGGGTTTTCAAAAGTTGATTAGAAACGGTTGTTCATGCATTTTCATGAGTTCACTATATATCAATCTACAATAATTTAGATGTGAATCTTGGTAAATATGAATATGTTTATGTTGTATTATTTTAAAAGGAGTGTGCATATGAATTGTTATAAATATCAAGTTCCATGTTTCAATGATATTGTTGTTTCACGCAAGAAATCTTAAGTTTATAATTGATTAACTCGTATTATATGTGCATGGTAGTATGAAAGTATTTGTCAATTTCTTGCTTATTTTGATATTAAAAAATGATTTGGGTATGTATTTTAAAATTATTGTAAGTTGACAAATGTTCATGGATGAAAGTAATAGAAAATCTTTATGATTTTATTCATTTTTTATTTTCTATTGTGATACTTAATTGGATTTACCATACAACATATTTAAATATGAAACTTGAATTAACAAATAGAATTCATGATGCATGTATTAGTTATAATATAACTATGAAGAAATGTTTTCTTTAATAGAAATGAAATGAAATCTTATTTGTTAAAGAGTAGATGACTTACATGTTTAGACACACCTTATGATATTTTATTATGAGAAATTTTAATGATCATGCTTTGTTACCTTGTGGTAATATATATTTAATGGATTCATATATGATATCTTGGACTTGGATATATTAAAAAGATAATTAGAGTTTTAAATTGAGATTCTTATTAAATATAGTGAAACGTAGAATGATATAAAAGTTCATGTAAGTGATAATTGAGATGCTTGTTAATTGTATGTGATACAATGTGAAGAGATTAAATGACAGAAGTTTCATGGTTTGCTAATAGTTGGTCAACACTATCCAAAATATATAAAAGGTGTAGCTATAAGGATAAATGCATATTCAAAGTTTATTAAAGTTGAAAGGAATCTTGCAATCCTTTGACGAAAGAGTTGACAAGGATATGATGTCTTCAGAAATGATGTTGAAATCATTGAAACATCATTAGGGATGTGATACAAGCTCATATCTAAATAATCTCCAATGGTGGAAACAATCAACTCACACTTGAGTAACATCAAGTCTTGAGTTCAATGATGAAAGTATATTATTAGAGTGATTGAAGTACTTGACAATAGATACATCCCAAAGAGTAAAAGTACTTGGACCGTAAAATAAAAGTGGTAGGATGAGGTTTCCTCTTAATAGACATGTAACATCTATTTGTTGGAATGTATAATTATGGATGCATTTCTAATATAGTCTACCTATATGAGAATGAAGTGGGCCGCTTCATAGAGTTCAAATGTTTGATTCTTAAATTCTCATGAAAATTATATAAGACACAAGGCCTTATCAAATGTGTCATATTTATATTTCGATCAATGGTACCTAGATTTCATGTGTATCTTATGCACACATGTTCTAATGAATAGTTTGATCAAAGCATGTCTATCATTCTATTCGGGGATGAGTGAAAACAAAACTTACTAAGTAATGGTTCAAATCGTAAGATACATTTATATGAAACCATCAAATTTCTTAAATAACGAATTTAGATCTATTTTGGAAATGGTTAGGTTTAATGCATATGTTATCTATCAAAACAATGCATCTGTTAAATTACCAAGGGTTAAAAACTTTTTCAAGAATTGTTTTCCTTCCCCAATTGGTATGAGTTTCTCTATAAATAGAGACACTTTAGAGGCAGAAAAAACACACGAATTTCAAGAACACGATTTTTATGTTTACATAGTCAGATTTCTGTCAAAATATTTTGAGTCATTTATTCTTTTCTCTAGTGCACGAGAGTAAATGAAGAAGCTTTATTTTGTAAACTATCATTGATCGATAGTGTGACACCCTAAACCCCAAAATAACATATATAATAATTTATACTAGATTTTTTAACATATAGACAAAATTTGTTTACAAGGAAATAAAAACTTTTGTAGCTAATTTAGGATATCACGTTTCTCAAAGTACACATCAAGACTCAAATTTGAACATCAAGACTCAATAACTTGAAATAATTGCGATTTCTCAAACGTAGGGCCATGCGAGTCAAACACAAACAACAAAGAAGGTGAGTTTTGAAATCATGTTGATAGTATAATATAAGAAGAACACACCATTAATCATAAATAAACCATATCGTTACACAAATATTCTTCAAGGAAAAACATCAAATTATAAAGTCAAAAACACTCAGGGAAAATCAATACATTTCATTATAACATCAAATCATCTACGAAAAATTATTACTGCTCATGATACATATTAATCACAACAAAACGCAATGCTATGCATGATCTTAGACTCTACTTCACAATGTGGTACCATTCTAACTCTGAAGTACTTGGTTAGATGGCTTGATACTATGCCACCACCCGAGTGGATGGACAATTCAAATTGGCTTGATCCTCATAGATCCCCTCAACTCAACCCGAGACACATATACACGACAGTCGAGGTATACGTGTGTTGCATGGTAGCTCCCGACATTTGGAATGTTACCTCCAAGTCACCTAGAAATTCCCCACCAGAATACCTCTGAGGTCCAACAATCTTGCCTTAAGGCTCAATAGCATACTGTCACGATCCGCCGCATTCAGTTGTACTTCCCCAAAATTATTAGGTTTGCCAAACCCTACCTATATGATGACAAAATAATCTCCACTTCAAAAATTATCAACATCTATTTTCTCCCCTCATTTTCCTAGACTACTCCATTAAGAGCATTATCTTTAACACAAATTCAAGACTATGGGGTTACTTCAAAATTCTCATCACAAATTTATAACATCATTATCATCAATCATAAATCATCATCATCACATAAACTTATCACAAATTTATAACATCACTATCATAAATCATCATTATCACATAAACTCATATAATCAAACATATGCACCAAATTCATTTGAAATCAAATATCACAATAATATCAAATACCACACATTTAACGAAATTAAAACAATCAACACCTTATAAATATTTCTATTCCACATTTTAATCTCACAATTTTCATATTTGCACATTAATTAATTTATCACTCAAAGGGATATTGTCGTACGTAGTGAGCCCCGGATGAATCGTTGGGAAATATGTGACACCCTAGATCCCAAATTTAGTTTAACTTTTTTTTATTTTAATTTTAATTTAAAAATAATAAATATAAAAAATAAATAAATAATCTTTCAAACGATTTCTTTAAGGCAAAAAGTATCACTTAATCATGAATATGTCATATTAATCCAAAGTTTCCATCAACTTAACAACTCGAAAGTCATAACAGTAATCAACAAAATTCTCTTTGAAGCACACGTACATAAGTTACTGATAATTGTAAATGCAGTCTCAATCTGATGTCACTATTATAGCGAAAGTTCCCTAAAAAAGACGTTCAAATATGAAGTTAACAGAAGGAAGATAATAAAAGTCTTCAAGATAAGACGGCTTCCTACACTCTGAGAGTATTAATCTTCACCTACAGCTTGCAGCTCGTCTGCGTCTATCGCAAGCACCAAACACAAACAACGAGGGGTGAGTATCGAAATTATGTAACAGTATAATGTAAATGAGAAGAACACGTAAGTAATCAAATTAACACAAACCTGATAAACATTCAAGAACATAATATCAAAGGTTAATCTAATTCAATCACAATAAAACAGTCAATGGGATAATCACTTGGTACCATTCTACTCTGAAGTACTTGGTTAAGAGCGTTATACTATGCCACTACAAGAGTGGACGGACAATTCATGAAAGGCCAAGTTCTCATAGATCCCCTCAACTCCACCCGAGACTTATATACGCGACGGTCGGGGTACTCTTGTTTTGCACAGTAGCTCCCGGCCTTGAGGAATAACTCACTAATCCACTTAGGAATTCCAAACTAGATGTACCCCCAAGGTCTATCAGTCTTACCTTACGGTTCTACTATAGCCCTCCACGATCAGGCTCATTCAGTTGTACTTCCTCAAATCACTAGGTTTGTCAAATCCTCCCTATATGATGAAAAAATAATCCTCACTCCAAAACTACAACATCTATCTCATACTTACTCGATTATCACAACTCAATAATTTTCATTTGGACTTCACAATATTCATCATTATATATATATATATGAGTCAATCACAATAAAATCCCAATATTTGGTTTACACTACTCATAATACACAATCCAATCACATAATAAGAAATCAAACAGGTGGCACATTCAAGTAATATCATAATTTCAATCAAGGAACAAGAACACTCAAGTACATATCATTCATACAATAACAATCAGCATAAGGTTTCATAAAACCAGACAGTGTGCAACCTTGATATAAATAAATTCACAGCAATTCTATAGGTTGCTAAAATATATTTTAGTCCTCACTATTACCATTCATATATTATTAATTAATTATTATCAGTCAATAACGCTCGACCATACGTAGTAAGCCTCATATGAATATCTAGGAATTTCAGTATTTCCGTTCATTTCATGTCATTTTATACTCATAATATCGAACCTCATCTCACCCCTTACCTTGGCTGAAGATTTTTTTCAATGAAGCTGATCCGTTGATTTAATGTGTCGCGTCTTCCCCAATCACCGTCTCTAACAGCCTAGTCTTTGAAATCAATGTATGATTTTGGTATTAAGAGTTGCGGCTGGATGCAACATGGCAGTAGTCAATTCAATTTTTGTTCTTCCTAATAGAACATGGAAACAGAGGCACGGAATGCACGACAGCCTCCTTCATTCATTTACATACATATCCATACGTACTAGTAGTATTAGGTATATTATTATGCTTATTACCAGACCTATACACTTAGCCCATTACCCCTATTATTATTAATATTATTATTATTATTACAATCATAACTCTACCAATGCAACGTACATGTTTACTTCTTATTTTCTTTTTATATAAATATATGTATATATATATATTTTAAAACAAATTGAATATTATTAATATTAATAATTTAAATAAATCACTAAGGCGAACATATATGACAAACACGAAAGAAATTATCGCACATGCCCAAACATACAGATAATAATAGTTGTGCATCATTTTTCGTTCATCTCACAATATATTATACTCATGAATTCAAACTTTCTCTCACCCCTTATCTTATTTAGACGCTTTCTCAAACACATAAATCAATGAAAGTTATCAACCGCAACTGCAGATGGACAACATACAGCGAGCAAATCCGAATAAACGGTGAGTTCACAAAATCACCAAGACGAGACTGATAAATTATGCAAAGCATATTAAATAATTAATAATAATTTTGGAGTAAAAGTAGAGTCAAAACGACAGAAAAAGTCGCATGTGGTGATCGAAATCGGCCAAAAGCAGCTTGCCCAAGGAAGGAAACACAGCTGTTTCTGATGAAACAGAGCCATGATCGATAAAATTGATGTCAAAAATGGATTCACTGGGCAATTTTGTGTGGAATAGAGGTTGGGATCGATTCAAATGGCAAGGAATTGGTGGCAGTGAATTTGAGAAAAATATGGTTTAGGTTTTGGTTGTTGCAGCCGCTGTCATATTTTTTTTTTCTCTTTCCTTTTATTGTAATTGCAGATGGAGGAGTGCAGGTCGCAGACGTACACGTAAAAGAGTAAAACAGTTTGTAAGGCCCAACACTAGGGAGTCCAGTCTGAGGCATAAATGGGGTGTAATGAGCATCTCGCAGGTGTAGGAAAGAAAAGCCCAACCAGTAATAGCCCAAATTAATATGCAAAAGTAGAAAATAGAGGTGTAAACAGTCGTCTGGTCCAAAATTCATTTTCTAGTATTTCTAAAAGTCCTTAATAAATAAATAATTTATTTTACTAATCAACCCTAGAAATTTTTTCTCCAAACCACTCATTTTAACACAATATTATTTTTCCTTAACATAGATAAATATAATTTTAACCAAAACTCTCATATTCAAAATAATAACTATAATTATTACTATAATATTTTTCAAAATAATCACATAAAAATACATCATCTTTATAAAATAGTCAAAATTTTAAAATAAATAAATATAACATCAACAATTTATATTAATTACTAAATCACAATAAATATGTATAAAATCATCATACCATAGCAACTATATAAAAATAAAGAAAATCAATATTACTAATAGCTCAAGATAATTATTTGTAAAATAAATAATTAAAATAAAATACATTTAGAAATAATTAAATATAATTATGTGAACATTTAACATCAGTCAAACATATAAGAAAATATCACATTAACTACGAACGCACATATACACGTAGAATCGCCTAAAAATCTTATTCTTTAAAATATATACACTAAAATACTATTATTTATAGAAAAATATATAAAATAATAAATTATAATATTTGTTATTTAAATCACTTATTTAGTCAAATATATACAAGATTAGCACATCATAGAAAGCACCCATATAACGAAAATTAGTCACAAATTTTATCAACATAAATTCTAAAATAATTTTAACACCAAATTAATTATTTAAAATCCTATTTCATTAGTAAAATAATTTATTATAAAAAATGGGGTGTTACATATAGGTTTGATGTGAATGTGCAATTCACTTCAACGATTTCAAAGTATCCAAAATGGAATTTGTTGGTTAACCCATTATATAGATTGGTAGGGCGAATTGAACTTAAAGTTTAGTGTGATACACAAGCTTTGAAAGTTATTTGTGCAACATTCATCATCATTTGTTTCATCTTCTCCTCGTTCAAGATTGCAACATACTGTTGGAACCAAGTTGGTTCTTGCAATTAAAGTTTTGATGTTAACAAATGTATTTTATGAAAATAACATATTTGACTTAGAAGAAGAATGAAAAATGTCATCAGAAGAATAGATCAGAAGATGACGTCACCAGAAGCATAAATCAGAGGATGACGTCACCAGATGATGTCATCAGACGATGACGTCACCAGAAGCATAAATCAGAGGATGAAGTCACCAGAGGAAATCGTCAGATGAATCTGTCAGAGAAAAATGTTCAAAATAGAATCTGAGAAAAATGCTCAAAACAGAATCTGAGAAAAATGCTCAAAACAAAATTGGAGAAAAAGGCTCAAAACAGAATCTGAGAAAAATGCTCAAAACAGAAGCGGAGCAAAATGTTCAAAACAGATCAGTGAGCAAAAGGCTCACAACTGAATCTGAGCAAACTACTCCAGAATATTCTCAAAACAGATTAATCGAAATACACTGCTGAAGTAAAGCATCAGTGAAGCCCTAAAGTTCAACTATAAATAGAGGCTTAATGCTGAAGAATAAAGAATCCAAAAACACAAGAACTCAAGCTTCAATTCAAAGTTATCTGAGAGTTCAAAAGAGAGAAACACAAATGAACAAGAGCAATATTTTCAAAGTGTTTTCGAGAGAGAAATACAGTGCAACAATCAGCTTTCCAGAAGCAATACAAGAGTGCAAGAATAAGTGTAGCAAACAGCTTTCCAGAAGCAAAGTTGCAAAGTTCTAAACCTTTATTATAGTGGTGTAGATTCCTTCTTCAATCTGGGGTTG
Source organism: Cicer cuneatum (assembly GCA_037974295.1). Lineage (NCBI taxonomy): Eukaryota > Viridiplantae > Streptophyta > Magnoliopsida > Fabales > Fabaceae > Cicer > Cicer cuneatum. Next base: position 54,888,063 of record JBBPBO010000004.1, on the reverse strand, counting down.
TCAGATTGGTAGGAGAAGACTTAGCTGGTTTAGTTAAGGTGTTGTTGTTCCTCAAAAGTCTGGGGTTGTCAGGCTGTTTGAGATGACTTGGCAGGTATAGTCAAGGTGTTGTTGTTCCTCAAAAGTCTGGGGTTATCAGGCTGTTTGGGAAGACTGACTCGAAGGGTCAGTGGTGTTGTAATTCAAAGGAGTTTGAATTAGTAAAAGGCCTTCTGGAGGAAGGGACTGGATGTAGCCTAGTTAACGGTGAACCAGTATAAATTGTTGTGTTATTATGTTATTATTATCCGCTGCTGAATCTGATTAATTATTTATCGAATAATTCAAATCAACATTTGACAAAACAGCAAAAGAAATTAAGTTTGACAAACATAATTCAACCCCCCTTCTCGTGTTTGCACCTTCACATACCTCCACCAAAAGATCCAACATGTCACTACATTGTTTTATCAGACAGATTGATAATCTATCTTGCAAAATTATTTGTGGTGCTGCGAAACGTCGAGAGAATCCGCAACTCAACCCAGTAATATGTTCGATAGCTGAAAATTATTTATGAAAATAGTTTTTTAAAACTCAAAAACATATTAATGTAGGATTTAATGTGTACACACTGACATTGTAAAAGGTCTTTTACATGGTCAGTTAATCTCAGTCGTCGGATCATTAAAAATCTTTGACTTTTATTATAACTACATCAAAAATCACAACTATAAATGGTTCAGTCACGTAATTAAACTCATATATATATGTATAGGCACTACGCCAAAATTGGCCTTTTACAGCGCACATTTTAAAGCGCTTAATAACTAAAAGCGTTGTTGTATAATATTATAAAAATAACGGAGGATACAACAGCGCTTTAACGACAAGGGCTTTAGAAAAAGCGCTGTTGTAGGGTCATGATCAGTTTAGGATTTACAGAAAAGCGTTGTTGTAGGTTCATAGCGATTTGACATAATGTTTACAGCGCTTTTAGAGCGCTTCGCATAAAACCGCTGTAAAATATAGCGCTCTCACATAATGTTTACAGCGCTTATGGTCAAGAGCGTTGTAAAATTACAAGTAGTTCAAGTTATATATACTTGATAAATAATTAAATAAAAACATATTTAATACGTTATCTCCCTTCGAACCCTATTACGAACCTTCCTCTCCTCTACTTTGCGCCCATTTTTACTGAGTGATTGTTGTCTCAGATATTGTATTTATTAATTTGTTATTGTCTCTAAAATTGATAAATTGTTACCGGATAAATCAAATAACATGTTAGATGATAAATCTGTTCTGTTTTGAAATTTTTTTGATTTGTTCTGTTTTGAAATCAGACCTTGGTTTCCATTTTCCAATATTAGACTATATATACTATAGATTTGTATGATGTTATACATTGATAAATTTGTGTAACACTGCATTCATATATATTGCATTCATAAATTGTTACATGTATGATATAGATTGATAAATTTGTGTAACACTGCATTCATAAATTCTTACATGATAAATCATATAAAATATGTTCGATCTGTTATGTTATGTTTTGAAATTAGACTTGTATGCATATATATTATAGATTGGTATAATGTTATAGATTGATAAATTTGTGTAACACTACATTCAGATAGGTCATATAAAATGGACTGGAAATGGATGTCTGCCAATCGATAGTCAAAAGAGTATGAAAATGGAGTGAAGGAGTTTGTTGAATTTTCAGTGAAGAATGCAAAAGACCCAAATCAAATCACTTGTCCTTGTTTAAAATGTTGTTTTGGAAAACGTGTTAGAGCAAATGAATTGGAAGGAAATTTAGTATGACATGGAATTGATAAAAGCTATACACGTTGGATAAGACATGGTGAGAAGAAAAAAAGGGAACACTTATTTTGAGAATGCTGCGACATATGATTCAAATGATTTCGACACAAATACATATGAGCGGGACCGAGTTGAGGAGATTGCAAAACCATTATATAATGTTTGAGAGTTTGTTAAGTGATGCAGAGAAACCATTATATAATGGTTGTACTAAATTCACAAGACTTTCGGCGATATTAAAGTTGTATAACTTAAAAGCGATAAATGGATGGTCTGATAAAAGCTTCACAGAATTATTAACACTCCAAAAAGATATGTTGCCTGATGATAATGAACTTCCCAGTCAAACCTATGAGGCTAAACAAATTTTGTGCTCTATTGGCATGAGTTACGAAAGGATTCATGCGTGTCCTAACAGTTGCAATTTATTTCGAAACGAATATGAATTACTAAAGGCGTGTCATAAATGCAATGTCTCTAGATATATGAAGAAAGAATCTACTCCAACAAAAGTCGTGTGGTATTTTCCTATAGTACCAAGACTTAGGCAAATCTATCGCAATGAAAAAGATTCAAAACACTTGACATGGCATGCAGATGAAAGAATTAGAGATGGAAAGTTATGATACCCTGCAGATTCTCCATAATGGGCAAAAATTGATCACGAGTATCCTGATTTCGATAGAGAGTCAAGAAATCTACGACTTGCACTTTTTACTGATGGAATGAATCCACATGGTCTTCAAAGCATATCACACAACACGTGGCCTGTGATTTTGTTGATTTATAACCTACCTCCATGGTTATGTATGAAGCGTAACTTTATGATGTTTTCTCTGTTAATTTTTTGACACAAACAACCGGGGAATGATATCGACATATACTTGGCTCATTTAATTGAAGATTTAAAAAATATGTGAGAGACAAGTGTGGAAGTTTATGATGGGTATAAGAAAGAATGTTTCAATTTGAGGGCTTTGTTGTTCGACACATTAATGATTTTCCAGCATATGGTAATTTTTCAGGATATAGCATTAAAGGTCAGTGTGCATGTCCTATATGTGAAGAGAGTACAGATTGGCTGCGGTTGAAACATTGTAAGAAGAACGTCTTTCTTGGACATCGTAGATTTTTACCTTTTAGTCATCATTATCGTGGGTGGATAAATGCATTCAATGGAAAAACAGAGGAAGGTACTGCTCCAAAAGCACCGACTGGATATCAAATATTGGAAAAATTACAAGGTTTGACCAATAAATTTGGCAAACGATTAGCAGGAGAGCTTGTCAAAACTGGGTGGAAGAAAATGTCAATTTTCTTTGAATTTCCATATTGGAATTGGAAGTCATTGTATATAAGACATTTTCTCGATGTGATGCATATTGAAAAAAATATATTTGATAGTGTTATTGGTACGTTACTCAGTGTTCCAGGAAAGTCTAAGGATGGCATCAATGCAAGAATTGATTTGGTCGATATAGGAATAAGAAATGAATTGGGTCCCGTAAAGAAAGGAAATCGCACTTACCTATCTCCAGCCGCTCATACTCTATCTAGAAAGGGAGAAAAATTGTTTTCTGTAAATTTCTACACGAAGTTAAAGTTCCAGAAGGTTACATTTCAAACATTAAAAATTTAGTTTGTATGAAAGACCTCAAGTTAAAAGGTTTGAAGATTCATGATTGTCATTTTCTAATGGAGCATTTGCTACCAATAGGTATACATTCCATTTTGCCTGAAAAAGTTTGACGAGCCATAAGTAAATTATGTTTCTTCTTCAGGGAAATTTGTAGTTAAGTGATCGATCCTCAGAAATTACCGACATTGCAGAGGGAAATTGTTGTTACTTTGTGTGAGCTTGAAATGTATTTCCCACCCTCATTTTTTGATATAATGGTTCACCTTACTGTTCATCTTGTTAAGGAGACACAACTTTGTGGGACAGCTTACATGAGATGGATGTATCCGATAGAACGATATATTAAAATATTAAAAGCGTACATAAAAAGTATAAGTCGACCAGAAGGTTGTATTGCTGAACGGTACATTGTCGAAGAATCTGCTGAATTTTGTACTGAATATCTATCCAATGTTGAATCCATAGGACTTCCTATGTCTCGTCATTCAGGAAGAATAATAGGAGAAGGGATAGTTGGAAAGAGAGTAATGACTATATCAAGGACAAAATGGGAGCTGGCACAATGATGATGAGGTTCAACCGTATGTTACAAAACACATGGATCAGTTATCTAGTTTGAACATGAACAGGAATAAATATTGGATAACACGAGAGCACAATCGAAGTTTTATCCATTGGCTAAAAAATCACATTAGCTCAAAGTTTGATATAGACCCCGCTTCAATTTCAGAGAGATTGAGGTGGCTAGCAAATGGCCCGAGTTTACATGTCTTTTCTTACATCGGTTATGTAATTAACCGATATACATTTTATACCACAAAACAAGATGAGCAAACCACTATGCAAAATAGCGGAGTCACTCTAGTAGCTGAAGTGATGCATATCTCAAGTGCAAAAGACAAAAACCAAATAGTTTCAAATCTACCATATTTTGGGGTTATCGAGCACATATGGGAGTTGGATTACACAATGTTTCTTGTACCCATCTTTGGTTGCAAATGGGTCGATAATAATAATGGCGTTCAGATTGATGAGTCAGGGTTCTTGCTTGTCGATTTTAGGAGGGTGGGATACAAAGACGAACCTTTTATTTTAGCGTCGCAAGCTCAACAAGTGTTTTATGTCACTGATCCTGCTGATGATAAATGGTCTGTGAAAATTAAAGATCTACATTTTTGATGAAGACAAAAAGATCCTAGATCAAAAAGGAAAAAGGATTTTAAGCAACTTATCTTTCAAATTTATATTTAGGTAAAAGCATTTGATATTAAATCAAAATACAGTTTAAGTACAATATTATGATAACCTTCTGATAGCATATGCATTAAAATATTTTATGAAAATATTTAATAACATAAACTTGTTTGAAAATAAAGTTTTAACAAAACTGGAAATCCGTATTCGAATACAAGGTATTGTAGTCGAATACAGACTATAAATCAGAAGCTAAAACTGAAGATCTGTATTCGAATACGAAGTGTCGTAGTCGAATATAGATTGCAAGTTAGTAGCTATTTTGAAACATTTGTATTCGACTACAGCTTTGTGTATTCGAATACAACTCAAGTCAGTGGCAAAAATCCCGTATTTGTATTCAACTACAAGATGTTGTATTCGACTACAAGGTTCAAATTTCCAATACAAAACGGAACGTTATAGAAGTGTATTCGAATACACTGAGACTGTATTCAAATACAACTTCGAAACAATGCAACTTTTCAGTTTTGAAACATTGCACAAGTTCATCAAAACGTTTGGGAATTATTACCATTGATCTGAAGTATTATCTTGGAATATAAATACTTCAAATCTTCAGTTTTAAAGTAATCAATCCTACCACGAACTTTGAACAACTTTCTGAAATATTTTGTGAACTTTTCAAAGTTATATTTTCATACTTCAAGTACATGCTCTACATTTTCATATCATTGAGAAAGGTTCTCTATTATACTTGAAAGTATATTGGATTGATATCCTTGCACAAACTATTATATTCTGTTGTTCTTAATTAAGAACTTTGTTGTAAAAATCATTAAAGTTATTGTTTGTAGAAAGTGGTGTATTTTCTTCAAGTGTTGTAAACTAAGATAGTGGTGTGCTATCTTAGGCAGAGTGTTAGGAATTTGTAATTGAAGTCTTAGGGTTAGACTTGTACTTATTCTAAAAGATATTGGAAAATCTCTTGTGAGGTGCACGAGGACTGGATGTACCCTTGGTTGTAAGGGGAACCAGGATAAATCTCTGTGTGTTTTTACCTTCTGTCATTTACAGTTTTCATTTACTAACACAACAAGATTAAACAAACTTCAAACAGTCACTTAAACAATCTCCAAAACTCTAAAAACAGAAAAATTGTCCAACACCTAATTCACCCCCCCTCTTAGGTGCAACTCTGTTCTTACAATTGGTATCAGAGCAGGTTTTTGGTAATTTGCTCCTAGATTCATGGCTTCCGCACAACCTGTTTTTAGAGACGGTGGTAGTAGTAACAAACCACCCTGCTTTGTTGGTGAACATTATGATTTCTGGTAAATACGTATGCAAGCATACCTTGAGGCTCAAGGAGATTACATATGGGAGGCAGTAGAAAACGGTCCATATGTTCCAACAACAGTTATCAACAATAAAGAGGAAATAAAAATAAAAGCCTCATGGACAGATGATGAAAAGAGAAAAGTATTGTTTGATAAGAAAGCAAAAAATATGTTACAATCAGCATTGGGTATGGATGAATTCTTTCGCATATCCCACTGCAAAACAGCAAAAGAGATATGGGATACTCTGGAAGTAACCCATGAAGGAACAATTGAGGTAAAACGTTCAAAACTGAACACTTTATCTCAAGAATATGAAATGTTTAGAATGCAACCAGGAGAAGCAATCCTGGACATGCAGAAACGTTTTTCCCACTTAACAAACCACTTAACAGCACTTGGCAAGAACTTTACTAATGATGAATTGAACCTAAAGGTTCTAAGATCATTAACCAGAGCATGGCAGCCAAAAGTGACAGCAATTTCTGAAAAGAAAAGTTTGTCAAAAATGTCACTCTCAGCACTCTTTGCAAAGTTACAAGAACACAAAATAGAATTAGAAAGATTGGAAAAGAATGAGAATTTGGAGAAGAAAACAAAGAATATAGCATTGAAAATAGAATCAAAAGAAATAATAAATCAAGAAGTTTCAGATGAAGATGAAAACATCACTTCCCTGGTTAAAAAGTTCGGTAAGTTTCTTCAAAACGATAAAACATTTAAGAAGAAAAAAACCTTCAGGAAGAAAGATGTCTTCACTACAAATCAGAATGTCACTTGCTTTGAATGTGGGAAAGAAGGACATATGAAAGCAGAATGTCCTAACCTTATTAAGAAAAATGCTAACAGAAGGAAGGAACTCAAAAAGGCATACATAGCGTGGGAAGATAACGAAGTAAGTTCTTCATCAAATTCAGATAATGACTAATGCGCTAATGTTGCCTTGATGGCATCTCATCATTCTGATAATGAAGAAGAGGTTAGTAGTAATACTATTTGTTATGATAATAATGATTCTTGTGTTGAAGATAATGATGCACAACAAGCCATTAAAGAACTACTTAATGAATGTAAAAATCTGTACAAAGTAGTGTCAAATCAAAAGAAACAGATTTTATCCCTAAATGAAAAGATTGACACTATGGAACAAAATTCTGAAAAACAAAAACAGATTTCTACATGCATTAAATGTGATTCACTTTCTTTTAAAATTGTCCAAATGAATAAAGTTATAGAAAGGTACGAAAAGGGACAATTCGGATTGGAAAATATACTTAGCATGCAAAGATATTCAAATGACAAAAGTCGACTTGGTTACTCAAAATTTGATAAACCAAGTATTGGTAAAACTACCTTTGTAAAAGCAAGTAATCAATCTAAAGATGAGAAAGAAATGGCTGTTCAAAAGAATCATTTTTGTTCTAAGAAAAGTATTATTCAAAAGAAACCATGCTTTCCTGAAAAGAGTCCAAAATGTTTTTATTGTGGTCTTAATGGTCACACACCTAATGCTTGTTACTTTAGGAACATTGGTGTTCCACAAGGGCATTATGTGTGGGTCAAGAAAGGTACTAACATTCAAGGACCCAAAGCACTCTGGGTACCAAATAAAACCATAAACTTGTTTTGTAGGAATACACACAAAGAATCTCAAAAATGTGGTACTCAGAAAACGAATATGTTTACAATGCCATTACCTAGAGATTCATTCTACAATATCCAGAAGGAACTAAGCATTCTAAATGAGAATGATCTCAAAAAGGTTTGAAAGCTTTGTAAGTCATAGCAGTTTTAATTTTAAATTTTTTTTATCTTCTTTTACTTGATATTTGATTCTTTGACATCTATGTATGTTTTGCTACATTTTTTTGGTCTGTTTATTGTTAAAAATTTCACTTTGGAAAAGAAATTATTACTGTCGTATTCGAATACAGACAGGTTGTAGTCGAATACACGTTCCCAGAAAAATCTGTATTTGAATACGCCAAGTCTGTAGTCGACTACAGTTTCGAAATTTTTTCTATATAAAAGGGTTTGTTAACAGTTTTAGGTTACAAATACAAAAATTGGTAGCCGATTACAATCAAACTCTCTGATTTCTTCTCTTCAAAATCTTCATCCAAACCTATCCCTAAACCTTCATATAGTCATATCTAAACCTTCCCCTCATCATCCATTGCGTCTGAGACTACTGTGAAATCAAAATCAAAACCCTAAATTTCCCAAAACACCGTAAACTTCATCTTCTCAAAAATGGATGCACGTTAAAGAGGACCAAGAACCAAGGTTGCTTCTGTGGGTCCTTCAAAGAAACGAAGAAACGACAACATGGCTGACCTATCCAGATTACTTCATTTCCCAGAAGAACTGGACAGATTCAAAACCCACTTCTCTGACAAAAAACTGGTAACTCCCAAAATTGGTACGCTTGACTCCTTTTCTAAATTTAAATTTCCTGAGTTGCTGAAGGCTCAAAAATTGGAAGAATTTATTGGATACAATGGTGCCATTTATCCTGACCTAGTTAGGGTTTTCTTCTGTAACCTAGAAAAGGATGGGAATAGATTAGTGTCTAAAGTTAAAGGGAAGATTATAAATTTAGACACTAAACTTATTGGGGAAATTCTGCACATACCTAGTGAAGGTCAGAAGATGTGTCCAGGACATCTATGTGAATGGGTAAACACTATTAAGTATGATGCCTATATTTCGTTGTGCCGTTTTGACAAAGACACTATGGAAAGAAAACGCACACAGTCTGGATCGGAGTATGCAAGACAAAGATATGGTGTTGGTAATATGACTGTTGACAACAGATTACTACATTATTTCTTAAGTTACATTTTGATACCAAAAGCAGGGAACTACTCACAGATCTCTGAATTTGAACTTCAAGTTATGATTTTTATGATAGAAGGTGCTGATTTAAATTGGGCATACTTTGTTCGTTCAGTTCTATTTGCTTCAAAAGATTCTATAGCTTTACCCTATGCAAGAGAAGTCACAAGAATTCTGGATCATTTTAAGGTTGATTTCTAAGGCAAGGTGCTGTACCAGACCACCAAAGACAATCTGCTGGACTTAAGTGTTTTGCCCGGTATGAAAATAGTTTGGAGTGAATCACTTCAAATTTATGTTCATAAGGGTGATCTTGGACAAAGTTCATCAATTGCCCAAGATGAGAATGCAGAAGAAGCAGAACCAACAACAGGACCAGCAGATGCACCAGAAGTGGCACCAGAAAATGCACCAGAAGTAGCAACAGCAGTAGCACCAGAACCAGATAACTTAGCACATGCTGAAGACATCATCATAAACAGAATGATCATGGACAAACTTAACTTCCTTCAATCTTTTGTCACAGATCAATTCCAACATTTGAATGAGTCTTTCAGTACTCAAACTCATAACATGACTGCTGCCTTCAACCACAAGTTCCAAGATCTTGAAAACACCATCAATACACAACATTCATTTTTTTATCAAGAACTTAGTGACCTATCAGAAAAAATTGACCATCTACATATTTCACCAAACTTAGATCATTAGAATTGGTTATTTGCAATCTTTGTTATTTGTTTCTGCTACTGTTTGACTTTCCATGTTTTAAATACTCTTAAGTTTATTTTAATTGTAATTTTGAACATCGTCAATTAAGTTGTTTTCTTCCAGATATCATGTGTTGCCTCTGTTTATTTGTTAAATTTGTGCATATCTTGTTTGTTATGTGATATCCTCTTCCTTTTTGATAATGTCAAAAGGGGGAGAAAAAGTGTATATATATTGTTGTTGCTAATTATGTTGAACACATCCTCCAACACTTAAGAAGGAGAAAAACATTTATCAAGGGGGGGGGG
>JBBPBO010000004.1:54731011-54877958 GCA_037974295.1 Cicer cuneatum | reverse complement strand
GGGGGGGGGGGGGGGGGGGGTAAGCACACATCTAGGGGAGAAATCAAGACATTTGAAATCCAAGCAACAAGATTTTTGTCATCATCAAAAAGGGGGAGAATGAAAATTAAAGCTCTACATTTTTGATGAAGACAAAAAGATCCTTGATCAAAAAGGAAAAAGGATTTTAAGCAACTTATCTTTCAAATTTATATTTAGGTAAAAGCATTTGATATTAAATCAAAATACAGTTTAAGTACAATATTATGAGAACCTTCTGATAGCATATGCATTAAAATATTTTATGAAAATATTTAATAACATAAACTTGTTTGAAAATAAAGTTTTTACAAAACTGGAAATCTGTATTCGAATACAAGGTATTGTAGTCGAATACAGACTATAAATCAGAAGCTAAAACTGAATATCTGTATTCGAATACGAAGTGTCGTAGTTGAATACAGATTGCAAGTCAGTAGCTATTTTGAAACATTTGTATTCGACTACAGCTTTGTGTATTCGAATACAACTCAAGTGAGTGGCAAAAATCCCGTCTTTGTATTCAACTACAAGATGTTGTATTCGACTACAAGGTTCAAATTTCAAATACAAAACAGAACGTTATAGAAGTGTATTCGAATACACTGAGACTGTATTCGAATACAACTTCGAAACAATGCAACTTTTCAGTTTTGAAACATTGCAAAAGTTCATCAAAACGTTTGCGAATTATTGCCATTGATCTGAAGTATTATCTTGGAATATAAATACTTCAAATCTTCAGTTTTAAACTAATCAATCCTACCACGAACTTTGAACAACTTTCTGAAATATTTTGTGAACTTCTCAAAGTTATATTTTCATACTTCAAGTACATGCTCTACATTTTCATATCATTGAAAAAGGTTCTCTATTGTACTTGAAAGTATATTGGATTGATATCCTTGCACAAACTATTATATTCTGTTGTTCTTAATTAAGAACTTTGTTGTAAAAATCATTAAAGTTATTGTTTGAAGAAAGTGGTGTATTTTCTTCAAGTGTTGTAAACTAAGATAGTGGTGTGCTATCTTAGGTAGAGTGTTAGGAATTTGTAATTGAAGTCTTAGGGTTAGACTGGTACTTATTCTAACAGATATTGGAAAATCCATTGTGGGGTGCAAGAGGACTGGATGTACCCTTGGTTGTAAGGGGAACCAGGATAAATCCCTGTGTGTTTTTACCTTCTGTCATTTACAGTTTTCATTTACTAACACAGCAAGATTAAACAAACTTCAAACAGTCACTTAAACAATCTCCAAAACTCTAAAAACAGAAAAATTGTCCAACACCTAATTCACCCCCCCCCCCCGTCTTAGGTGCAACTCTGTTCTTACAGTCTGTTGTCATATCGACCAATAAAATAAATGATGATAACAACAACGTTGAAGATGTTGGTAATGATATTTTCTTTGCGACATCACAACCATTTGAAATTGATTCAACTGATGATGGTTTATATCTTAGAGATGATCATGATGAGGGAATTTGGATTAATCCATCGTTTATCGTTAATGGACAAACAAATGTGAATCCCACCAGGAAAAGAAGAAGGGCATATTAAGGTGTTTATGTGTTTTATATAAGTCACGTAATGATCAGTACTCATTGTGTAATTTATACTAATTTCATGTAACTTGACCTACCAGAACTGAATATTTGCTTATACTGATTTTCTGCCATAACTTGAATTGATCATGTAATTTAGAATGCATTGATATATATTGATTTTCTGCTAGAACTTGAACTCATCATATCATTTTTTAATTATATTATTTAATTATTTTAGATATGACAATTTGATAAAAAATTTAATTATAATCTAAACTCATCATATAAGTTGATATGAACAATTTGATAAAAAAATTTTAGAGATGATAATTGGTATCTATGAGTATGGATATTATCTCACATTATAAAATGATATACATAAGCGCTTTGGTCCATAAGCACTTTAAAAGGCTTTTAAAAAATAAATTATAAATTACAAGTACAAAGCATTTACACCGCTTTTGCCCATAAGCGTTGTAAATGGCTTTCAAAAAATTAATTATAAATTACAAGTACAAAACATTTACAGCGCTTATGAGGAAAAACGCTGTAAAAGGCTTTTAAAAGTTAAATTACAAGTACAAAACATTTATAGCGCTTATTGGAAAAAGCGCTTTAAAATTCTTTTAAAAAATAAATTACAAGTACAAAACAGTTACAGCGCTTATGGGAAAAAGCGTTGTAAAATGCTCATATAGCGCCTTTTATATAGTGTATCTATAAGCGCTGTAAAAGACTATGAAAGACGCTTTTTATATAGGCTTCTAAAGCGTTTTTTGGAATAGCGCTGTAAAAGGGTGTTTTTAAAATATTATGTAAACTGATGATAAGAAACCGCCTCTTCATTTTCTTCTTCATTACGTATTCTCAACCCTACGAACTTGCCAATGTGAAACCCTTATTCGTTACGTACTCTCCATCTTCATTACTCTCTATACGAACCCTTCTCCCTAGTGCGAACTGTAACACCCCGAGTTTAAAACACAACGCGAGTGTATTTTTTTTTTAAAACGAATACATAAATAAAAGAGTTTTCATAATTACGTTTCAAGGAAATTAAAATCAATTCAAATGAAATATCATTTGACTTCGTAATCAAAAATAATAAGGTAATTAAAACAACATCACAATTAAATCGAATGAGATATTTGTGGGAATTTGATCTTTATAATATACTAAAATAAAGATACATCGACTGGATTCTCAATCCACCAAAATATTTATCAGAGTGCGGAAGAGTTTTACAATAATTCCCAAAATGAATATTTACAACCATTGAGCTCAAAAACCCTATACATAAGTCTAAACTGATCATACACTAAGCTACAGTAGCTCGGTTTCCACCGTATCATCCACAAGTCTTATCTTCACCCAGCTGCCCATCCCTTTGCGTAGCCCACAAAGTAATGATCAAGGGAAATTAACGACGTTCCCTGTCGTTAGTGTGACCATCAGGGGTACGGGTTTGAATCTCATCTGAGGGCAAAGCCCAATTTTCCACAATAATTGTAAAGGGTCACCAACCGAAATTAACAATTACCACATAGCATTTAAATCAGCAATCAGACATATTCATGGCATATCATATAACAATGATGATAAACAATGATGCTAAATTTTGAAAATACATGACAATTGTACTTATTCAAACAGCAACCAATTTAATATGAAAGTCATGTTGCAAGCACAAACATCAATTCAGTAATCACACCAATTGATCAGAAATTCCAGACTTCATCAAGTACTTACACACACAACAATTTCAACCATCATTATATAACCAAAACGTGACCCACCGGTCAATCACCTCGGTGCAATATGTATATGCTCATGTATACATTCTCTTGGATTCACCAAGGTGCAGTCGCTCAACAGACCAGCACATTTACATATGTAAGACTTTAACGGCCCTCAATACCAGGGTGCAATCACTCACAGATAAGCACCAGTGCAGTCGCTCACAGACCAGCACTCGTGCAGTCGCTCACAGACCAGCACGTTTGACATAAACCAAGGTACAATCGCTCACAGATCAGTACCTAATGCAGTCGCTCACAGACCAGCACTCGTGCAATCGCTCACAGATCAGCACGTGGTTGCGCATTTCAGGGTACAGACGCTTACAGTCCAGTACCAGTGCAGTCGCTCACAAACCAGCACTTATATACCAAGGTACAATCGCTCACAGATCAGTACCTAGTGCAATCGCTCACAGATCAGCACTCGTGCAATCGCTCACAGATCAGCACGTGGTTGCGCATTACTCTGTGGCCCATCGCGGGTACCACATGACTATGCTATGCATGAGTATGCAGTGTTTCACCTCACTGGAAACAGTATGCAACATCAGTAAAATTCATGCATTTCCATCATTTTTCAAAACATTTCCACACAATCAATATCATCATCTACACATCAATGACTAACCATTTAAGCAAACATTAACACTTCTCATTACCTCAAGTTTCCACTCTTAAATATCAAAAGTCTTTCCCCAACTCCCAAAATTTAGAACCAGTGCTTTAAAACTGCAATTTCTGGAAAAACGAATTTGTATTCGAATACAGCTTCCTTGTATTCGAATACATAAGCCAAACAGGGCAGAATCAACACCTTGTATTCGAATACAGACTCCTTATATTCGAATACAGAGGCTTTCACATTGCAAAAGTCAGAATTCCACAACTTCAGTAAAGTCTCAAAACAAACATCATCACCACCACTTCAAAACTATCACAAAAATTCCATTTTTATTCACCACAAACCTTCCCCAAGGTACCCCAACACTTAAGGTTTATAAAACAATGTTTAAAACTTGAATTTCTGAAAAACACAAATCTGTATTCGAATACAGCTCCATTCTATTCGAATACAGAAGGTAAAATAGTGAAAAATCAGCATTCTGTATTCGAATACGAGGTTGTCGTAGTCGAATACAGATGCGAAGTCAGTGGCAAAAGTTGCAAATCTGTATTCGGCTACACAGGGTTGTAGTCGAATACAGATGCTAAAACAGAAGCAAAAATTGCTAATCTGTATTCGACTACAGAGGGTCGTAGTCGAATACAGATGCTAAGTCAGAAGCAAAATTGGCAACACTGTATTCGACTACAGAGGGTCGTAGTCGAATACAAATTCGAAAATCTGAAGAAAACAGAAGCTTTGCAGGCTGTATTCGAATACACTCAAGCCGTATTCGAATACACCTGCGAATTCAGTGAAATTTCCTGGAACTTCAACACATTTTCAAAACCTTTTCCTTGGAAAAAAACAACCAAAACCCTAGAATCATAATTACCAATCTTTATAAACCTCACAACTCAGACATTTTTCATTAAACATCAACAACAGATTTTCAGGAAGAACACTTCCACCATTTCAAATCCCTCTTCTTTTGAAACCACCATCAACACCAGGTTGTTTAACAAAACACAGCAAAAACACAGAATCACTAAAACCAGAAAGTCAATCACAAAACAGTACCACACAAACTAACTCAAGCATTTGGATCATCTCCAATACAACACCAACCAAATCATCATTCAAAACACAACAGGATGATTTCCTACTCAACACAACAAACAATATATCATCAACACAACAACACAATCAGTTCCTTCACTGGAAATAGCAAGAACATCAACACAATTTGATTTCCAAAACAGAATACAATGTTTTTCACAAACATAAACCAATAATCATTCATCACACATGCATTTACAGCCCTAAATTCAAATCTAGAAAGTTGGAAGGTGCCCTTACCTTAGTTACGTTCCCTTAACTCGTACGTTTCTGCGACAAAAGTCGACGATACTCCCGTTTCGCGTTCGCCGCTACGAAAGTTAGTTCTTTAGCTCCGTAACGATCAGAGGAATGACTTTCGTACTCGAAACTTTCTGATTCGACACTCAGATTTTCAAGAAAATGGCTTTTGAGTAAACTGTTTTTCTTCACCAACACTCAGAAATATCAAAAGAAGAAGAAAACAATAAAGCAGAACTGGAGCCGTAGAGGAAAGAATGAAGAGCTTCTCACTTAAACATCCACATAAATGCTGACTGACACAGCAGAAGAACAGGAGGAATTGTTTCTTTCCTCACAAATATCTACGCCACCTCACCCAATTCTTATATTAAAATATCTTTTGATCCTCCAGCACTTAACCCGTTTCATCGAAATTAGCAGAGAATATCTTAATTAACGGCCCGATAATTTAATTACTCGAAATTAAATTAATTCATCCATTATCCAATAATTTTAATTCCACCTCCAAAACAAATACATATATATATATATATATATATATATATATATATTTACACAAAACATATATATATATTGAATATTTTACAAATATTCCCAAATACACTTAAAATTAAATCTAAATTTAATTTTAAAATTAAGGGTCTTACACGAACCCTACTGTCCATATTCATTACGTACTCTCCATTTTCACTACATATTATCCCTACGAAACATAAAAGTTTTTAAGGGTCTTACACGAACCCTAAACTTGTATTTCTACTTGTATTTCTGCGACGTCGCAACCTTAAACTACAGGTATTGTTATTAATATCTTATTGTCACTAAACTTATAATGCATGTTGTATTTATTCAATCTGTTGGTGTCACTAAACTGCATGTTGAACTTATACTGCATGTTGAACTTATATTGTGTGAAATGTGTAGATAAATGGAATCCAACAAAGATTTAGGTCGTCAAAATGATGAAGTTGTAAACACTGACGTTGTAAAAAATGAAGCTATCAACACTAAAGGATATGAAAGCGAAGTGATGCATGGGGCAACTATAATGCAAAAAGTCAATATAGCAAGAAGTACTGGAATAAAATTTGAGGTACATATACTATACTTTTGTTTAGATTTTATTTTTTTTTCTTTTTTGAAAGCAAGCACTTACACTCAATGAGTTTATTAGGTGGGATGGAATGAAAGTGGTCAGCCGATTGAGCCCAACAGTTCAATGATGGTAAGCTACATCAGTGTTGTTGTCCACCAAAATATCCCAATAACAATCGATGACTGGAGAGACAAAGCATTGAATGATGCTAAAGACATGTTGTGGAGTGATGTACAAGTAATTAACTTTTTTACTCCACTTTTTTGTTAGTTAATTATAATTTTTTCCATTGAAATACTTTTATTCAAACTCTATTTATTTGGTTTGTATAGCGCTTTTAACATTGAAGATATGCGGAAAATTTACGTACTTAGAGTTGCTGGTAAAATTCACAGAAGATTTAGATCTCATCTGTAGAATTGTTACCTAAGAGACAAGTGTGGAAATGTGAATGTTGAAGCTCCAAACATTTACAAACACTACATAACAACTGAAGAGTGGACCTCTTTTGTAGCTAAACGTTTAGACCCCGCATTTGTGGTAATATTTATTTTATTAGCATGTGTGTTATATTTATATTCATATCTTATTTATTTACACGATCGTTATTTTTTTTATTTATATATAGAATATAAGTACAGCAAATCGGGAGCGTGCAAAGAACCCAGTGCATCCATACAAAAGATCGCATATGGGGTATGCGCGTTTAGAGCAAAAAATTGTAAGTAAACATCACTTTTATACATTGTGGTAGATTATAAATTATAGTTTCTAACTAATATTTTCTTTATGTCTTAACGAACAGCTACAAGAGACGAAATCCGATCAACCATTGGGTCGTGATATCTTGTGGAAGGAGGCTCACATAAATAAAGATGGAATAGTGGATAACGAAAATGTTCAACAAGTTGTCCAACAATGTGTAAGTATATATACTATCACTTTAGTATTTTTTAATATTGTCTTTTAAAAATGATATTGAACTTATCTTTTTAAAATTACATGTATTTTAGGAAAACTTGGAACAATGTCTTGAAAATCAAGATGAAAATAAAGAAGTTAGCTGCAGGGACATTCTCGGCAAGGTATTCAATGTTTCTGAATATTCTGGCCGTGTGAGGGGTAAGGGATTTGGCGTGACTCCCAAAAGTTATTTTTCACATGAGAAGCGCACAAATCCCTCGAATGATCAAGTATTAGAAGCGCTGAAAACCCTTTTGGAGTAAGTTGCATACTTGGTTAAAAATGATAAGGAAACGCAACTTCAACGTGAAATGCAAATTGACAGTGAAGATGGAAGTTGCAACATTGCTCATAAAAGTCTCCCGAAGGTAATTAATTACTTAACGAAATAAAAAAAAATCATTGAACCTAATTGTTTCACATACTTATGTATTAACCATTGATTTAATTTAGGATGTTTCACGTTGCTACCTATACTTGTCTTCCCCTATCCATCGCATGGTTGGGAAAGGAACATTGTACAATACGTTGGGAGAAGTATTGCACAACAACCCCATCCCTGCTGGTCATGTTAAAGTCTCACTTGTGGTAGCTTTAGAACCACTTGCACCGTTGCCTATCCCCGACAATGATGGAGATATGAAACCTATGGGAGAAGCAATTGGTAGCTATGTGGCATGGCCGAAACATCTTGTGCACTAATTAGCAGGTATGTTTTAATTGTTATGTATGTTTAGTTGTATGATTATGACTGATTATGTTTAATTGCTAGTTTTTCCGCTTTTATATTTCACATTTATTTAGATTGTTGCTAAAGGGAATGATGATAAGATTCATCGCAGCGAGTCTGTCACTTCACCAGAAAAGGCACCATAAAAGGTTTGACATATACATCAAATCATGTATACGAAATGATAAGCTTACTTTAATAACTAACAAACAGATCAACCTCATTTTTTTTCAGATTCAACCAAAACATAAACCTGCTGCACCGCAAGTGCAGGTCCGTGGTAAAAAATAAACCTTCCAAAATGCAAAAACTGGATCGAGGAAAATCAGTTGATGCTTCTAAAATAAGTTAACCACGCCTTGCTCGATTTGGGTCGTGTCTTGACACAACAACAAAGATAAATATGGAGGGCAACATACACGTATGATAAACATGGAAAAAGGTATATTCGAAAAAGAGTATTTAGAATTACTTGGCAAAGAGCAAATATATGAACTTCTCGATCATAAGGAGTTGAGTGCTACTGTCATTAGCATATACATCAGGTAATATAAATATTTTATTTAAGATAAAAAATAACTTTTAATTGCATCACTGCCATATGTAATTTATTGATAATTAATCTAATTTTATATGTTCATTGAAGGTTTTTGTATGAGAAGATGGTGTGCACGCAGAAGTTGTCAAGTAGATTTTCATTTTTATCTCCGCATAAACTATCCATGTTTAAACTTGATCCAATTCATGTAAAAAACTATGTAGCTGATATACTTATAGAAAATAAAGAGAAGGACAAGCAATTTCTAGCACCATACAATTCGGGGTACGTAATCAGATACTTTATCTATATCTTTTTTAATTTATGATATTATGAGTTGTGTAAACAAATTTGCCAACCAAATTTTTGTTGTTGTAGACAACATTGGGTGTTGTTTGCCATAAATGGGACTTCTGAAATTGTATATTATTTAGACTCATTGCACGGTCATTTCAACAATCACCCTGATATAAAGAACATCTTCAACACGTAAGTAATATTCATTTATTTCTTACATATATAAATAATGTGTTTGGTCATTGAATAATAATCGCATTTATTTGATAGTGCTATGCAAGTTTTCCACGCTTAAAAGGGTGCTTCAGTGTCGAAGAATAAGTCAAACAACATCACATGGCTTCCAATAAAGGTTTGAAATTTTTGTTATAGAACTTAATTATATGCCTTTAAATTTTCATTTACAATCAATGCATAAATATTTATTGGCGTACATGTTTTATTTTATAGTGTCCGCGTCAAGCTAACAACATATACTGCGGATACTATATAATGAGGTTTATGAAGGAGATTGTTGATCTAAATCAACATATAATTCCAAAAATGGTACGTTATGTTCATTATATTTTGATTTTTATATATATAAACTATATATATGTTATTTTTTTTATTCTAACTTATATTGCTTCAGTATTTTGACAACTTCAAATCCAACATACTCTGAAAGTGATCTCACAAAAAATAAAAGAAGAATGGTGTCAGTTTTTCCTCGTACTCAAAGTTATATAATTTGTAATTAATTTGTTGTTACAGTCACGATGTAATTTGTTATGTGAATATGTAGTTCATACTATGAATATGTTGCTACTATCAATATGTAATTTGTTGCTATTGTACATGATGTAATTTGTTGTTGTGAATATGTTGTTGCGAAACACTGTAATTGATATTATTGAATGTGAATATTAAATTGTAATTTATTGTAATTTGTTGTTGTGAAGCACTTGAAATTGATGTTGTTGAATGTGAATATGAAATTGATATTGTGAAGAATATGAATTTTGATATTGTGAAATGTGAATTTTAATGTTGAAAAGAAGAATCTGAATGTGATATTTGATGTTGATAATAATGCCATAAAAAAGACAGCGTTTTTTTAAAAAATGTCATAAAAAATCATTTTACAGAGCTTTTTAAAATGTTTTACAGCGCTTTTTTAAGTCTTTTACAGCGCTTTTTTGAACAAGCACTGTAAAACTAGTATAAGAAGCGTTTTACATATGGACATATTACAGCGCTTTTATGAAAAAGCGTTGTAAAAATAGTATAAGAAGTGTACCTTACATATGGACCTATTACATCGTTTTTTTGAAAAAGCGCTGTAAACATAGTATAAGAAGCGCGCTTTACATAAGGACCTATTACAGTGCTTTTTCTAAAAAGCGTTGTAAACATAGTATAAGAAGTGTGCTTTATATATGGACCTATTACAGTGCTCTTTCGAAAAAGCGTTGTAAACATAGTATAAGAAGTGCGCTTTACATATGAACCTATTACAGCACTTTTTCGAAAAAGCGCTGTAACACTATTATAAGGAGTGCACTTTATATTTGGACCTATTACAGCGTTTGTTGTATTTTCAATAGCGTTGTTTTATCCTTTTACAGCACTAGATACTAGAGCGCTTAAAAGCGCTGTAAAAGGCAATTTTTGGTGTAGTGAAGCACTCAACAAGTGGTCGGTATCATCACGCTGAAATACAAACAACAATAATAATATCATTAATATTAAATATCTTATTTCATAATAAATAATTTAAATAAATAATAGGTTAAATATCTCTTGTCGTCTTTTAAGATTTGAATATTTGAGTTATAAATTTGATGAAAATAAAGATTTTGTTGAAGATAATTACTAATTTTCTAAGTTTTGTTTGAAGACGGTGACGAATTTTCTGGATTTACGTAAAAACATATAATATTGTTGATATTTTAAGACATAAAAGATCAAATCACTACTTAAAATTAAATAACGGATCAGTGGGAAAAAATAAATAAATGACTGAAGTGTTAGTTAAATGATGGCATGAGATATTTTGTCTAAATAATACTACGACAAAATAATGAAAATCGAAGTTAAGATTTCGACGAAATTAGAGATTTTTAAAACATTCAAGAAGAAAGAAGAAGATTTACTTTGGGTTCACGTGTTTTGTTCACAATTTATCTCCTAGTTTGGACAAACTGCCAGCTAGATCACTCAAGTGTGTCTTTTTCGGATATCATCAGTCCCGAAAGGGCTATCGTTGTTATTCTCCTACACTACACTGATACGTTACATCAGTTGATGTTACCTTTTTCGAGTCTGTACCATATTTTGAACCAACCCATATAGCTACTGAGCTCCATCAAGACATTAATCCCGAACCTCTTCAGGTAGTTATCCCTATTCCACCCACTCTTATTCCTATCGAATCTGTTGAGTCTCCCCCCAACCTCCAAGACCACTACAAACATATCATCATCGTCGCCCACCCTCCGTTGTGCCTGTTCTTGTTCCCATTACAAACTCTCCTCCGACGCCACCACCGGATCTTGCCCTGCCACCTGAGCATGATCTTCATATTGCTATTCGTAAGGATATTCGCACAACACGTAATTCATCTCCTCATTATATTGATTTGTACTATCATCTCTTTCTCCCTTGGATTACACTTGTTCGTCTTCTTTGTCTTCTGTTTCTATTCCTAAATCTCCAGGTGAAGCATTATTCCACCCTGAGTGGAGGCAAGCAATGCTTGATGAGATTTGTGCTCTACAAAACAATGGTACTTGAGAATTGGTCCCTTTACCTCATGGAAAGTCTTTAGTAGGTTGTCGTTGGCTCTATACGATGAAGGTTGGCTTTGATGGTAAGATTGACAGATTTAAAAATTTTGATACACTGTCACTGTAAAAACTTATACACTGTCAACCTATCACAACCTATAATTTATATTATTTTTAAGTTAGATATAATAAAAGTCGAACTTTTTAAATGGTTGTCACAATGCATATGAATTAAATCCATAAACTAATCCAGGCATTCATTAAATCAAATTTGGGGGGTCCCTTGCGACATTTTCATCTGCAGAAAATCTGCTTCCTTATTGAAAAGAAACTAGATATATGGAACATCCAAATGGAAAAGTAGCAAGAGCCTAGCATTCTGTATTCATGGCATTTATGTCTATGGGGAAGGAAACTGAAAAAATGATAAAAGTCTCACTGAAGGAGAACCTCGTTTTCCATTATATACAAGTATCGGTATCGGTAATGAATCTACCAAAGACTTCGGTCTTTAATATGTTAGACTGATGATTTCGAATGCATTTTTATATTATATGAATAATGTAGGGATATCCTGGCATTACTCCTTTCAAGGGAATGGCTTCTGGAGTTATAGGAATGGTCCAACATCTTCCTGCTGGAAGCCCTGCTACTTTTAACTGCATTCACAGTCTCGTTGAAAAAGTGGATCAGCTCTGTTCTGAAGTCTTCACTCGTGAGACTGATGCATGGAAGCAGTGGCAAGAAGAGCCAGAACCAAGCAAGAAATTAATGGACTTGCTTTTAAGCCTAGTTTTCCTCATTGATATACAAGTAAGTTCTTAATTTTCGCCATATGCATGAAATATTGTTTTAAAACTTGCAATAATACTAGCTGTTATACTTTTTCAGGTCTTGCCCAACTTGATGAAACAGTTGGCACAGTTGATTACCAAGTTACCACAAGACGCACAGCACATAGTTTTCAATGAGTTGTATTCACAAGTGGCTGATTCTGATGATGCTGTCCACAAACCCATGTTGGTTTTATGGCTGCAGTCATTGTCTTACCTTTGCACAATGACTTCAAATAAAAGTGCAGCCTCCAAAAAAAGTAAAAAAGAAGACTCACTAGGCGATGGAAGAATAACTGCACATCTCTAAGAGATTCTGGTCCACACATCCCATTTTCTACTCTCTAATATACTTACTAGCTATGTGCACCTATTTGCGTCTGAATGTGATATATGTTCTGCCAACTTTTAACTTCACTTACTGCATTTACCTTTTATATTGTCCAGTTTGTCAAATAGTGGTTATAGTAGTGCTATAACATTGCAGAATTTGAACAAATTGTTAGTGTCCCGTGATATGCTATTTAGTAAAAAAATGTTGTAAAAAAACAATTCCAACAGTGCTATAGTAATGTAGCTTATAATAGAATTTGAACAAACTGCTGTTATATGCAATTTGTGATTGACAACACAAATATTATCCAATTGGCACTTTTTTTCACTGAACCTATTCATTGAGCCAATATGTTATATGTTTTGTCCCTGAGGTAGGATTATGCATAGGGATGGCAATTAGACCCAGACTCAGTGGGTACCCGCAAAAAAAATCCGTAATGGGTAGGGTAAAAACCCGCACAATGGATATGGGTATGGGGATGGGTATGGGTGCAGGTACGGGTACTATAATACTCACCCCGCTCCGCGCATATATTATTATTATTATTATTATTATTATTATTATTATTATTATTATTATTATTATTATTATTATTATTATTATTATTATTATTATTATTATTATTAGTAGTAGTATATAAGTTTGTTTGAGTTTAAATAAAAATGATTTTTGTACAATAATTTTTAACATGTTTGTATACAATTTTATAAAAATAATTTTTATAAACTAAAAAATTACTATAAATGACATAAAAATGATTTTCAAGAAAACATATTTGTTTGAAAAAATATTTTTTAAATACATGATTTTTCTAAATACACATATGTCTCTCTACTATCTTATGCATCTTTATCTCCCCTTCCAATCTCTATCTACTATTTCTCTCACTCTCTATTATCTCATGTCTCTCTACCTCTCCTTTTTATTCCAAACAAATCAATGAATTTAGGTCATTCATTTCATAATTTTCAGATCCTCCTAAAAAATAAACATATAAGTAAATCATCACGAAAATATGTTAATAAATAATAATAGATTTTGGAGGTCCTGTTCTAATCTTAAAAATTGGGTCCTTAATAAAAAAAGTACAGTTTTAATAATTAAAAAAATTTGAAAAATAAGTTTCAGTCCTTATACACATATTTGATTCTGATGAAGAGGTAACTAATTGTAATTTTATATTTAAAAGATTTTTTATATTATTAATCGTGACTTTATAATTATAAATAACTAATATAATACACATATCTCGGGGAATACCGTCCAAGAACTTGCAACTTCATAAAATATTCTTTCGGAAAACATTATTTTTTATATTTATTGTAGTAATGTACTAACGTTGGATCATGATATATTTTGGAAGTTTTGAGTTAGACAATATTTTGGTTTGTAATACTTATGATTTGGATTTAAAATATTTGGGAATTTTTTTAAATTTAATCATAAATTATTTATCGATATATTTTTGTTAAAGTACGGGTAATGGGTATGGGTACGGGTACTTAAGTACCCAAAGGGCAAGGGTACGGGTATTAAAATTGATACCCACGAAGGTACGGGCACGGGCACGGGCATGGGTATTTTTTAAAACTGCGGATACGGGGACGAGTACTATACTACCCTACCTATACCCTACCCATTGCCATTCCTAATTATACAGTTGCAACTGTTTCTCTTGTTTAGCATTTCTATATTTGATATATGATTTTGAGACTGTAAGTTTACATTGTTGGGGTCTTTAAAAAGTTAAAAGTAGAAGTATGTGTTTTAAGCAATGCATAACTTGTGGATTATAAAGGTTTATTATGTTCCTTGGATTAGGATGTTCAATTTGGGATCAAAGGCATGTTGGTAGAGTGCCATATATTTAAATAGAAACCGAATGTTTAAATAGAAATTATGAATAACTCAATGTTGTCGATGGCTGATAACAAAAAATAGCAGTTTATTCAAAATCTGCTACGCTATAACGTATAACGCTATAGTGTACTATATAATAATAACAATTTGTTCAAAGTATATAATAATAGCAATTTGTTCAAAGTATGTAGCGTTGTTATTATAACCGTTATTTGACAACATTGTATATTATATTGCACATGAATTTGGTTAAGTGGAAGGGACGATAAATGCTTTTTTTTTTCTTTCTAAATTTCTAGATTTTTTTATTCAAATCAAAATGAGTATTTGTAGGGTTGTAACTCAATAATAACATATTGTAAGTTGTTTTTTTAACCCCTCTCTGCCTTATTTTGATGGAACATTGATGCATGATGGTGATGGTGGTGTTATGTATTAGTATTTGAATACAAAAGAGGTGCATGATGGTGTGTTATGTATTAGTATTTGAATACAAAAGAGCTCAACAGTACATCAAGGAATGCATTAGATGTTAAGCTCAACTTAGTATTACTAGAAAACTTTGGATGTTGAAGGTGTTTACTCTTTTCTGTTGTTCATATTTTGTAGTATTGTAGTAGTGAAGAGCTCCATAAAATTCACAATATAATTCTTGTCACAATTTTTTAAAATATATAATAATCTCAAATAACCTAAGTAAAATATAGAAATTAGAAAACGTACACTTTTATTTTCAGACATACTTCCTTATTTTCAGACATACTTCCTTTTTAAAATGAAGCAATTGTTTTCTTGTTTATTAAAGTAGTCTTCATCAATATCTACAAATATGTATTATACATGTATTTCAAAAATATTTATTACATTTTATTGTTGATAAGAAAGAAAATTCTTGAAAACTATAACAAATTTTTAGCAGAATTTTCATCATGTTACGATATTTATACTTGTAAAGTCAATCTGTCAAAAAGATTTAAACAAAATGAATACTCAAACAATATAAACAAATGTATAAAAAATATAATATATATATATATATATATATTTTCTTGTAGCTTGTCGTGATATACAATGTACAATAAGATGGAGATGAGAAATTAAAAAAAAAAAATCTAAAAGTCAAGTCTGCACCAAAAAGTAAGACATTCTTGGGATCTTCATGAAATACAATTCGTTTTAAATAACCACAGATAACATGGGTGAAGTATATCGATTACAAATTACATTAACATATTATAATAACAATAGACCATAAAATGAATTCTTTTCACAATAAATTTAGCAGCAAAATTACTTACATAAATAATCGGAAAAAATTTATTTCTTAAATTAGCATAGGAGAGGAACAATGCAATGTAACATACAAGCTAAATCATAATATGCATATGCTTAGTAAAATAATTAAGTTTGTCACAGTGTTCCATCATTTTCCATATGTCTTATATAAGTTAGATGAGATATGTATTACAAATTATAGTTATGATATGGTAAAATATGAGTTTTAATATAAAATATAAGTTTTCTCTTGTTAATATATTTGAAGAGATGTTGATCTAGTAAATATTTTATAATAAATAATGTCATAACATCACTATTAATCTAACACATAACCATGGAATTGACAAATATATTTTACAAAGACACACTAATTAAACTTAATTGAAACTTGAAACTTTGACAGACAACCATACAAGAACAAAATAGAATAACAGTAAATAAATATCACTATTTAAATGTCTAAATAATCAAATCAAACATATTTGAAAGACCATATTTATCAAACACGTCTGTTTTGAACACACAATTTCCAACAACCTTCCTCTGATCCTGTTTATGTCGCTTTAACTTGCTTTAGCTTACTATTTTTCTATTTTTTGTTTGTGTTTTCAAAATAGACACGTGTACAAACTTATTTTTTTTAAGCCAAATTTATTTTATTCAAGTGTCTAGACAGTTTTATAATATTTTGGCTGTGATTAACATAGTTATGTTGACAGTTTTATAATATTTTGGCTGTGATTAATATAGTTTAATCATGAATGTTATTATTGTTTGTATATACGCCGTATAAAAAGATAGATATCAATATTTCTCAATACATAATTACATGACTCAAATTTATTTTATTTATTATATTATTCTATTGTAAAATTCGCCTCTTTGATATTTGGATAAAACACTAATAAATATATTATATTTTTGTATAATAAAAAATATATAATTAAAAATAAATTTTAATTTTAAAATTTAAATTTTATGTGTTTAAAAATTTAATAGTTGAAATCTAATATATTTATTCAACACATAAAACTACCCAAAAAAATTACATATTATTATATTATTCACATATATAACATATTATATATTATACACAAATATTAAATAAATATACTCACTATAAATAGATTTTAGTTGAAAAGTATAATCATAAAAAATATATGAGCTACCTTTACGATGAGAAATTTATGTGCGGATTATGCTATGTAGATGATTTTTTTTAAGTACATTGTCATGACATACTTGTTTGGTCGGTTACTTATATAACATAGGTTGTGTGTGAAAAATGAGCGAAAAATCCTACGTAGAGTACTTGTAAGATTAATTTAAATATAAATTTTGCAAACTCGCTATATAATTTTTAGTTTTATATTTCTTATTCCAAGCATAACACAAAAAGAGTGGACTAAACATGATGAGAAGTTTAAAACAATTATTATAATGAGATTTTTGAATAAAAAAACAACAGAGGATTTATAAAAAATAAAAAAGAATCGCGTTTTGTTGGTCTATATTGACCAATTTAATTAAGCAAATATTTATAATTAACCTATTATATTATATATTCATAATTAAAATAAATATTTTTAGTTCATTTTTTAACTTAAAATTTTGAGGCATAAAATCTTAGTTTGAGACTTTGAGTTGTCCTTAAACTTGTAACTCATAAGTTAATTACTGTAAAATTTATTTTTTTTTTTTAAGATAAAAAAAAAAATCATTAACTTGAAATTGCTTGGCCTTTAAACCCATTCTATATAAAAAATTTGTTTTCTTGCATTGGGATCTATTACTATAACTAATTGTAAGTTAAAAAAATACCTCCTAATAAATGTATAAATTCTCTAGGATCAATATGTGGTTGTCTTACCAAAATAGCAACATCTCAATAAATCATAACACAGTATTTTCTTTCAAAAACGACTTCTTTATAATAATTATGTATTAAGTATAACACGCAAAATAATGTACAGGATAAAAAAAAATTAAAATTAAAATTAAAATATAATATTAATTATTATGTTATAATTCAAATTTTCATCTTTTATTATTGCATTATTGTTAAATTTAATAATGTCGGCATTTATAAGTTGAATTAAACATTACAAATCACATTTCAATTATTTTAATAAGCTGAAAACAGAAATATCAAAATTTTAAATTTATTTTATTTTGAAAAAAGATAATAAAAAATAAGAAATGGAGTATCCTTAACTGAAACCATCATGTAGTCCAAATGTAAAAGTTGCTGCATATTTTTTGTTTTAATGTCTTTGGTTAAAAAAAAAAACAACATTTTAAAATTATTTAATTAAAAAATTAGTATTACATTAATAATATCCATTAAATGAGATAAATAATTGTATTTGAAACCCATCGGAAATTATGAGATATAAATTGTTTGGTTCAACATTCACCATCTTCTAGCTTTCCGACTTAGTTTTCTTTCTTCTCATTATTTGATGAACTTTTTTTAATATTCTATATTTCTCCTTTTATCTATATTTCTATATTATCATCCTTTTTCTCTATTTTTTCTTTTTTTGAAATTTAATATTTCTTTTAAGAAATTTTGTCTTTAGTTTTTCTTTTACACAAATGCAACCCTTTTCAATAAGGGAAAAAAAGTTTGGCGATAAAGGCGTTGACGTTGACTTGATTATTGAAAGGACTAACTTTGTAGCACCATAAAAATATCAAATCTTGATAAGTTTATGTAAATGTGGTTGGAAATGAACTGATAGCTTTTTAAATTTTCTTCCTTCATCAACAAAATTTGCTTCTCATTTTTCATTATTTGTTATTAATTGGTTACAATATTTTTATCATTTGCTTTTTTTTTGTTTACAGATGTTATATAGACTAAACAATTTATTTGTCAAAACTCGAAAGGAATGATTTTTTGGGTTTCATTTATTCTTTGTGTTTTATTTTTATCAATTCATTTTTAAATTTTGTACATGATTTATTTATTATATATTTTCTTCTCTTTTGATAGATTTATTTTGTTCAAGATAATTTATATTTTATGCACAAAATATGTGAACAACACTCAATAAGTCTTCTCATTATCATAAGGGTTCATAGCATAATTTTTAGATTTAATATATTTTTAATCCCTAAAATGTTAAAGAATCCAATTTTATGCACAAAATTTGTATAAATCATACAAGGATGGATTCTTGCTCAAGTTTAATATGTTGATTGAATCTCATGTGTGATATGTGACTAGTTCTCTTACTTATCTTAACCATAATACATGCAACAAACTTTTTTGGTCATTACACATATACCGATCGATATTTTGATACTTCAAACTTACAATTTTGTCTTTTTGCAGGATTACAATATTTGTAAAATACATATATCAGTGAGTCATTTTTTTCTATTACCATATGGGGAATTGTTTTGTTATCACAATGTCAAAAAAAAAGACACAAATTATCTCATTATAATATATAATATAGAAAATATAGAATACAAATATGACACACAAGAGCTACATATACATCTACAATTTTTATCTATAATATTTTTTTACTCAATAGTTTTTCAGCAATATAAACAAATGAAATAAATATACATTTCAAATCCTTCACTGATGAGCAATAAAATGAATAGATGTTAGTAGATTAAATTGTAAAATTTAATTTTCAGGTTCAATTATCATTAAAGACTCCCTCAAAATACGAATAATTTTGAATGAAGATAATTATGTATTATTTTCGAATTTGTCGAAAGAAATAATTTAAAAGAACTTATTGGACATCGATGCACCTGAATAAAAATATAGAAATCAACGGTGTTAACAATTTCAAATTTCATTCAATTAATAAATAAAAAACAATTTGAACTTTCATAAAAAACTGAATTTTGAAATCCACACAAACATATATGGTATTGACAAAAAAAATTAAAAATAATAATTTAATTTGAATTTATAATATTTAACAACTAAATATTTGTTCTTCAATAAATAGCTAACTATAAAATATTGAAAAAGATTCAAAACTATTTCTTTTTAATATTTACAAAACGAAATTGAAATATAGAAATTGTACCTACAAAAAAAACTAATACATAACTAATTAGACAATCTACAGTCTACTTCTACAATTTCCTCATAAAAAAAATCTATAATTGATGCGCATCAAGTATAATCTAGTAGAGGAAACATAAGAGTATTTGAATAAAAAAACACACACAACTCTATTTTTATTTTCTTTAAGTTATGGTTTTTCAAATGTCACATTAATTACATTAAAATAAATAAATATTGGAACATCAATTGTTTTAACATTTTTTTTTTATTTTGAAATTCATCCACACATATGGTTTTGAAAAAAAAAATAGAATATAGTAATTTAATTTGAATTTATAATATTTAACAGTTAACTATCTATCCTATAAAAAAATAGCTAACTAAATTTAGAAAAACGATTCAATTTTTTTATTTTTTTATTTATATAATATCGAAAACATCATAATTAATACTATATACATTACTTCAAACTGTAATACCCCAATTTTTATGATAAACTATTTATTAATGACATAAGATTTTAAATAATTAATTTGGTGTTAAAACTATTTTTAGAATACATGTTGATAAATTTTGTTATTAGTTTTCTTTATATGTGTAAATAAATTTTGTTATTAGTTTTCTTTATATGTGTACTTCAAGTGATGTGCTAGTTTTATACACATTGGAGTAAATGCCTGATATAAATAACAAATATTTTATTTTATTATTTTATATATTTTTCTAAAAATAATAGTATTTTAGTGTAATATATTAAAGAATAAGATTTTATGCAATTTTACGGATATGTGCATACGCAATTAATGTGATATTTCTATGTGTGTTTGACTGATGTTAAGTGTGCACATAGCTATACTTCAATTATTTATAACTATTTTCTATTTTAGTCATTTATTTTATAAATAATTATCTTGAGATAGTAGTAATATTGTGTTTGATCTCCTTTATATTTATGTACTTGTTATTGCATTGTGATTTTATATATATTTATTATGATTAATTAATTAATATAAAATGTTGATTTTATATTTTTTTTTATTTTTAATTTCAAATATTCTCTAATGATGGTAGTTTTTTAATGTGAGTATTTGGAAGAAAAAAAATAAGTATAATTATAGTGATTATTTTAAATATGAGAGTCTTGATTATTAATGTATTTTAAAAGATTAATTACTTTATTTTATAAAATATTAGTTTTGAAATATTAATAATATTTTAGTAATATTTCTACTCTTGTTTGTTTCTACTATTGTTTTTGTTTGGGCTGTTTGCATTTTATATTTGCTATTTGAGTTTTATATTCCAGTTTCGAGTCTTTGCTATTTGCATTCTTGAATATATATTTAAAAAAAAAAAAGAGAGAGAGAAATACTTCCCCTTATCTCATTCTCTAAAATTCATTTCCACCAATTCTTTGTCATTTGAATCAATCCTCACCTGTATTCCACACAAAATCGGCCATTGAGTCCATGTTTGACATCAATTTTATCGATCATGGCTTCGTTTAATCAGAAACAGACGCATTACTTTCCTTAAGCGAGCTGTTTTTGGTCGATTCCGATCACCATGTTTTTCATCTCAAAAAACTAACATCGTTTTAGGATTCCTCTCGTCGAAACCTTTAAGAAGCATTACTCATTTGCATTTTTCGGTGAAGTCAATGTCAAACCCTTCCGGCGCTCCAATGAGTCGGTGAAACTTTGTCGTTTTTTCTGGTCGTTTTGACTCGATTTTTGCTCCTAAAATTATTATTAATTATTTAACATTTATTTTTATGCTCCTCATAATTTATCAATCGCGTCTCGACGATTTTGTAAACTCGCCATTTATTTGGATTCGCTCGCTCTACATTGTCGATCTGCAATTGCTGTTGAAAACTTCCATTTATTTCAGTGTTTGAGAATGCATCTAAATAATGTAATAGGTGACATAGCGTTTGAATTCATAAGTATAATATATTGTGAGATGAATGGAAAAATTGTATTTTCCAACGATTCATCTGAGGCTCGCTACGTACGGCAGCAGCCCTTTGAGAGATAAATTAATTAATGTGAAAATATGAGAATTGTGAAATTAAAATGTTAAATAGAAATATTTATAAGGTGTTGATTGATTTAACTTTTTATAATTGTGTGGTATTTGATATTTGATATTATTGTGATGTTGGATGTCGAATGAAATTTTGTGCATATGTTTGATTAGACGAATTTATGTGATGTGTTGATAAAAGATAGATACATTATATGATATATGTTTATGTGATGATAATGATGATGTTTGATTGGTGATAATGATGTTATAAATTGTGATGAGTTTATATGATGATCATGATTATGTATGATTAATGATGTTAGAAAATTGTGATGAAAATATTGAAGTATCCCATAATTGATGAAATAGTGATGGTTCCAATTTATGCTAAAGACGATACTCTTAATGGAGTAGTCTAGGCTAACGAGGGGAGAAAATAGAAGTTGGGAATATTTGAAGTTGATGTTAATTTTTGAAATGGAGATTATTTTGTCATCATATAGGTAGGATCTGACAAGCCTACTGATTTCAGGGGAGTACAACTGAATAAGCCTGATCGTGGCAGTCTGATGTTGAGTCTTAAGGCAAGATTGTTAGACCTTGGAGGTATTTGAACGGGGAATTCCTAGGTGACTTGGAGGTAGCACTCCAAATTTATGGGAGCTACCATGTAACACATGTTTACCTCGACTGTCGCGTGTATATGTCTCGGGTGAGTTGATGGGATCTATGAGGACAGAGCCAATTTGAATTGTCCCTCCACCGAGATGGTGGCATAGTATCAAGCCTCCTAACCAAGTACTTCAGAGTTAGAATGGTACCAAATTGTGAAGTAGAGTTTAAGCTCATGCATAATATTGTATTTTTGTAATTGTTTTGTTGTGATTAATGTGTTTCAAAAGTGATAATCATTTTCCTTGGATGATGTAATGATAAGACGATATATTAATTTTACTCGAGTGATTTTGACATTATAAATATGAAATTATTTTTCTTGAGTATTTTGATATATCATGATGTGTTATATGATACGGTCTATTATGATTGTTTGCATGTTCTTTTTATTTATTTTATACTATCAACATGATTTCAAAATCCACCTTATTCATTGTTTGTGTTTGACTGACTTGACAATGTGTTGGTGAAATCGCAGTTATTACACGTTAATGAGTCTTGAAGTTCAAGTTTGGGATAAGCTTCGCTCTGATAGGTGATATCGGGAATGAGAGTTATAAATTATATTTTTCTTATTTAATTAGAAACAACTTTTTATATGAAAACCTTATAAGTACTAGTAAGTTTTTGGAATTAAATTAAGAAATTATAGTTAAATCGAGTTTTAAGAGATTGTACTGTTTTATAAAAGGAAAAAAAATTAAAGTGTTTTATTTATATTTTAATAAATGTAATATTTTAAATAACTCGTAAAAATTTCTTTTTATTTAAAAGAATTTTTATGTATCCGCAACAAATTTTATAGAAATATGATATATATATATATATATATATATATATATATATATATATATATATCATATTTCTGTAAGATATTCAAAGATCTCAAGATCTCATGGTACATATCATATATATATATATATATTGGAGTTTAGGGTGTCACACAAACCATTGTATTTTACTTTTCATATAAGATATAAGAAACACAGCAATAATTAAAAATAATATTTTGTTAAAATTATCAATTCTCTTTCTATTATTAATAGTTATTTCTTAATACGTGTGTGAAGTGACTTAAAATGACATTTCCCCGTAAGAGAAATAAGAAGTATAACGAGTGCACTTTGGACATTGGTAAAGTATATTACCCCTTATTTCAACCAATTCGAAACATTTACCCTTTTTAGGCAAAATGGTCTTATTTTATTTGATTAATTAACAATAAGAAGACTTTGATAAGGATGCTCTAGTTAGATTACAGGCCCCCTATTTAATTACTTTTTTTTTACTAAATCTTTTTACTTATTTCTTGTATCTAGATATTAATAATTTCACTTTTAGAGTTTACCAATATATATAATAAAAAAATATTTTATCAATGTGTCTAATCATAATGTATTATTGTATTGTTCTTTTTTAATTGTCGCTTTTGTAAAAAATTTATGCTAATATACTTTTAACTGTTGATTTGTCAACGTACTTTTAACTATTTATTGTAAAGAGTAAAATAAGTTGAATAAAATAATAAATAGTTAAAAATATTATTTAAAACTAAAAATAATTGTCAAAAGTAAAAAAATTATTAGTTGTCATAACATGTGTAAATAACCCTGAAATGACAATTAAAAAGAATAGAGATAGATTTTGGTTGGTACATTACAATATTACTTCTTAAAACTTATTTACATGATAATAATACACAACTATCTAACATATAATTCTCAATTTCATTTATCTTTCCATGATGATGTAGGCTTGGTTTGATCAGAAACAGTAGATAGAAGATAACCTAGCTACTAGTTGGTAGTAGAAAGTTAAATCCTCCAAACAAACAAAATTTACTTGATAAGAAGTAATGCCTCCATAAAAATAAAAATTTTATTTAATAAAAATATCTCATATTCTAATATTTTAAAAATTAATAAAATCTTATTTTATATTAATATTGTTTCCATAAATATTAAATTAATTGATTTTATTATCAATTGATATTATACGATATTGATTATATAATTAATTAATAATTTTATATTTGGGTGTTTAAAAATTAATTTTTGATAATTTGTTTTAGTAATTTTACTAAAATGTCATTATAGATTTTAAAATACCTCTCATATATATATATATATATATATATTTCCCTTAGACTTCTATATGTATTGAATTGACCTTGAAACAAAAATAATAGTCTATCAAATAAAATTTTAAGTGTTTTGTAATATAAATGACACAAATAATATTTCAATTAATATTTATGTTTTCCGATAAAAATATTGAGAATAAAAACGAGATAAAAGATGTTGGACTACAAGTCGTAAACAGAAACACTAGTTGAAACATCATATGATAAAAACGTTATAAGTTCACGAATCACGATAGAAAGACTCTTATAAAATAGTTCTACTTTGGTCATTCGAGTTTATTAACTTGTAAAGTATCCTTATAAACTAGTTATTTGACCAATGTCAATCTAAGTCACAATATTTAAAATATTTACAAGCACTACGCCAAATATGACCTTTTACAGCGTGAATTTTAAAGCGCTTAATAACTAAAAGTGCTGTTGTATAATATTTTAAAAATAACGGAGGATACAACAACGCTTTAATGACAAACGCTTTAGAAAAAGTGTTGTTGTAGGGTCATGAAGGATTTAGGATTTACAGAAAAGCGCTGTTGTAGGGTCATAGCAATTTCACATAATGTTTACAGCACTTTTAGAGCGCTTCGCATAAAAGCGCTGTAAAATATAGCGCTCTCACATAATGTTTACAGTGCTTTTCATAAAAGCGCCGTAAAATATAGCACTCCCACACTATATTTACAGCGCTTTAAGCGCTTTGTTTATAAACGCTGTAAATGTTTTGAAATTTAATTTTTAAAAGCCTTTTACAACGCTTATAGACAAAAGCGCTGTAAAATTACAAGTAATTCAAGTTATATATACTTGATAAATAAATAAATAAAAACATATTTAATACGTTCTCTCCCTTCGAACCCTATTATGAACCTTCCTCTACTCTGCGCCCATTTTTACTGAGTGATTGTTGTCTTAGGTATTTTATTTATTAATTTGTTATTGTCTCTAAAACTGATAAATCGTTACCTGATAAATCATATAAAATGTTAGATGATAAATCTGTTCTGTTTTGAAATTTGTTCCATCTGTTCTGTTTTGAAATCAGACCTTGGTTTCCATTTTCTAATATTAGACTATATATACTATAGATTTGTATGATGTTATAGATTGATAAATTTGTGTAACACTGCATTCATATATAATGCATTCATAAATTGTTACATTAATGATATAGATTGATAAATTTGTGTAACACTGCATTCATAAATTCTTACATGATAAATCATATAAAATCTGTTCGATCTGTTCTATTATGTTTTGAAATTAGACTTGTATGTATATATATTATAGATTGGTATAATGTTATAGATTGATAAATTTGTGTAACACTGCATTCATATAGGTCATATAAAATGGACCGGAAATGGATGTCTGTCAATCGATTGTCAAAAGAGTATGAAAATGCAGTGAAGGAGTTTGTTGAATTTGCAGTGAAGAATGCAAAAACCCCAAATCGAATCACTTGTCCTTGTTTAAAATGTTGTTTTGGAAAACACGTTAGAGCAGATGAATTGGAAGAACATTTAGTATGGCATGGAATTGATAAAAGTTATACATGTTGGATAAGACATGGTGAGAAAAAAAAAGGGAACACTTATTTTGAGAATGCTCCGACATATGCTTCAAATGATTTTGACACAGATACATATGAGCAGGACCGAGTTAAGGAGATTGCAAAAGCAGTTGAAGAAGATCTTCGGGATTGTCCTAAAATATTTGTGAGTTTGTTGAGTGATGCAGAGAAACCATTATATAATGGTTGTACTAAATTCACAAGACTTTCGGCGATATTAAAGTTGTACAACTTAAAAGCGATAAATGGATGGTCTGATAAAAGCTTCACAGAATTATTAACACTCCAAAAAGATATATTGCCAGATGATAATGAACTTCCCAGTCGAACCTACGAGGCTAAACGAATTTTGTGCTCTATTGGCATGAGTTACGAAAGGATTCATGCGTGTCCTAACGATTGCATTTTATTTCAAAACGAATATGAATTATTAAAGGTGTGTCTGAAATGCAATGTCTCTCGATATAAGAAGAAAAAATCTACTCCAACAAAAGTCGTGTGGTATTTTCCTATAATACCAAGATTTAGGTGAATCTATCGCAGTGAAGAAGATTCAAAACACTTGACATTGCATGCAGATGAAAGAATTAGATACGGAATGTTACGACACCCTGCAAATTCTCCACAATGGGCAAAAATTGATCATGAGTATCCTGATTTTGGTAGAGAGTCAATAAATCTACGACTTGCACTTTCTACTGATGGAATGAATCCACATGGTCTTCAAAGCATATCACACAACATGTGGCCTGTGGTTTTCTTGATTTATAACGTACCTCCATGGTTATGATATTGTCTCTGTTAATTTCTGGACCCAAACAACCGCGGAATGATATCGACATATATTTGGCTCCTTTAATTGAAGATTTAAAAAATATGTGGGAGACAGGTATGGAAGTTTATGATGGGTATAAGAAAGAATGTTTCAATTTGAGGGCTATGTTATTCGGCACAATTAATGATTTTCCAGCATATGGTAATTTATCAGGATATAGCATCAAAGGTTAGTGTGCATGTCCTATATGTGAAGAGAGTACAAATTGGATGCAGTTGAAACATTGTAAGAAGAACGTCTTTCTTGGACATCGTAGATTTTTACCTTTAGTCATCATTATCATGGGTGGATAAATGCATTCCATAGAAAATCAGAGGAAGGTATTGCTCCAAAAGCACTGATTGGATATCAAATATTGGAAAAAGTACAAGGTTTGACCAATAAATTTGGCAAACCATTTGAGGGAGAGCTTGTCAAAACTGAGTGGAAGAAAAAGTCAAATTTGTATATAAGACATTTTCTCGATGTGATGCATATTGAAAAAATGTATTTGATAGTGTTATTGGAACGTTACTCAGTATTCCAGGAAAGTCTAAGGACGACATCAATGCAAGAATGGATTTGGTCGATATGGGAATAAGAAATGAATTGTGTAAGACCCTTAATTTTTAATTAAAATTATGGAATTAATTTTAATTGTATTTTTGGGGATATTTGTAAAATATTTAATATATGTATGTTTGAGTGAATATATATATATATATATATATATATATATAAATATTTATTTTGGAGGATGAATAAAAATTATTGGATGAAAATTAAATTAATTTAATTACGAGTAATTAAATTAATTGGGCAATTAATTGAGGATTAGTGGCTAATTACATGCAATTAAGTGCAGAAGGAGCCAGCATTATTTTAATATTATTTTTGGGTGAGGTGGCACCACAAAAGCCTATAAATAGGAGTGAGCATGATGGTGAAATCAGAACACCATCCCTCCTTCCTCACTACTCATATTGCATGTAACAGTACCCTATTTTTCCCTCCCATTCTGTCTCTTTTTTCTGCCTTCCCCATTTCCAGTCACGAATTCAAAGTGAAAAGAGGGAGTTCCTCAAAAACACCATTACTTGAAAATCCAAGCATCAAAACAGAAAACCCCCAGTATTAAAGTTAATCCCCATACCATTACGGAGCTAGAGAACCCAGTTTTGTAGCAGCACACGCAGGCGGGAGTTTTCGCCGTTTTTGACGCGTACACTTTAGCAGAAGCAGAACACGCTATAAGGGTAAGGGCACCTTCCACTTTCTAGTTGCATTAGGGCTGTAAGTGCATAACTTTCATGGCATTACTAGTGTTTTCTTTACTATTTTAAAAACTGGTTTGCCTGTTACTTGAAAGAAATGAAAAATACATCTTTTTGACGTTTTCAAAACTGTGATGATGGTTGTTTAAGCTGAATGCACTTAAGTTGTGTTGTTTATGTGGGAAAGTGGAAAATGTCTTGAATGTGATTTCAAACATGATTTAAAAATGCATGTTCATAAAACTGTTTTGAAAATGGTTTTGAAATGCAAAAATGCATTATGTTTGTGTTTTGCTGCTCTGTGATGTTGCATGTTATGCTGGTGTTTTGTGAAAGCTGAAATGCTTGCATATTATTTTGATGTGTTGTGAAAGCTGAAATGCTTGCATGTTATTTTGATGTGTTGTGAAAGCTGAAATGCTTGCATGTTATTTTGATGTGTTGTGAAAGCTGAAATGCCTGCATGTTATTCTGATGGTTTGAAAGTCTGGATGATTTGGTGTTAATCATTCTGATTCTGGTTCTGTTTATGATGATTTGTTGTTGATGACTCTGATTCTGTTTCTGTTTGAGTGATTCTGATGATGTTGATGATTTAAAAAGAAAAGGGATTTTTAATGAGAAAAGTATTGTCTAGAAAAAGTGTTGAATCTGTTTTAATGTTGGTTGTATGTTTTTAAAAGAAAACAATTTTAAAAAAGGTTGAAATCTCAAGAAAATTTCACTGGTTTTCGAAGGTGTATTCGAATACAACATGTGTGTATTCGACTACAACCTGTCAAGTTTTTGTTTTACTTAAGTTTCCAAACTTGTATTCGAATACGAGCCCTTGTATTCGAATACAGAGGAAGGATTTTTGCTTCTGTATTCGAATACAGAAGTGGGATTTTAACACTGTATTCGCATCTGTATTCGACTACAGGCATGTTGTATTCGAATACAGAATGCATATTTTCACTAGTTTCAGTTTCTGTATTCGAATACAGTGGGTCTGTATTCGAATACAGATTCGTGTTTTTCTAGAAGCACTGTTTTTAGCTTCTGTATTCGAATACAAGGAAGCTGTATTCGAATACAGATTCGTGTTTTCCAGAAAATCAAGTTTTAAACTCTACCTTGTGAATTTTAAAGTGTTGGGAACTTTGAGAAGGATTAAAGTAATTTTAAATGGAGTTCTTGAAATATCTTTGAAGAGAAGAGGATGAAGTATTGAAAACCTTTAAGGATCTGGAAGAAAAGATTAAATTTTTCAAGGTTTTGTCTTTTGTATTCAACTACAGGCATGCTGTATTCGAATACAGAATGTTAAAATTGCAGTTTTTGGCTTCTGTATTCGAATACAAGGGGTCTGTATTCGAATACAGATTCGAACTTCAAGAAATTTCAAGTTTTTAAGAGTGTGCTGAGATATTTAAAACATGATAAAAAGCATGAATTTTCTGATTTTGCATTCTGTTTCTAGAGAAGTGAAACACTGCATATTCATGCATTGCATAGTCAAGTGGTACCCGCAATGGGCCACAGAGTAATGCGCAACCACGTGCTGATCTGTTGAGCGATTGCACGAGTTCTGGACTGTTGAGCATCTGCACTAGGTACTAATCTGTTGAGCGATTGTACTTTGGTATATAAGTGCTGATCTGTTGAGCAACTGCACTGGTACTGACTATTGAGCGTCTGTACCTTGAAATGCGCAACCACGTGCTGATCTGTTGAGCGATTGCACGAGTGCTGGACTGTTGAGCGTCTGCACTAGGTACTGATCTATTGAGCGATTGTATCTTGGTATATAAGTGCTAGTCTGTTGAGCGACTACACTGGTACTAGACTATTGAGCGTCTGTACCCTGAAATGCGCAACCACGTGCTGATCTGTTGAGCGATTGCACGAGTGCTGGACTGTTGAGCGTCTGCACTAGGTACTGATCTGTTGAGCGATTGTACCTTGTTATATGTCAAACATGCTGGTCTGTTGAGCGACTGCACGAGTGCTGGACTGTTGAGCGTCTGCACTGGTGCTGATCTGTTGAGCGATTGCACCTTGGTCTTGAGGGCCGTTAAAGTCAAACATATTGTGCTGGTCTGTTAAGCGACTGCACCTTGGTGATTCCAAGAAAATTGTATCCATGAGCATATACATATTGCATTGAGGGTTTGACCAGTGGGTCACATTTGATTATATGATGAATGAGTGGAAATTGAATGTGTGTGAGTACTGTTCAGAATCTGAATTTCTGATTTAATGATTGTGATTTACTGAGGTTTTGTTTGTACTTACCACATATTTCATAATAATTGGCTGCTGTTTTTGAAAAGGCATATATGTCATTAAATTTCAAATGGGCATTATTATTTTTCCTCATCATCATATGTTATATCATGGATATATTTGTTGCTGTGAAATATATGCTATGTGATTAATTGTTAATTTCGGTCGGTGACCTTTGCTATTATGTTGTGGACTTTGGGCTTTGCCCTCAGATGTTACCTGAACCTGTCCTACCGACGGATCCACTAACGACGGAAACGTCGTTAGTTTCCCCTGATTTTTCACATACGGAGTATTCGTGGACGACGCGGAGGGGCAGACAACTGGCTGAAGAAGAGACTTGTAGGGGATACGGTGGAGACCGTGCTACTGTAGCTTAGTGCATGATCAGTCTAGACTTTTGTATAGGGTCTTGATGTTTTGGGAAATGTAATTTTATTTTGGGAATTTATGTAATGATTTTTCCGCTGTATTCTTCCGCACTCTGAAACTATTTAGTGGCTACAGGCCGGGTGTTCTCTTTTGAAATGAACTGATGAAAATCTTATTTTAATTCCTTTGAAATAATTCGGAAAATTCTTTTATTGATTTATTTTATGTGAAAAAAAAAATACACTTGCGCTGTGTTTTAAACTCGGGGTGTTACAAATTGGGTCCCATAAAGAAAGGAAATCGCACATATCCATCTCCAGCCGCTCATACTCCATCTAGAAAGGAAAAAAAATTATGTAAATTTCTACACGAAGTTAAAGTTCCAGAAGGATAAAGTTCAAACATTAAAAATTTAGTTTGTATGAAAGACCTCAAATTAAAAAAGTTTGAAGACTCATGATTGTCATGTTCTAATGGAGCATTTGCTATCAATAATCTGATATGAAAAAAAATTAATTATAATTTGAACTCATCATATAAGTTGATATGAACAATTTGATAAACAAATTTTAGAGATGACAATTGGTATCCAAGAGTATGGATATTATCTCACATTATAAAATGATATACATAAGCGCTTTGGTCCATAAGCGTTGTAAAAGGCTTTTAAAAAATAAATTATAAATTACAAGTACAAAACATTTACAGCATTTATGAGAAAAAGCGTAATAAAAAACTTTTAAAAGATAAATTACAAGTACAAATCATTTACAGCGCTTATGAGAAAAAGCGCTGTAAAGTTCTTTTAAAAAATAAATTACAAGTACAAAACAGTTACAGCACTTGTGGGAAAAAGCGTTGTAAAATGCTTATATAGTGCCTTTTATATAGTGTATCTATAAGCGTTGTAAAAGACTATGAAAGACGCTTTTTATATAGACTTTTAAGCACTTTTTGGAAGAGCGTTGTAATAGGTTAAGTCTTTTAAAGCGCTCTTTGGAAAAAGGGTTGTAAAAGGGTGTTTTAAAATATTATGTAAACTGATAATAAGAAACTACCTCTTCATTTTCTTCTTCATTACGTATTC
Organism: Cicer cuneatum; assembly: GCA_037974295.1. NCBI lineage: Eukaryota > Viridiplantae > Streptophyta > Magnoliopsida > Fabales > Fabaceae > Cicer > Cicer cuneatum. Next base: position 54,845,648 of record JBBPBO010000004.1, on the reverse strand, counting down.
TCATCCCTACGAACTTGGCAGTGTGAAACCCTTCTTCGTTACGAACTCTCCATCTTCATTACTCTTTATACAAACCCTTCTCCTTAGTGCGAACCCTACTGTCCATATTCATCACGGGCTATCTGCTTTCATTACGTACTCTCCATTTTCACTACGCATACTATCCCTACGAACCATAAAGTTTTTAACACGCTTTTTGTTCAGTTTTTTAAAGCGCTCGCTGGAACCCTAAATTTGTATTTCTACTTGTATTTCTGCTTGTATTTCTATGACGTCGTAACCCTAAACTACAAGTATTGTTATTAATATCTTGTTGTCACTAAACTTATAATGCATGTTGTATTTATTCAATCTGTTGTTGTCACTAAACTGCATGTTGAACTTATACTGTGTGAAATGTGTAGATAAATGGATTCCAACAACGATTTAGGTTGTCAAAACCATGAAGTTGTAAACACTGACGTTGTAAACAATGAAGATGTCAACGCTAAAGGATATGAAAGCGAAGTGAAGCGTGGGGCAACTATAATGCAAAAAGTCATTATAGCAAGAAGTATTGGAATAAAATTTGAGGTACATATACTATACTTTTGTTTAGAATTTATTTTTTTTTCTTTTTTGAAAGCAAGCACTTACACCCTATGAGTTTATTAGGTGGGATGGAATGAAAGTGGTCAGTCGATTGAGCCCAACAATTCAATGATGGTAAGCTACATCGGTGTTGTTATCCGCCAAAATATCCCAATAACAATGGATGACTGGAGAGACAAAGCATTGAAGGATGCTAAAGACAAGCTGTGGAGTGATGTACAAGTAATTAATTTTTTACTCCACTTTTTTGTTACTTAATTATAATTTTTTCCACTGAAATACTTTTATTCAAACTCTTTATTTATTTGGTTTGCAGAGCGTTTTTAACATTGAAGATATGCGGAAAAATTACATACTTAGAGTTGCTGGTAAAATTCATAGAGGATTTAGATCTCATATGTCGAATTGTTACCTAAGAGACAAGTGTGGAAATGTGAATGTTGAAGCTCCAAACATTTACAAACACTACATAACAACTGAAGAGTGGACCTCTTTTGTAGCTAAACGTTCAGACCCCACATATGTGGTAATATTTATTTTATTAGCATGTGTGTTTTATTCATATTCAAATCTTATTTTTTTATACGGTCGTTATTTTTTTTATTTATATATAGAATATAAGTACAGCAAATCGGGAGCGAGCAAAGAACCCAGTGCATCCATACAAAAGATCGCGTATGTGGTATGCGCGTTTAGAGCAAAAAATTGTAAGTAAATATCACTTTTATACATTGTGGTAGATTATAAACTATAGTTTATAACTAATATTTTGTTTATGTCTTAACGAACAACTGCAAGAGACGAAATCCGATCAACCATTGGGTCGTTATATCTTGTGAAAGGAGGCTCGCGTAAATAAAGAGGGAATAGTGGATAACGAAAATGTTCAACAAGTTGTCCAACAATGTGTAAGTATATATCACTTTAATATTTTTTAATATTGTCTTTTAAAAATGATATTGAACTTATCTTTTTAATACTACATGTATTTTAGGAAAACTTGGAACAATATCTTGAAAATCAAGATGAAAATAAAGAAGTTAGCTGCAGGGACATTCTCAGCAAGGTATTCAATGTTCCTGAATATTCTGGTCGTGTGAGGGGTAATGGATTTGGCGTGACTCCCAAAAGTTATTTTTCACATGAGAAGCGCACAAATCCCTCGAATGATCAAGTATTAGAAGCACTGAAAACCCTTTCGGAGCAAGTTGCATACTTGGTTAAAAAGGATAAGGAAAAACAACTTCAACGTGAAATGCAAATAGACAATGAAGATGGAAGTTGCAACATTGCTCATAAAAGTCTCCCGAAGGTAATTAATTACTTAACGAATAAGAAATTCATTCAACCTAATTGTTTCACATACTTATGTATTAACCATTGATTTAATTTAGTGTGTTTCACGTTGCTGCCTATACTTGTCTTCCCCTACCCATCGTATGGTTGGGAAAGGAACATTGTACAATACGTTGGGAGAAGTATTGCACAACAACCCCGTCCCTGCTGGTCATGTTAAAGTGTCACCTGTGGTAGCTTTAGAACCACTTGCACCGTTGCCTATCCCCGACAACGACCGATATATGAAACTTTTGGGACAAGCAATAGGTAACTATGTGGCATGGCCGAAACATCTTGTTGGCACTGATCAGGAGGTATGTTTTAATTGTTATGTATGTTTAGTTGTATGATTATGATTGATTATGTTTAATTGCTGATTTTTCCGCTTTTATATTTCACATTTATTTAGATTGTTGCTAAAGGGAATGATGATAAGATCCCTCGCAGCGAGTCTGTCACTTCACCAGAAAAGGTTTGACATATACATCAATTGATGTATACAAAATGATTAGCTTACTGTAATAACTATTAAACTGATCAACCTCATTTTTTTCAAATTCAATCAAAAAATAAACCTACTACACCGCAGGTGCAGGTTTGTGGTAAAATAAACCTTCCAAAATGCAAAAACTGGATCGAGGAAAATCAGTTGATGCTCCTAAAATAAGTCAACCATGCCTTGCTCGATTTGGGTCGTGTCTTGACACAACAATAAAGATGATATGGAGGGCAACAATGATACACGTATGATAAACATGGAAAAAGGTATAATCAGACTAGAGTATTTAGACATACTTGGCAAAGAGCAAATATATGAACTTATCGATCATAAAGAGCTGAGTGCTACTGTCATTAGCATATACATCGAGTAATATAAATAATTTATTTAAGATAAAAATTACCTTTTAATTGCATCACTGCCACATGTAATTTATTGATAATTAATCTAATTTTATATTTTTATTGAATGTTTTTGTATGAGAAGTTGGTGTGCACGCGGAAGTTGTCAAGTAGATTTTCATTCTTATCTCCGCATAAACTATCCATGTTTAAACTCGATCCAGTTAATGTAAAAAACTATGTAATTGACATACTTATAGAAAATAAAGAGAATGACAAGTTGTTTCTGGCACCATACAATTCAGGGTACGTAATTAGATACTTTATTTATATCTTTTTTAATTTATGATATTATGAGTTGTGTAAACAAATTTTCCGACCAAATTTTTGTTGTTGTAGGCAACATTGGGTGTTGTTTGCCATAAATGCGACTTCTGAAATTGTATATTATTTAGACATATTGCACGATCATTTCAACAATCACCCTAATATAAAGAACATATTCGACACGTAAGTAATATTCATTTATTTCTTACATATATAAATAATGTGTTTGGTCATTAAATAATAATCACATTTATTTGATAGTGCTCTGCAAGTTTTCCGCGCTCAAAGGGGTGCTTGAGTGTCGAACACTAAGTCAAACAACATCACATGGCTTCCAATAAAGGTTTGAAATTTTTGTTATAGAACTTAATTATATGCCTTTAAATTTTCATTTACAATCAATGCATAAATATTTATTGGCATACATCTTTTATTTTATAGTGTCCGCGTCAAACTAACAACATAAACTGCGGATACTATATAATGAGGTTCATGAAGGAAATTGTTGATCTAAATCAACATATAATTCCAGAAATGGTACTTTATTTTCATTATATTTTGATTTTCATATATAAACTATATATATATATATATGTGTGTGTGTTTTTTTTTATTCTAACTTATTTTGCTTCAGTATTTTGACAACTTCAACCAAACATACTCTGAAAGTGATCTCACAAAAATAAAAGAAGAATAGTGTTAGTTTGTCCTCGAACTTAAAGTTATATAAATTGTAATTAATTTGTTGTTACTGTCATGATGCAATTTGTTCTGTGAATATGTAATTTATATTGTGAATATGTTGCTACTATCAATATGTAATTTGTTGTTGTGAAACACTTGTAATTGATATTGTTGAATGTGAATATGAAATTGATATTGTGAAGAATATGAATTTTGATATTGTGGTGAAATGTGAATTTTAAAGTTGAAAAGAAGAATCTGAATGTGATATTCGATGTTGATAATAATGTCATAAAAAAGACAACGCTTTTTTAAAAAATGCCATAAAAAATCCTTTTACAGAGCTTTTTGAAATCGTTTTACAGCGCTTTTTTGAACAAGCATTGTAAGCATAGTATAAGAAGTGCGCTTCATATATGACCTTTTACAGCGCTTTTTTGAAAAAGCGATGTAAACATAGTATAAGAAGCGCGCTTTATATATGGACCTATTACATCGCTTTTTCGAAAAAGCGCTGTAAACATAGTATAAGAAGCGCGCTTTATATATGGACCTATTACAGTGCTTTTTTCGAAAAAGTATTGTAAACATAGTATAAGAAGCGCGCTTTATATATGAACTTATTACTTTTTTGAAAAAGCGATGTAACACTATTATAAGGAGTGCGCTTTATATATGGACCTATTATATCGCTTGTTGTATTTTCAATAGCGCTGTTGTATCTCTTTACGGCACTAGATACTAGAGCGCTTAAAAGGGTTGTAAAGGGCTTAAAAAAAGCGCTGTAAAAGGCAATTTTTGGCGTAGTAAAGGTAATAATATGCAACTATTAATACATTCTTATTTCACATTTGACTGTTTTATAAATAAGAAAAATATCATAGATATAAGAAAGAAAATAATAATTTTACTAAATTATCCGTTGAGAATGATGAACATAGTATTTATTAGATTATGCAATTAAAATAATAATAATGATTAAAATTATATTGAAAGCTGAAAAATTTCATGTTCTATAGTTTTTTTTTTTTGTGACTTACTACTATGAAATAAATATAAACAAAAAGATTATCTAAAAAGTTTATGCATCTGATCTTCATTTTTAATTAGATAAATCAACTTTTTTGACATTATTTTTGTTTATATTTCATTTAGGAGGGAGTAAGTTATTGGTCTGTTTGCTTAAAACTTTTAAAGAATAATTCTGACTATATATTATTAAAATTGATTTTTATAAGAATTTACTTAAAAATAGTAAAAGTTATTTTAGACTCATTTGTTACTAATTAAAAAAAGTAATTTTGACATTCAATAACTTATATGTTCATTATTAGAGATTTTAACATAATAATTTTTTAAAAAAAATATATCTTTTAAATATGATTTTTGTGAATAACTTCTCAAAATAATTTTTTATTTTAATTCTTTTTTAAAATTTCATTATAAAAAAATTGTAACAAATAGATTAAATAGTTAAAAATATTATTTTAATCATGAGATACTACTAACTAGTCGTTCTCTCTGTGATGTAGTATGCATTAATATAAAACCTAGATTAAAGATGAAGAGATGACATTGAATTTGTATAGATTTATGACGACATGAATCATTATAAATTTGTAACCGTTAAAGCTGCTAATGATTCGTTACAACCAAAACCCTAATTAATGTTAACAAAGGAAAAATTATTTATTCTAATAATCAACAACCCATCAAAAGTTAGCAAATTTCTAAAAGAAGATGAAGAGATATCACACCATATCTATAATGTATCAAGGGATGAAAAGAATAAATCTCCGTTGTATTCTTCCTAATTTCTCTCTAAGTAGTAGAACTACTACCCAAATACCTTTATTCTTCAAATAAGTAATTTAGCCCTTAAATGGGCAATTTAATTCCTTAATTTAAAAAATAGCAATTTAGACCCTCAATAAAAGACACTTAGAAATATTTTTGAAATTTTGATTCATTTAAGATTATAGTCACATTGTGTTTTTGTAAGAAGCTTGGTGGGTGAATTAAGAAATACCAAACGGAATTTAGAAAAGAGATCTCGAATTAAAATTCGAAAAATTGACATAACCATTAATATTTGCTTTTAACAAATATTATAGTGATAATGTATCCCAGACTCACACTTGTAAGAGTATTTTTGCAATTTTGAAAAAATTTATTATTTAAATTTAATTGCAGTTTAGATCTCTCTATTATTATCAATTTATAAAATTAATCTCCCTATTTTAAAAGTCAAAAATTATGATTCCTCTTTTAAATTTTTGTATTAAAAAATGACGATTTGACATATTTTAAATTACGTGACATACAATTCTATTATATAAAAGGCTAAATAGCACCCGTGGTCCCTTAACTTAATTTCAGTTAACGTTTTAGTCCTTTATCTTCTTTTTTTCCCGATTTGGTCCTTTATTTTAATTTTAAGTGACAATTTGATCTTTTATGTTTTAAAATGTCAACAATATTATCCTTTTTTTTACAATAAATTAAAAAATTCATCAAAATTTTCAACCAAAACCCATAAAATTAATTATATTCTTTAATATAATACAAATTTTATCAAATTCGTAACTTAAATTTTCAAATAAACTCATATTTTCATTTTTTATTTGATGTTGTTAGAGATGAAATTTTAAAAATCAAATAAAGAATAAAAATATGAGTTTATTTGAATATTTGAGTTACGAATTTGATGAAATTTGTATTATATTAAAGAATATAATTAATTTTATGGGTTTTGGTTGAAAATTTTGATAATTTTGATGAATTTTTGTAAAAAAAAAGGATAATATTATTACTATTTTAAAACATAAAAGATTAAATTGTCACTTAAAATTAAAATAAAGGACCAAATCGGGAAAGAAAAAAAAAGATAAAGGACTAAAACGTTAACTGAAATTAAGTTAAGAGACCACGAGTGCTATTTAGTTTATATAAAACTATCTAGATCATTAATTATTTATATATTATTAATTAAATTAAAAATATGAAAAATTTATGAAGTTGAAAGTTAAGTTTTCAATTTCACGTGTGTTAATCATTATGCATCATCATATCATATATCGCATTATTTAAATCATCTCACGTTATCACTTTTAAATTAAAAAATAAGAGGGAGAGACCGAAACTGTCAATTTTTAAAATAAAATGATCAATTTCATAAATTAATTAAAATAAAAAAATTAAAACTGCAATTAAGTCTATTATTTATTACAAAATTATTATCTTGGTATCCTTTACTTATATATTTATTACTTATGCCAAAGATATTCGACCAAGAGAATGATACTAACGTAGAAAACTAAAGAAAGCAACATGAAAAGCCTTTCTTTATGCTTCTTCTGTTCATAACCCTTTGCCCAGATACAAAATGCATTATAGATAAGGATCTCGCATATTCAACTCTAGATTTTTGTTAGTTCCAAAAGCATCATTTAATTATCTTCTTCGTTATTCATGTATCCACGTTCCACACAAGCAATGAAGCAACCAGAAGTCCAGGATTGTCTTAAAATATTTTGTAGCTTCTCTTCTAATTTTAAGAATTAGATTCAATTAAATAAAAGTGTAATTTTAATAATTAAAAAATTAATAAAATAAATTTTAATTTTTATAAAATTTTATTGAGTCCTTACAAAAAAAATTTAAATTTTTTAATCTTTAAAATATTTTTTATTTACTTTTAGTTCTTATTTTAAAAAAAAAATTGTAAAATATTAATAATTTTAGCTCTTAAAAAAATTATAAAATTAAAATAGTGACTAAAATTGAATTAAAAAAAAATTTATGAACTACACTTGAGAATTCATACTTTTGTAAGAAATAAAAATATTTAATAAAAAAATTCACACTTATTTTATTATATTATAATAATAAAAAACTGAGCTCCTAAAAAATTGGAGGCCCTGGATGCACCATCGATATGTATTGTGAATCTAAAATTACACACATTTGTCAACAGAAAACCCATATAAAATTACACATTCTATAATATTTTCCATATTTCTTAAGTGCGTGGAAAATTTTATTGGTATCACTTATTTTGTTGCTTTATCCTTCATAGACATAGTCTTTATTATTATTATTATTATTATTATTATTATTATTATTATTATTATTATTTATTATTTATTAATATATCATTTTCCATTGAATATGTGTACCATTTCTCTTTGATTTTAAGTAGCTTCCGTAAATCTTCACCCAAAAAACACTTCACAAAAAAATAGTAGATCAAAACCAATTTTTGTTTCCAAAGTTTAAAAAAATTTATTTCCAAAATTTAAAACAATATAACTATATGAAAATATATTTAACTATATTAATTTCCTTTAAAACTATATTTTAAAAGCATAATTTTTAAGTTGCGGCCAAATTTTAAAATTTTAATTGATTTCAATAAAATATTTTATTATATATGAAATTTTAAGTTGAAAATTTACTATGCAAGTACGCAAAAAATTTGCTAACGGAATGACTAAGAGGCGAAATATGACTGAAATGTTTCACTAGTTTGAAAGAAATTGAGCTTTGATTTAGTTGTTTTTTTTTTTAAAGAAATAGTTTGAACAAAAAAAGATAGTTGGACTTTTACAATTCTTCTCCCAAAATTATTAAACAAACTTATCAATGAACATGGTGATTAGATTCAATTTACGATTGACATTTTTTAAACATTAAGACACTTACTTTGAAAAATCTAAAAGAAATTCAAACACTAAATTTTTTATAATATTAAAACAATTACATAAACTTTTTTTACGACAAAAATACATAAACAGACAGAAAAAAATAATATATAAATTATTAAAACATACTTAAATACAACACATTTTTTAAAATAATACAAATCTTATGAAATAGAAGTATCATATATGTTTTAATTTTGGTACTAATCTATGTTTTTTATTCAAAAAGTGGTGATATGACAAATTTTAGTTGATCTACCATTAATTGCTGATGTGGCAATGTAATTTTGTTAATTTTTTTAGTGTTTGAAAATATTTTTATTATTTTTTTAATGTATTGTCTTAATTTATTGACGAGATAAATAAATATAAAATAAAACAAGAAAAAAATGCAGTCAAATATTTTTTATGTGGAACTTAATTCGTTTAATGATTATTTTAATTTAAAAGTTGATATTTAAATTAAAATTTGATATTGTATTAAAATAATAATCAATAATTATCAATTTCTAAACTATTATTTCAATTAAACTAATGAGTAGTTACAATATCAACTTTTAATTTACTCAGTTGACTGACTTATCAGTTTAGATGATTAAATCTATTATTTTTATAAACTATTCATTTAATTTAAAAATTAAGTGTTTAGTGTTAAAAAAGATAATTTAATAAATATGATGTGTGTTTTATATTAAATTAAAACATTGATCGAATTACTAATTTTTATTTTTACTACTCTTATTTATATAATGGTGCATCCTATGTATTTTGCGGAGGCTATTGCCCTGAAAAAAAAAACACTTTTTATAATACTATTATTTTTTTTTTTAAGCTTTTATAAAAACTTCTATCTCTAGAGTTACTTTTAAAATTAGTTTTAATTTTACCTGTGACAATTATAAATTGTCAAAAAATGTTTTTCTATTATGAAATTTAGGAAAGAATGACATGCACAATTGTATAAGAAATAAATTATTGAAATACTAGTTAGTTATGGTGAAAAATTTATTAAATATTTTTAAAATATGAACTTTTAGTAGAAGACGGTTGTAATTTGTAAAAAAAATTATAAATTTTAAATTTGTTTAGTCGTATTTTGTAAGAATTAATCATATTTTTTTTTAATAAAAATATATATAATGTTTTATTGTCCTCGTTAAAAGAAATTTTTGAATTCCCCGCTACTCTTATAGTAAATGTAAAGATAATTGTGTGTTGCTAATAAGTATTCTGAGAAAAAAAATAGAAAAATTTGAGTAAAAAAAATATAATTTTTATAATTCCAAAGTAATAAAAACACAATTCAAAATTTTATTTTTAAATTTAACTTTTTAATAAATATTTAAGAATACTGGTAACATTTTTATTTATTTATTAGAGGGAGTATAATATTAAATGGCGCCAAAAGCTGAAATTCAAAGTGTTGTTGTTTGTAAAGGATAGAAAGAAAGAAGACAGTAATTTGGAAGATACCAAGAAAAAAGTTACTACATTTGATTCTTGGAAGCAAAAACGCATAAAAAGCAACAAATTAGAGACCATATAGTACTTGCGTGATCATGCTAATTAAATTAATTTCCGTTTTTTTCTTTTGGAAACACTAATCGGCGCCGTTTGCTTAGCGTAATTCGAGGCCTATTTTTAAGGCATATCCCTCCAAATGGCGCCATTCACGCCTCTTCTTTTCATGTCAAATTTTGGATTAAAAAAATAATCAAATTTATATTAACATATAGAACGTTTGATTTTCATAGGATGAGTATAATTGTGTCTAGTTACACTAGACTACACACAACTCAAATCAAGGAATATTGGCAATTTTATACTTTTGGTTTTAGGGGAGTGTGTCAAATGTGTCCCCAAACTTGTTTTAAGATTTTAGCCATGATGGGAGCATAAGCTAAATCACATGAGAAACATAATGAGAAGATTAAGTCATGTGTGTTTTGAAATTTTTATGCTATGTGGTCCTACATTTTCATGTGATTTCATATAATTGTTGTTACTATGTCGTATTTCTCTCTTATTATTAGTTCATTTTTCCATTTTTAATATATTAAAAAAAATAGGTATTATACTTTAATGTGTAATTCTAAAATACATTTATGTGTATTTATTTAAAAAAATATTAACAACACATTTTTTAACACACATATTTTTTTTATATTAACACTTTTTTTTGTAGAATTTAACGTCTCTAACAATGTTAAAAGAGATGATAGATAATACAAAGAAAAAAATTAAAATTTATCATAGTACTTCGTTCGTTTCAAAATAATTGAGGCATTTCATATATATTCAAAAAATATATAAATGAAATAAAAAATACTACTTTTACTAAATTATCTTTATTAAATAGTAATGTATTATTAATGTCATAAATGTATAATAAAAAATATTAAATTGAAAATATTTACAAATAATATTAACTAAAAAATACAAATAAAAAAAGTGTATTGAAAATTGAAATGATCATTTATTTTAAAACAATTTATTTAAGTGAATTGTTTTGGGACGGAGTGAGTACTATGATATATATTATATTCACTTCATCTCAAAACAATAATAATATTAATTATAGGTATGTTAAAAAAAAAATAATAATAACTTTATATATTACGGTAGTAAGTTAAAATGTAACTTATATTTAGAAACAATTATTTTTATGAGATTTTTATAGTTGTATTTAAGTTAGGCGTAGTAATAGGCAAATAGTTTTTTTGACCAGACCATTGGATCAAATATAAAAATTAAAAAGTTGATTTTATTTTATATATTTGATTCCATTATCTAAAAGACGGAAAATAACATAAAAAGGAAATAGTATAAATTCACAAAAAAATTATTCAATTCTCAAAATTTTGGCATCATAAATAACTGATTACCATCGAGTCAAAAAGAAAAACTCTGATTACCAAACCAAGGACAAAAGTTGGTGAATGGTGACAATAAGGATCTGTTGAAATCCGTTTCATTTTTTGATTTATTCGTAGTTATTATCTTAATGGTCTTGTTAAGTTGTTACAACATTCTTAAATATAGAATTCTTTAAAAAAATCTACTCGTTCATTTTTACAAAAATAATTCAATTTTCAACTAAGTGCATTAATAGTTCCTTTATCCTTAGTTATTTTACATTTTTATTTATTTATTTATTTATATATAATACTAATTTTTTATGAATTTAAAAAAATCATATTCCATCTCAAAATAATTGAGTTATTTTATCTTTTCACACATATCAAGAAAAATTTAACAAAAAATAGAAAAAAATATACTTTTACCAAATTAACAAATGTTAAATAAGCTAAAAATGAAAAAAGTTAATTAGAAATGTATTCGAACTTGTATTTTCAAATATTTGAAAGTTTTAAAGTTGTCTTTTTCAATACAAAATTTCTATTTTGTTTCCTTAGTAAGTTCTTACCAAATTAACCTTATTAATTATTATTGTATTATTAATATTCTAAATGCATAATAAAAAATATTGCATTGTAAATAATTTAAATAGTAGTAAGTAAATGATACAATGGAAAAAAAAATTTGAAAATTGAAATAATAAACTATTTTGAGACAATTTTTTTTACAAATGAATCAATTATTATAAAACGAAAGGAGTACTAATTGTTTTAATAAACTTTTTTGAATTTTTGTGATTAAGTTATTACAATCTTATATTAAGATAAATGGGTCATACTTTGTATTAAAAAAAAACAAAATTTAAACTTTTAAAAAATTACATCTACAAGTTTTTATACACTTTCAATGTTATAAACTTTTAAAAAATAACAGATTTAGACTAAAACTATACTATATAAGTTGTACCAAAAGAAAAAACTATAATATAAGTTTTCTTAATTTGTTTCCATCGAAAAGCCTTGATTTACGTCAAGTGATTGATTCACCCTTAACTTATATTATAAAAGAGGTATCATATAACTCATTTTGGTTCATCCAAGAAGTCATTTTCCAAAGCAAAAAAAGCACTTTTGTCACACAATTGCAACCAGTGAGCATGAGAACTTCCTTGCCTTTCTTATTACTTCTCACATGTTTGCTATTTGTTGTTGGCAATGTCCAATGCAATCCAAACTACAGAGAAGCTTTGGCTAAATCCTTATTGTTTTTCCAAGGACAGAGGTCAGGAAGGCTCCCTCCTGACCAACAAATCAAATGGCGATCAGATTCCGGTCTTTTTGATGGTCGTCTCGCTAATGTAATATACTTCGTTTTCATTTTTATTTGCTTATTTAAAGTTGTTGTCTTGTGACTTTGAGGTTGTGAGTTTAAATGCGGGAAAATAAACATATTATCTATTTATGGAGGGTAAGATTCAATTCATTTACCCTCCTTAGACTCCACCTGGTGGGACCCTCGTGCATTAACATCTATTTGTGAGGGGTAAGATTGTATTTATTTACCCTTCTAAGTCTCCACTTGATTGGAGTCTTATTTCTTATTTGGGCTCTACTAAGGTTGTTGTCTTGTGATCTGAAGGTTGCAAGTTCAAATGTATGTAGAGGGTGAGAATATATACATCTACCCTCTTGAGACTCCACTTGGTTGGAGTCTCATGCATTGATATCTATTTGTGAAGGGTAAAGTTGAATATATCTACCTATGTCAAATTCTTCCTAATTGGAGTCTTGTACATTGACATATATTTGGGAGGATGGTAAGATTGCATATATTTATCCTTCTCAGACCTCACCTGATGGGAGTCTCGTCCACTTTCATGCATTTTGTATTTTTGATTATTTGGTCCTATAAACATAATTATACAAGGAACCATCGTATATGTTATATTTGGGATGTTTGGTTTATCATTGAAATGCCGAAAAAGTTTGTTTCTTTTGATACCAACATAATGTTCGAATTTTTTTAAATGTTAAACCAAACATACAGTGTACCTTATCATATGTATCTACATCACTCTTTAACCACTTGGTATTAAAATACTAAATTCAGGTTTTAATATAAGTATATTATTGTTGACTTTTGTATAGTTCTTTTACTCTACTATGATGATGTCTAGTTTCTGGAATCACTTTTTTTGTTGTTGAGATGTTTATTTAGTCTTTGTTTTTTTTTATCACTTTTGAATGGTTCAAAATATTTCCTTACATTAACTTTTTGTTAACATATGGAAGAATTAATGTTTTATTCTTTTGATAGATTCCATTTGTAGTACCAAATAAAGACACAAGTGAAATAAAAAAGTTGGAGTCATGATCCATTTCTTTTATCAATATTTGGATAACAAACAAAATCATATTAATCCTTCATTAAACAATGACGATTGCTCAACTCACTCATGTTTTCTGTTAGATTCACACCACAATATTTCATCTTTTCATAACAATTTGACACATGGTAATTCATGAAGTTTGTGATTACTTTCTTTCGCAACAAAATAACATTTCAAGAACATTTCTTTATGTAAGAAAATTTTCTCACATTAATCAATAAAAATATGTTAACTAAAAGGCATGTCAGTGTTTGACACATGTCAGTGTCCAACACTATATCACACACGTAATAACATTTGATTTTCTCAACTTATTACCGATCTCTATGTCATTATCATGTCTGGTGTATGTGATTCATAGTATACACACAAATATACAATACATTCATTCTATTTTACACTTTACATTATCCAATTGAACAAAAAAGTGCTTACACAAATACATTGTTTATCAGGTGGATTTAAGTGGAGGCTACTATGATGCAGGAGACAATGTGAAATTCAATTTTCCAATGGCATTCACAACCACAATGTTATCATGGAGCACAATTGAATATGCAAAGAGATTAGGACCTCAAATGAAAGAAGCAAGAGCCGCGATTCGCTACGCGACAGACTATCTCCTCAAGTGTGCAACATCAACACCAGGAATTCTCTATGTTGGTGTTGGAGATCCAAATGTTGATCACAAATGTTGGGAAAGACCAGAGGATATGGACACTGTTAGAACTGTTTACTATGTTTCTTCAAACAATCCTGGTTCTGATGTTGCTGCTGAAACTGCTGCTGCACTAGCTGCTGCTTCTATTGTTTTTAGAAAAGTTGATCCAACTTATTCTAAGCTTTTGTTAAGTACTTCACAGAAGGTTTATCAGTTTGCTTTGCAGTATCAAGGTTCTTACAGTAATTCACTTGGTTCTGCTGTTTGTCCATTTTATTGCTCATATTCTGGATTCAAGGTAAAATTATTTTCTTTCTAATTAGACCCTGTTTGGATAAACAATTTATACATAAGTACTTATCATATTTTTCATATAAAGGCTTAGGTTATAAGCTATTCCTATAACAAAAGATAAATTAAAGTCAAATTTTTTTCATATAGATTATAAATTATTTTCATAAGCTATCATGACGAACTTATGAAAATAAGCTGAAACCAGTTTATGGAGATGTTATAAACTATTTCTATAAATTATCCCAAATATTCTTACAAGTGTTAATCCCGTATATAATTTCAAATAAACTATTTTTTTTTTGTTCTAATAAGCTTTATTTTATCTTTAGGATGAACTATTGTGGGGAGCTGCATGGCTTTTTAGAGCAACAAATAGAGTTTACTATTATAATTTGGTGAAGTCCTTAGGAGCTGATGATCAACCTGATATATTCAGCTGGGACAACAAATATGCTGGTGCACATGTCCTTCTCTCAAGGGTAATTTGGACTTTTCCTTGAAAAAATATGAAGAGCCAAAATTTATTAGTCTAAACTTTGTTTGACTCATTTTAATTGTTACTGCAGAGAGCATTGTTGAGTGGTGATAAGAACTTTGATCAATATAGACAAGAAGCTGATAATTTCATGTGCAAGATCTTGCCTAATTCACCTTCTTCAACTACACAATATACACAAGGTAAAGACGACATGACAATATAAGTACTTTTCACTTTCAAAGAAGTAATGCTACTTTTCTTTTAGGCTCTGTATGGATAAACAGGTTAATTAAGCATTTATACAATAAACTCTTATCATATAGTTGCTTATTTATAAGATATTTCTATAAAAAATGGTAAAATAAAGTTAAATTATTTTCATATAAGCTATAAGCTGGTTTCCTAAACTATCTTAGAGAGCTTATAGAAATAAGCTGAAAACAATATATCGACATGTCATCAGTTGTTTTCCTAAGTTCTCTCAAACAGTTAACCTCAAATAATCCAATCCGAACAGGCACTAACTCTAAAGAGTAATGCTACTTAGTTATAAAACAATTGAGCCTATAGTCATGAGTCATGAATCTTGCATCATGGTTACTAATATACACTAAAATTCCTACCTCTACTCAAATCACAATAATTAACAAGTTAAAATATGCAACTCTCCATTACTATTATCTATCATAGTATTCTATATGATTCCAAGAATAGAAAATGATGTCATGCAACTGTTAACAAAGATTTCAAATCAATATACTTTTTAAAGGGTTTATTAGAAAGGATGTTGTATCATGTATTGCTTCATTTAATGCGCAGGTGGACTCATGTTCAAGTTACCTGATAGCAATCTCCAGTATGTGACATCTATAACATTCTTGCTTACAACCTATTCAAAATATATGTCAGCTACAAATCACACATTTAACTGCGGCAGCGTCTTCGTCACTCCAAATACGTTAAGAAGCATTGCGAAAAGACAGGCAAGTCTCATTCATTCAATCGTAGCGAATAATCAAATGGTTGGACTCAAGTGGTTAATAAGGTTCAGTTAAGGATGAATCAATTGAAAGAATTCAAATTCAAACCCTGACTGGAACAATCTTTAATCAGACTTTACTTACATTTCGATTATCGAGGCCCTTTTGCCCGGGAATTGGAGAGTTAAAAAACAAAAAATAAAATTAACCATAGTGAATTCAATATTTTCTTCTCATTTGCTGATAAATTTTGTTGTGAAATTTCAGGTAGACTACATATTAGGTGAAAATCCACTTGGAATGTCTTATATGGTAGGTTATGGACACAACTTTCCCAAGAGAATTCACCATAGAGGATCTTCATTGCCTTCACTAGCAGCTCATCCACAAACCATTGGATGTGATGGTGGTTTCAACCCATTTTTCCATTCATTTAATCCTAATCCTAACATATTGGTTGGAGCCATAGTCGGAGGTCCAAACCAGAATGACAGATTTCCTGATAATCGCGATGATTACAGTCATTCTGAACCTGCTACTTACATCAATGGTGCTTTTGTTGGACCTTTAGCATACTTTGCTCGTAACAATTAGTGTTATATCAGAATTCAGAACCTTGCTTTCAAGTGTAGATATCATCTCTACCCAACAAAGGGATGTCTATCAACTCAAAATCAGATGGTGGACTATGAAGTGGGAGCAGTGTTCATTTTCTTTCTTTGATACAAAAATTTTAGTTTTTAGCAATCTTAATCCAACATGTTTACTACTATGTTATACACTACAAGGTGTATGATAGCACCCAAAAAACTAATGTCATCACTTATTAAAATTAAATAGCCTCATCCATCCTTTTATTTTCTTCTTTTTCTTTTTTCATTTTTCTTCACGGTAGTATCAGAACAGGTGTGTTATTTGAACATCAAAATACAAACACCATATGCAACGTCTTATGTGCTTATCTCTATCTCTCTCATACTTTTTATCTTCTACAACTTACTCAGATTTCAAAACTACACACAAAAACTAAATGACATTGTTTTTTACATCAAAACTTTGATGTCCAAAAATCATTTCTCCTATCATACACGTGAAATTTAGATTCCCTAAAATATGATGCATTAAATCTTCAAAAATTCATGATGCATTTTAAGGTATAATGTGCAAAGTTGATAACTGCAAATGTTAAAGTTAATCATAAATGTAATGTAGGAAGTATATAACCATTAATGGTTGAGAAATTAAAATTCTATACAGGCATAAAGCATGACAAATTATGGAATTGAAAGAAGTCGCTATACTAGTTTTTGCATCAACAATTAACAGGCTTTTGGTACTTCAGCTTTTCTTTTTCAAGAGCCAATCTAATCACGATTTTTGGCCAATAATGTGTTCTTTTCGAAGAAAAAGACGTACCATACAAGCTCTTCAGCTCTCGAGATCATCACAGTTACCATGTCTAACGAGATTTTCCTTGCCCCATTAAATTCTATATCAAAAAGAATTTGTATTTCACAAATGCAATAGCTATATTTTGGATAGCAACAAAGCTAGCTCCTCGTCAGACACCTTAACTTCGACATACGATCCCAACGATGCAGCAAGTCTTGCTGCTAATTGATGTTTACACTGAAACACAAACACACATGCGTGCGCACAATGCACATTGATCGTATACACTAGAATGATAAGAATGTTTATAATGAATTGAGTATGAATAATGAAATAAAAGACAACAGGGAAGTGTATGGTTATGGCTTACACAAAGTTGTTCCCCTCTGTTGACAACATCATAGAAGAAAGAATAACAAGCGCAAAAGTTTTCAGCAAAACATAGATACTGGTCTTTTTTCCTGGATTCCCCCGTAACCTAAACAAATGGAGAATATGCACATAATAATTTGAATCAGGAGCATGGAATGATTCCTTATATTGCCATTCAAACTTGCAAAGCCAACAATATTAAAAAAAAAGATTTTAAAAACCAGAAACATAATAATATCTTTTAGCCAAGTATTAGCTGCAACAAATGAAACACCGACATAAACACAAATTCAACACTGACGTGTGTAGACATTGATAATAATTTGAGAAGTTAGAAGTGATTAAATGTAACTACAAATGTTGATTTCGTGTAGCGTAATACACCGACATGTGTTGGACGTGGGATACACCTTTAATCTAAAGTGTCATGTTACAAGCAACAGGTACTTCTAAAACTAGAAACACGAGTAATATCTTTAGCCAATCAATGAAGCACCGATACAGACACATACACGACACTGTCACATAGACACCGTAATAATTTGATAAAATGAAAATTATTAAATGTAACCACATACTCCATTCAATGTCGGACACCAATGTGTTGGACATACCTTTAATCTAAAGTGTCAGTGCTAGATTCTGCAACTGCAAGTATTTCAAAAATGTGTGTACAAGTAAAAATCATATACATGATCTTTAACCATGTTTTAAACTAATCAATTGAAATGGATCCTTAATCTATTGAATGAAGAAGACAATAATAAACAAAACAAAACAAAACAAACAATAACAAACAAGGGTAGATGCAAAGCAAGATTGGTGCAAAAGTGAAACCTGAAAAATAAACCTTCCACTGGGGTAACCAGAAATCCTCTTAACACCTCTTTGATCCACAATTCTAGTAGCTCCTTCAAAGTTCTTACCAAATAAGAAATGTAAACTGGGTTTTTTTTAAACCAACAAAAGATACAAATTTCAAATTCCTCAAACTCAATAACAATCTATATACTATGAAATAAGAAAAAACCAAAAAATAAATAAATTAAAGGGAAACAATATACTCACATATAAAGTTGATCATCATTCACTGTAACATGAAAATAAAAACAAAAATAAAAAGGGGCAACCAAATTTAAGGTCAATTGAAATTAAAGCAAAAAAGGGGTTTAGAACTTTGGAATTGAAATGATAAAAAAGAAGCTATATCCATTACCCGTTTACCTGTGTGTGTAGATTCAATTTGTTTCCAAACTTTATCTGCTACCAAACTACTTGCACTCATTCTCACTTTTTAAAGTTTCTACATTTCAACAAAAACTAATTACAAGAAAATAAAAATGGTTCCTTTTTTAGTTAACAAAACCAAATTTTATGAAATGGACCAAAAAAAGCCCAACCCAAATCCATTATATGGTTTATAACCCGAACCGGATAATGAAAAACCCGGATTTTATAACCGGGTTATTTGTTTGATAGAAACCTAAAACGAAGAACCCTAAAAATCCCCAAATCAAATCGTGCGAGTTCTGAGCGTAATTTTTCTTTCTCTTAGCAAATTAAAAACCCTAAATCGCTGCTTTTTCTGCTGAAATCGTGATTCTCGCTTCATTCGGCCGCGATTCTTCTTACAGGTTAGAATTGGAAAGTTTCTGATTGTTGATGATGCTACATTGTTTTCACTGAGCTACAACTTTTTTATTGCTTTTGATATTCTTTTTCATTTTCAGCAATGTGTAGGAATAGGATTAGTTGCTTGAACTTTTAATATGATGAAAATATTTAGGTTGTAATATGGTTTTAAATTGCTTGCAACTACAGTATTGCGGATTTTGAAGTATCTGCATCGCAACAGCAATTTAGGCCGCATTGACCATATTTTCTCACAATATAAAGGTTTGTAATGTAACGGAACTGCAATTTAAAACAATGGGTTGTATAGTACTATGAAGCTATGTTTTAAAATCCAAGTCATGGTTCAAGTGCAATTGCAATCATAACATTGGCACGCCCAATTATGGAGAGTCCAAATTTTTTTTATAATATATCATGAACTTTAAAAAATTGCATTATGATATCGTTAATTTTGTACACTGACCACCTTAAAATTTTATATTTCACCTTATGTCCACTATAAATACTCAAACTGAACTGAGACTACCTTCTCTGAGAGACAAAATATAATTTATCTTAACTTTCATCTCCTCTACACATCCTACCACTGTGAATCTATGAGAATCTATGACAACGGTTGCGGCCTATAGGAGCCACCACCCACCACCAAATGTTACAATCTTGAATTTTTTATGTTAGGTTTTGTGATTTTAGGGGATCAATTTTTTAGATTAGATTTGAATAGGGCCTCTAAAAACATTAAGACTATCCTGATTAGTAGTATCCAAGTTTGATCCTAAATGGAAATAATTATTGTCCATATTTTACTTATCTAAACTATGAATTACTTAGGACCATTTCCTCTTAAAGTTGGTGTACTTGATCTATTTGATAGGTCTAGTCTAGTTACCTAACTTCATTCAATCAAAGATGAAACTCCTTTCTCTCTTATTTGAAATTTCTTATTCTTAGTATAATAGTATGTTATGCATTCAACTTTCAATCACTAATCATTTACCAATGGCTATTATATAACAGATAGTTGAAGACAGTTTGTTCAACCTGTTCGATTTAAGAGAATGCAGAATATTAAAGAGGAAGAGGTGAATCGTTGTCAGATTCAGGAATGGTATCCGAATTTGAAATCTGTATCCATCAAGACCATAATTCATCAACTTCCCGAATCTTTCATTCAATACCTTCTTGATGACTCTAAACCCTTCGTATTACCTGTTTCTATCTTAAACGAAGATGCATTGCCAAATAGAATTCATAATCCTATTGACGAAGAAGATTTTCGCGTGTCAGAGGAATCATCTGATGATGAAGCAGAAGAAACTTCTCCGCTGCCTTCTTTCCCAGAACTCGAGTTAAAGATTAAGGAGTCCATCGAGTCACTTGGTGGTGCAGTGTTTCCCAAGTTGAATTGGAGTGCTCCAAAAGATTCAGCTTGGATAAGTACTTCTGGTACCCTTCGTTGTACCGCATTCACCGAGATCGCACTTCTTTTCCGAGCATCGGACTCATTAGTCCATGATTTGTGTCATGCTTATGATTCATGCTCGGATAAATTATCGTCTAGACCGCATAATTTCTTCCTTGCTCTACGTAAATGGTATCCGTCCATTAAGCCAGACATGGAATTTCGCTGTTTTGTTTGGAATCAGAAACTAGTCGGAATCTCTCAGCGTGAGGTTACTACTTTCTATCCTGTTCTGGTTGAAAAAAAGAATGATCTCTTATTACTGATACAAGGATTTTTCAATAATTATGTTAGAACTAAATTTGAGTCAGAAAACTACACATTTGATGTTTACATTACAAATGATGAGAGAGTTAAGATTGTGGATTTCAACACTTGGGGTGGTTTTACATTGTCATTGTTGTTTACATGGGATGAATTGGAGCATGGTCACAGCGAAGGAGAGTTTCGAATTGTCAAAGATCGTTGCGGAGTTCGGTCGGGACTTAAAACAGCAGTTCCTTATGATTACTTGGATACAAGTCCAGGTAGTGGTTGGGATCAATTTCTAAGGAATGCTGATGAAGAGTTAAGAGAACAATTTAGGTCTAGTGAAGCTGGTGCATGATGATAAATTATTGTTCTCAATTCTGAACTTTGAGATAGCAAATAGAATGAGTGAAGGGTTATTTTGGTACTTTAACGTGTCAGACGTTGTCACAATAATTCTTGAATGTATTAGAATTAAAAAAAATTAAAAAAAAACCTAAATGCCTCTTCCGTTTGTCAGTTTGATCATCGAAAGACGCTCCTAAGGATGTTTTTATTAATTTTAACATGTGTTTTCTATTTAAAACTATAGCAACAACATATCTACTCCAAATAGAATAATGTGTTTTCTATTTAAAAATTGTTTACCTTGAGATTTTCAACAAAGGAGGAATGAATAGAAGTTACTCTGCTAATTATTTTCTGTCCATATTTCAACAAGACATGTTGCATGCATTTTGGATTTTCCAATATGGAATTAAAACATGAAATATGTTTTTATTTATTTATTTAAAGGAACATTGAGCATACACGTATACCTCTCAAATATAAAATGTTGTTGTTTGTAATGTTTATACTTTGAAATTTTTATTTTACTTCGTGTTTATATGGATTTGGATTCTACAATTTGTCTTATTGAAAAATTTAAATTTTAAAGTAGATTTTATTTTTTTTAAATAAAAGTTTTAATTTTAAAATTTGAATCGTCTGATTTTTATTAGATGGTTTACACAATGTGACTCTCGTAGTATGTGTCTTGTAATTGCACATAAATTTAATACGTGTTTTCATCTTCTATGCTCTCAAATTTGTCTACAAATGTAGTCTTTTAATTATTATGTGTTCAATCTCTATCTTTCACATATTAAATTAAAAATAATGTATATGATATTAGTTAGATACAATTAAAAAAATAATTAATATTAATAGAAATTAGAAGTTAGTTTATGGAACCAAAAAAGAAAATAGAATTTAGTTAGAGTGTGGGTAACTCGTTGATAAGATAGTCCTAACTCATTTGAAAGATAGTTATGTGTTATTAGCAAATAGTTAATAGTTAATCATTTATAAATTTTATTTATCAGCAAATAATTAATAGTTAATCATTTATAAATTTTATAAATTGAATACAATGTATTTATTTTACATAATTTTTTCAATTAATTCAATATTTCAATATGAATTTCAAAAAATATGGATATACTCTCTATCTCGTTCATCAATATGCTCTTTCTCCTTTGATCTATAATAGAATGCTAACAAATATCATCTTAGAAATTAAAATTGTCAAAATTTCAGCTAAAAAATAAAATATTTTGGATTTGAGTCTCACCAAAATTTCATCTCTAAATATGCTAAAAAACAATAGAATAATTGTGACAATTCTAAATAAATAAAAAAATTGTGTAAATTGGACATATCATATGCGCAATTGTTGATAATGAGACAAATATCTCTGAGTTAAGTAGGACCGCACCACAAATTGCAAGAAAACTCTCATATATAATCAATTATTTATGAGAAGTAGGGAATATAAAAAGATAATTCAATTATTGTGCTTATTTATTTAAACTGGAAAGCAAAACAATAATACCTCTATCTACTATCAATATAAGAAGAAATTTTGTTGTCAAAAATATCAATATAAGAAAAGAAGGAGCAGTAAAAATTACAAATTTGTTCTCATTTATTTTATGTCATATCATTATTTGAGGATAAATAAGTAAATTTAAGTAAAAATAAATACATAAATATTTTATTAAAAAAAGTAATTAAAAAAATCAATAAAAGAAACAATTATTAAAAATAAAAATTTATCCTCAATTAGTTTTTTATCGCATTATTATTTGAGAGTAAACAATTAGATTTAACAAAAGAAAGAAAGAAAGAAATAACTACAAAAAAATTATAATTTGGACATTGAAAATAAATATTAAAAAAGAAAAAAAAATATTAAAAAGCATCAAAATTATCCTCTTCAATTTTAAACATTAGAAAAAACACACAAAAAAATATATAGAACAAATATTTTTCATTGATAAATATTAATAAAATATATTAGATAAATATTTATATCTAATCCATAAAGAAAAAAGTGACACATATTTGTCTATGGAAAATATAAATAAAGAAATAGGACAAATGTTTGTTATTAATAAATATTAAATACATTAGATAAATCTCTCATTGATAAATATTAAAAGAAATATAGAACACATATTTAAAACTCATAAATATAAAAAATCAGAAGATTGTCATTGATATATAAAAATGAATATAACAAATATTTTTCATTAATAATATAAAAAAAAGTATGTGATACATATTTAGATGAAATTTTTTATTTAATGTCTAAACAATTTATATATAAAATATTAACTATGTGTCACTCGTACGTGACCACGAATTTCTTGCTAATTAAAAATGAAAGGTAGTAATTAACTTCCTTACATTGAAACAGTATAAAAAAAAAAAATTCCTTCCATTTTTACTATAAGAAGGAAACGAAACTCTTTTCATACTGCTAAACATCTATGAATAATGAATTCATATGTTTTCCTATCAACACATTTTGATGTCTAAAATAACATTTGGAGAAATAAACTATATATTTAATTATTGTTGAAAATGAGGAACAAAAGAGCTAGTTTGTGAATTGAAAAATTAGAAGTCCCACATATGAGGGATTACACATTCTAGTAGTGTATATAAGGTGAAGGTATAACCCTTGGGATGTGCCCCAAAGGGTACCCCAATTTTGTGAATGAGCGAGAACGCATGCAAAATAAATCACCATGCGCGCGCGCCGCCATCCGTCCGTCTGGCCAGGCTGGGCTTGGGTGGTGAATTATTATTTTTTTAAAAAAAGAAAATTAAAAAATTAACATTTAATTTCTGAAAAAAGGAATGCTTGCGTTTTTACTTATTTGGCCCTCCACCGAGTCAACACTGTATTTCTGATCTAGTAAATCATTCCCTATTTTTCTCACGGTTCAGTTTATGGTCAAAACCCTTCCTATTTTCACGTTTGTTTTGTGGCAGTGTACTTGGTCAATACCCTGGAATTTTTGGAGTCAACAGACCTAGAATTATGGGGCACGTTATTAGTGTGGATCTGGTCAGATGGATCCCGAATTTCCTCTGATCCAGTAGCAGATCTCCTCTATAAATAGAGGGTTCTGCTCAGTTGTAAATTACACCAAAAAGCGCTCCATCTTCTGAGGCTTTTCTCTCTTCTCCCTCCATATTCTTACTTCTGCATTTCTTTTCAACTGCCATACAGAGGGTGTAATTCTAGAACGATTTTTTCACGGTGCAGTGAAAATCTGATACAGAGTAACTGGGCTATTTTATCCTGGGGACGGCGTGGTTGATAGTCTGCCTTGCACAATTTGGGCAGTGCCGCGAAACGCTTAAAGAGAGCGACCTAGTCCGCGACTCAACCCAGTAATATTTTCGGTGGCATAAATTGTTTTTAAACTCGTTTTGAAAAACTCAAAACAACAATTTTAAGACGTTTCCTTCTGCCATGTCTACCGAAGAAATTACTGGTACAGGTTCATCTGTTTTTGATTTCAGCAAACCGTTTCGGTTTGAGGGATGTCACTTCAAACGATGGCAACAAAAGATGCTATTTTTTATAACAACGAAAAATGTTGCCAACGTTCTAAAAGATGACATTCCTGTTGTTCCAGAAAAAGGTGAACAAACAGAAAAGGATAAAAATGCTGTTGAATTAACCCAATGGAATAATAATGATTACTTATGTAAGAATTATATTCTGAATAGACTTGCTGATGATCTATATGATTACTATAGTTCCAGCGAGACTGCTAAACAGGTTTGGGATGCTTTAAAGAAGAAATATGATACTGAGGAAGCTGGAGCCAAGAAGTATGCTGTTAGCCGCTACCTCAAATATCAGATGACAGATGACAGATCAGTGGAAGCTCAATCCCATGAAATCCAAAAAATTGCTCATGAGATCGTCTCTGAAGGTATGTCCCTCGATGAACAGTTTCAAATTGCTGTTATTATTGACAAATTGCCCCCTGTTTGGAAAGATTTTAAAAATTCTCTCAGGCATAAAACAAAAGAGTTTTCTCTTGAAAGTCTGATAACCCGCCTCATAATTGAGGAAGAATCCCGTAAACAAGACCAGAAAGAAGAAGTTCTTCTTGTTACCAATAACAAAAAGAAGAAGTTCATTGGAGCAGTTCTGAAGCCTAACGGCAAACAACTTAAGAATCAGAATCGCAGAAACAGCAACAAGAATGGGAACCCTCCAAAGGTCCCAAAGCAGTAGCAGCAACCACCTCCTAGAAATGCACCTTTTCTCTGCTATAATTGTGGAAAAGAAGGGCATATTGCACGCAAGTGTAGGAACAAGCCAAACCCTGTTCAACAGGCTAACTTGACAGAAGAGCAATTCATTGCTATGATTACTGAAATCAACCTTGTTGGTGGATCAGATGGATGGTGGATTGACACTGGTGCCTCTCGCCATGTCTGTTATGACCGTGCTATGTTCAAAACATACACTATTGTTGAAGATAAGAAAGTGCTATTGGGAGATTCCAACACCGCGAATGTTGTTGGTATAAGAGATGTAGAATTAGTATTCACCTCCGGAAATACCTTAATTCTGAAGGATGTCATGCACACTCCAGAAATAAGGAAGAATTTAGTTTCTGGTTATCTTCTTAATAAGGCTGGGTTTAATCAGGCTATAGGGGCAGATTTGTACACCATTTCTAAAAATGGTATTTTTGTTGGGAAAGGGTACGCTACTGATGGCATGTTTAAATTAAATGTTGAAATGAATAAAATGTCTCCTTCTGCTTACATGTTGTGTGATTTTAATATTTGGTATGCTAGACTTTGTCATGTGAACAAACGTGTGATTGCAAACTTAAGTAACTTAGGCTTAATTCCAAAGTTATCTTTAAATGAACTTGGAAAATGTGAATTTTGCAGTCAAGCTAAAATAACTAAGAGTTCACATAAATCAGTTGTTAGAGAATTTGAACCTTTAGATTTAATACACTCTGATATATGTGAACTTGATGGAACACTAACGCGAAATGGAAAACGTTGTTTTATTACTTTTATTGACGATTGCTCTGACTATAACTTTGTATATCTGATGAAAAATAAAAGTGATACGATTGACATGTTTAAGATCTTTTTAACTGAAATAGAAAATCAATTTAGTAAAAAGATTAAGAGGTTTCGTAATGATAGAGGAACAGAATATGATTCTAGTTTATTTAATGAGTTTTATAAAACTCAAGGAATCATACATGAAACCACAGCACCTTATTCACCCGAAATGATGGTAAAGCTGAAAGAAAGAATAAGACTCTGACTGAACTTGTTGTTGCTATTATGCTTAACTCTTGTGCTGCATCTCATTGGTGGGGGGAAATTATTTTGACTGTTTGCTATGTTTTAAATAGACTTCCAAAATCTATAAGAAAAACATATCCTTATGAGATAATAAAGAAAAGACAACCAAACTTTTCTTATCTTCGAACATGGGGCTGTCTGGCATATGTCAGAATCCCCGATCCCAAGCGAATTAAACTCGCCGGTAGAGCCTATGAATGTGTATTCATTGGGTATGCAGTAAACAGTAAGGCGTATAGGTTTTATGACCTAAATGCGAAAGTGATCATAGAGTCAAATGATGTTGACTTCTATGAAAATAAATTCCCCTTCAAATCGAGAAATAGTGGGGGCAGCGAACCCAGTCATACTCCTATGACAGGAAGTGCTGAAAGCAACATACAAGGTGAATTGGTAACTCGAAGGAGTAAGAGAGTCAGAGTTGCTAAAGATTATGGACCGGATTATATGGCCTATAATTTAGAAGAGGATCCTACAAATCTTAAAGAAGCCTTGTCATCTTTGGATGCAGATCTTTGGCGAGAAGCTATAGACGATGAAATGGATTCCCTAGAATCTAACAAGACCTGGCATATAGTAGACTTGCCTCCTGATTGCAAGCCAATAGGTTGTAAATGGATTTTGAAAAAGAAACTAAAACTGGATGGAACTATTGATAAATACAAGGCACGCCTTGTAGCGAAAGGTTTTAGGCAAAGAGAAAATATAGATTTCTTCGACACTTTTTCTCCAGTCACGAGAATAACATCCATTAGGGTACTCATTTCACTAGCAGCAATTCACAATTTGGTGATACACCAAATGGATGTTAAAACAACCTTTTTAAATGGTGATCTGGAAGAAGAAATCTATAGGGAACAACCTGAAGGTTTTGTAATTCATGGACAAGAAAACAAGGTCTGTAAGTTAGATAAATCTATGTATGGTCTTAAACAAGCTCGTAAGCAATGGCATGAAAAGTTTGACAATTTGATTATATCAAATGAGTTTAAAGTGAATGAAAGTGACAAATGTATTTATTACAAATTTTAAAATGGTATTTGCACTATCATATGTCTCTATGTAGACGACTTACTCATATTTGGTTCAAACATCCATGATGTAAATACTGTGAAATCATTGTTGAGTAACAACTTTGATATGAAAGACCTCGGAGAAGCGGATGTAATCTTAGGAATCAAGATTACTAGGTCAGAAAAGGGGACTTCTTTATATCAGTCTCATTATATTGAAAAGATCCTAAAGAAATATAAATACTTTGACTGTAAACCTGCTTGCACACCATATGATCCAAGTATGAAACTTTTTAAGAACACTGGTGAAGGTGTTAGACAAACTGAATATGTGAGCATCATTGGCAGCCTCAGGTATGCCACTGATTGTACTAGACCCGACATTGCCTACGTCGTGGGACTATTGTGCAGGTTTACCAGTAGACCTAGTATGGAGCATTGACACGCTATCGAAAGAGTCATGAGATACCTTAAAAGGACCATGAATCTAGGATTACATTATCAAAGATTTCATGCCGTACTTGAAGGATACAACGATGCTAATTGGAACACCTTATCAGATGACTCCAAAGCAACCAGTGGCTATATTTTTAATATAGTCGGTGGTGATATATCTTGGAAATCGAAGAAACAGACGATATTGGCTGAGTCCACTATGGAGTCTGAAATGATAGCACTAGCTACTACTAGTGAAGAAGCGAGCTGATTGTGATGCCTACTAGCTGAGATCCCTTTGTGGGAAAAACCTATGCCAGCTGTGTTGATCCACTGCGATAGTACCGCGGCTATTGCAAAAATTGAGAAGCGTTATTACAACGGTAAGAGATGAGTACGTCGTAAGCACATCACATTTAGAGAATTACTAACTAAAGGAGCTGTAATAGTGGATCTTGTATGCACTGATGATAATTTAGCAGATCATTTGACGAAAGGATTGGCGAGAGAGAAAGTCATAAATACATCCAAAAGGATTGGACTATTGCCTATAGATAAATGAGTCACTTATGATGGGAACCTGTAAGACCCTTAAATTTAAAATTTAATTATGGAATTAATATTAAGTGTATTTTTGGGATATTTGTAAAATATTTAATATATGTATTTTTTGAGTAAATATATATATATATATATATATATAAATATTTATTTTGGAAGATGAATTAAGATTATTGGATGAAGAGTAAATTAATTTAATTACGAGTAATTAAATTAACAGACAGTTAATTAAGGGATTATCGGCTAATTGCGACGAGATTGGTTAAGTGATGAGGATTAGACAAGTGTCGGGTCAGGTGGCACCCACACAAGCCTATATATAGGAGTGAGAAGGATGGGTAAAATCAGAACACCATTCCTCCTTCCTTACTGCCCTTACTACATGTAACAGTACCCACCTTCTCCTTCCCTCCCATTCTGTTTTTTGTTCCCAGTTCGTTCAAAAAAAAAAGAGGGGAGTTCCTCAAAAGTGATATTACTTGGAAATCCAAGCACCAAACCAGAAAACCCCCAGTACAAAAGTTGTTTCCCTCATCATTCCGGAGCTAGAGAACCCATTTTCGTAGTAGCAAACGCAAGCGGGAGTTTCGCCGATTTTTGACGCGTAAACGGGAACGAAAACAGAAACGTGAGCAGTAGCAGAAACACAACAAGGGTAAGGGCACCTTCCACTTTCTAGTTGCATTAGGGCTGTAAGTGCATAACTGTCATGGCATTATTGGTGTTTTCATTACTGTTTTTGAAGAAAAACTGTTTTGCCTGTTGACTGAAAGAAATGAAAAATGCATTCTGTGATGTTTTAAAAGTTCTGTGATGATTGTTGTTTGGGCTGAATGCATTAAAGTTGTTTTGTTTATGTGGGAAAGTTGAAAAATATCTTGCATATTATTTTGAAGATGATTAAAATGCTTGTTCATAAAACTGCTTTGAATGTTGTTAGAAAATGCGAAAATACAGTATGTTGGTGTTTTGGTGTATGTGATGCTTGTTGTTTGGATGAAATGTACTAATGTTGTTCTGTTAGTGTGAGAAAGCTGGCAATGCTTTGCATGTTGTTCTGTTTGTGTGAGAAAGCTGAAAATGCTTTGCATGTTGTTCTGTTTGTGTCAGAAAGCTGAAAATGCTTTGCATGTTGTTCTGTTTGTGGGAGAAAGCTGGAAATGCTTTGCATGTGTT
Source organism: Cicer cuneatum (assembly GCA_037974295.1). Classification (NCBI taxonomy): domain Eukaryota; kingdom Viridiplantae; phylum Streptophyta; class Magnoliopsida; order Fabales; family Fabaceae; genus Cicer; species Cicer cuneatum. The sequence continues at coordinate 54,815,521 of JBBPBO010000004.1, read as the reverse complement.
TTGAGAAATGATCAGAATGTAAATGGTTAAAGATGTCCTTTGCTGTGGTTGACATTCTGTTTTTGAGTGATTCTGGTAATGCCGATGTTTTCAAAAGAAAAGCGATTTTAAATGATGAAAGTGTTTTTATGGAAAAGTTGTATTGATGAAAAATGCCTGAGTTTTGTGGTTCAAAAGAATGATGAACCTGTTTTGGTGTTTTGTTGGTTTTTCAAAGGAAATAGTTTGAAAATGTGTGGAAGTCCCATGAAAAATTTCACTGAATTCGAAGGTGTATTCGAATACAACATGAGTGTATTCGAATACAACCTGCCAAGTTTCTGTTTTACTTAAGTTTTCAAACTCGTATTCGAATATGGGCCTCTGTATTCGAATACAGAGTAAGGATTTTTGCTTCTGACTTAGCATCTGTATTCGACTACGACTCTGTCGTATTCGAATACAGAAGTGAAGTTTTAACACTGTATTCGCAACTGTATTCGACTACGACAGTCTCGTATTCAAATACAGGATGCTGACTTTCACAATTTTTGCTTCTGTATTCGAATACAAGATAGCTGTATTCGAATACAGATTCGGGTTTTTCCAGAAACTCAAGTTTTAGCTTCTGTATTCGAATACAAGGAAGCTGTATTCGAATACAGATTCGTGTTTTCCAGAAAATCAAGTTTTAAATACTATCATATGAATCTTAAAGTGTTGGGGAACAATGAGAAGGGTTAAAATGATTTAAAATGAAGATTTGAAATAGTTTTAAAGAGGAGATGATGAGATTCTGGAAACCTTTAATGATTTTGGAGAAAATACTGAGTTACATTATTTTTGTCTTCTGTATTCGAATACAAGTATGTCGTATTCGAATACAGAGTGTTAAATTTGCAGTTTTCAGCTTCTATATTCGAATACAAGAGAGCTGTATTTGAATACAAATTCGTGTTTGTCAAAAAATCAGAGTTTTAAACATTGTTTTATAAACCCTAAGTGATGGGGAATATTGGGAAGGGTTGTGATAAATTAAAATGGAATTTTTGTGATAGTTTGAAGTGGTGGTGATGAAGTTTTTGAGACTTTACTGATGTAGTGGAAAAAATACTGATTTTGCACTGTGACAGCCTCTGTATTCGAATACAAGGAAGCTTTATTCGAATACAGAGTATTAATTCTGCACTGTTTTGGCTTCTGTATTCGAATACAGAGAAGCTGTATTCGAATACAGATTTGTATTTTCCAGAAATCTCAGTTTTAAACACTGTTTTATGAATTTTAAGAGTTGTGGGAAAGACTTATGATAATTAAGAATGGAATTTTGAGATAATGTAAAGTGATAATGATTGCTTGAATGTTTAATCATTTATGTGTTGATGATGAAATTAATTGTGTTGAGAGGTTTTGGGAAACTGATGGAAAGGTTGAATTTTCCTGATAATGCATACTGTTTCAGTGAAGAGAAAACACTGCATATTCATGCATTTCATAAGTCAGGTGGTGACCGCGATGGGCCACAGAGTCATGCGGTAACCGTGATGGTCCGCGAAGTTAAGTAGTAACCACAGTAGTGGGCTACGGAATGGCCGCGTGTTCGTGGTGGTCCATTCTATCCGTGCGAGGATTTAACTTCTGTGTATTTGGCCTGTGAGGGGCTAATACACGTGAGAGTAGTAATCGTGATGGGTTGTAGAGTGGCCGCGTGTTCGTGGTGGTCCATTCTATCCGGGCAACGGAATGACCGCGTGTTCGTGGTGGTCTATTCAAATACGTAAAACGTGCTGGTCTGTTGAGCGACTGCACTGGTGCTGATCTGTTGAGCGATTGCACCTGGTCTTGAGGGCCGTTAAAGTCAAACATATTTAAAAGGTGCTGGTCTGTTGAGCGACTGCACCTTGGTAATTCCAAGAAGTTGAATACATGAGCATATACATATTGCATTGGGGTGATTGACCGATGGGTCACGATTTTGGGTATATGTTGATGATTGGAAATGGTTGTGTGTAAGTACTTTACGAAAATCTGAATTTCTGATAAATGATTGTGATTGCTGAAGTGTTGGTTGTACTTACAACATGTTTTCCATATTAATTGGTTGTTGTTTTGAAAAGGCATACATGTCATGAAATTTCAAAATTAGCATCTTTATTTATCATCATTGTTATATGATATGCCATGGATGTATTTGTTTATGTGATATAAATGTTATGTGTTATGTGTTAATTTCGGTCGGTGACCCTTTACTATTATTGTGGAAATTGGGCTTTGCCCTCAGATGAACCCCAAACCCGTCCCACCGACGATTACACTAACGACGGAGACGTCGTTAGTTTTCCTTGCTATTCGTATACGGAGTCTTTGTGGAAAACGCAGAGGGACGGACAGCTGGCTGAAGACGAGACTTGTAGAGGATGCGGCGAAGACCGTGCTACTGTAGCTTAGTGCATGATCAGTTAGATTTGATGTATAGGATTTTGAGCCGGAAAAATGTAATTTGTTTTAATTTGGGAATTATTGAACCACTTTTCCGCTAAACACATTCCGCACTCTGATATTTTCTTCTAAGATGTTATGACACTGCTCTTCTTTTAAAATGTATTAATTTTATTATTAATTCCCAAAGTTAAGTACTTAGTAATATTATGATGAAGTTATTTAATTACGTTCATCGATAAAATTACGACGTACCATTTTATGAAACGAATTAAAGGAAACTTTATTCCAATTCTTTCGATGTAATAAATTGGAAAATCATTTTAATTATTTATTAAAAAAAAAATGCATCCGCGCTGTGTTTTAAACTCGGGGTGTTACAGAACCCGACCTAAAAGACTAGAGATCCCAAGAATTAGGTTCAATGGGTAATAACAAGTCATAGTGATATGAGATGAACATGTTATTATATTTAACAGAAACATGATTCCTGAAGCGATGGAAGGCTGAGATAATAGAAACTCTTAATGAGATCTATACTCTATGTGGAGGGAGTACCTAGCTACAGGAGTACTCTTGATAGACTCACCTATGTGAATGTGGAAATGAGGTCGTTTCCTATGGAATTTCGAGGCAAAAGTTCCTAGAGCGTTCACTATACTGGGATAGACGTGCAGGGCCATAAATGCACGGGCTTTTTAGAATACACCTAATGAAAAGGTTGTGTGTGGGTTTGATGTTCGAGATAGAGTTCAAGACTACGAGTCACTCTTGTTAAATCAGAATCTTACTCGCTATGCAAAGGTTCAAGTCATAGACACCATTGTTTATGCACAATCTTATGAAAGCGTTTGACGCTATTTCAGAACCTACTTTTTAAATTCAAGTGGGGGATTGTTGGAAATGAGGAACAAAAGAGCTAGTTTGTGAATTGAAAAATTAGAAGTCCCACATATGAGGGATTACACATTCTAGTAGTGTATATAAGGTGAAGGTATGACCCTTGGGATGTGCCCCAAGGGGTACCCCAATTTTGTGAATGAGCGAGAACGCATGCAAAATAAATCACCACACACGTGCGCGCGCCGCCGCCGCCGTCCGTCTGGCCAGGCTGGGCTTGGGTGGTGAATTATTATTTTTTAGAAAAAAGAAAATTAAAAAATTAACATTTAATTTCTGAAAAAAGGAATGCTTGCGTTTTTACTTATTTGGCCCTCCACCGAGTCAACACTGTATTTCTGATCCAGTAAATCATTCCCTATTTTTCTCACGGTTCAGTTTATGGTCAAAACCCTTCCTATTTTCACGTTTGTTTTGTGGCCGTGTACTTGGTCAATACTCTGGAATTTTCGGAGTCAACCAGACCTAGAATTATGGGGCACGTTTTTAGTGTGGATCTAGTCAGATGGATCCCGAATTTCCTCTGATCTAGTAGCAGATCTCCTCTATAAATAGAGGGTTCTGCTCAGTTGTAAATCACACCAAAAAGCACTCCATCTTCTGAGGTTTTTCTCTCTTCTCCCTCCATATTCTTACTTCTACATTTCTTTTCTTTCGAGTGGTCTTAGTACCATATTACGAGTGGCAGCCATTAAACTGCCATACAGAGGGTGTAATTCTAGAACGGTTTTTTCACAGTTAAGTAAGAAAAGTGATTAGAATAAGCCTTGGGATGCACAAAATGACGTAAATGTTCATCCTATGACACAAATGCACTTATTGGATGAACTACATTCCTTAAGTACGAAAAGTGATTTAAATATTCCTTGGGATGTACAAAATGACGTAAATGTTAAATTAAGGACACACACACTCTTATTGAATGAACTACATTCCTTAAGTACGAAAAGTGATTAGAATAAGCTTTGGGATGCACAAAATGACGTAAATGTTCATCCAATGACACAAAGGCACTTATTGGATGAAACTACATTCCTTAAGTACGAAAAGTGATTAGAAGAAGCTTTGGGATGCACAAAATGACGTAAATGTTCATCCAATGACACAAATGCACTTATTGGATGAACTACATTCCTTAACTACGAAAAGTGAATAGAGTATGCCTTGGGATGCACAAAATGACGTAAATGTTAAATTAATGACACAAACGCTCTTATTGGATGAACTACATCCCTTAAGTACGAAAAGTGATTAGAATAAGCCTTGGGATACACAAAATGACGTAAATGTTAAATTAATGACACAAACGTGCTTATTGGATGAACTACATTCCTTAAGTACGAAAAGTGATTAGAATAAGCCTTGAGATGCACAAAATGACGTAAATGTTCATCCAATGAGACAAATGCACTTATTGGATGAACTACATTCTTTAAGTACGAAAAATGATTAGAATAAGCCTTGGGATACACAAAATGACGTAAATGTTCATCCAATGACACAAATGCACTCGTTGGATGAAATACATTCCTTAAGTACGAAAAGTGATTATAATAAGCCTTGTGATGCGCAAAATTACGTAAATGTTATATTAATGACACAAACGCGCTTATTGAATAAACTACATTCCTTAAGTACGAAAAGTGATTAGAATAAGCCTTGGGATGCACAAAATGACGTAAATGTTCATCCAATGACACAAATGCACTTATTGGATGAACTACATTCCTTAAGTACGAAAAGTGATTAGAATAAGGCTTGAGATGCAAAAAATGACGTAAATGTTAAATTAATGACACAAACGTGCTTATTGGATGAAAATCCGTTTCTATTCAGCGGTCGTGGTTATTGGCACTGCAAAACGTTTTAAAGAGAGCGACCTAGTCCGCGACTCAACCCAATAATATTTTCGGTGGCATAAATTGTTTTTAAACTCGTTTTGAAAAACTCGAAACAACAAAATGTTTGTTATTAATAAATATTAAATACATTAGATAAATCTCTCATTGATAAATATTAAAAAAAATATAGAACACATATTTAAAACTCATAAATATAAAAAATCAGAAGATTCTCATTGATATATAAAAATGAATATAACAAATATTTTGCATTAATAATATAAAAAAAAGTATGTGATAAACATTTAGATGAAATTTTTTATTTAATGTCTAAACAATTTATATATAAAATATTAACTATGTGTCACTCGTACGTGACCACGAATTTCTTGCTAATTAAAAATGAAAGGTAATAATTAACTTTCTTACATTGAAACAGTATAAAAAAAAAATTCCTTCTATTTTTACTATAAGAAGGAAACGAAACTCTTTTCATACTGCTAAACATCTATGAATAATGAATTCATATGTTTTCCTATCAACACATTTTGATGTCTAAAATAACATTTGGAGAAATAAACTATATATTTAATTATTAAAGACATCACAGTTTTTTTTTTATTCCCTGTAACTGTCATGACACCGAAGAGTCGCTTCACTTTTTAACTATAAAGAAAAGGCACTTTATTCTGTTTGTAAAAAATTTCTACATGCATAAATAATTTTAAAATAACTAATTTGAATTTTAAATTAATTAATAAAACATATAAATAATTATAATACACTGATATTATAAAATAAAAAATTTAATAAAACATATATATAAAACACAATGTTGTTGTTGTTCTACTTCCACCGCCGGAGTGAGGAGGTTTGTTACGTGATCTATGAGTAGATGCCTTTTTTGAGTCTCTAGATCTACTTTAATTTTAACTAACTTCTAAAACTCAACTCATTTAAATTATTTTTATAAGAAATATAAAATATTTTACTACAAAAATTAAATCCATCTTATAATTCTATTTTTGGAAATTCTATATTACTGTTTTAAAACCAAAAACCAGAATAGGTATAAAATGTAAAAATATTAGCTGTATAAATTATGGTTTTTTATATCATATAATTTGTGATTTTATCACGGATGAAACATTAATTAACTATTTTGCTTACTTATATATCTTTTATTCACTGTATCTCAATTCTTTTTATTATTTTAATAACTATTATTAATAAGATATTTTGACAAATAAAGTGAATTTTTTATCTTAATATCTTTTTTTTTAACACCAAAATATTCCACATCCAAAATAATTACGGGATTGTCCTACTTTTTAGGGCTAGTGGGAGGTCGCTTATCTATGGAACACCAGCTGAATAAACTATTATTTTTTGCCTAGTGAGAGGTCGCTACCCTAGGAAGCGACCTGCTGAATGAGGTTTTTTTGTGTGCACATTTTACAAATTTTGAATATACCGAATATACCCTTATGTATTTCCAAAATCTAATTCTCAAACTAATTCATCTTCATTCATCTCTCCCTAAACCTAATTCCCAAACTCCATAATCTTCATCAATGTCCACTCGAAAATCATCAATCTTCTTCAATCATCTTCATCTTCTTCAAACACATTCAATCATCATCATCATCATCTTCAACATACGTGATTTCTGCGTGTGATTTCTACCTATGATTTCTGCCTTTGATGGTATCATCTGATGATATCCTCTAATTTCTGCCTCTGATGATATTCTCTGATTTCTGCGTGTGATTTCTCCCTCTAATTTCTGCGTGTGATTTCTCCCTCTGATTTCTGCATGTGATTTCTCCATCTGATTTCTACGTGTGATTTCTGCCTCTAATGGTATCCTCTGATTTCTGCCTCTGATGGTATCCTCTGATTCTGATGATATATGGTATCATCTCATGATATCCTTTGATTATGATGGTATTTTCTGATAGTATCCTCTGATGATATCTTCTGATGGTATCTTTTGATGGTATCCTCTGATGATATCTTCTGATGGTATCCTTTGATTCTGATGGTATCTTCATATGGTATCCAATGATTATGATGATTTCTTCTGATGGTATCCTCTGATTCTGATGGTATCTTCAGATGGTATCCTCTAATTCTAAATAAAGCAGTGGAAGTAAATGCATGATAGCTCCACATTGTGCTACAATGATACGATTTTCCATGTTATGTTTGGTAAAGAGGCGCAATTCTTCTGCAGCCATAGCTTGTGTTTCATTTGATTGACTTTGTAGATCTTTAATTAACTTATTGACATGAGATGTGGTGGTTAATTTATCAGGTACTGAGTAGGAAACAGGATGAGCATCGACATTTGAATGGCTAGTGATAACAAGATTATTATTGTTATCGCGCTTAATTTCATTCTCCGTCGATGTATTTTTTGATCCAGGGGTTTGAAATTTATCTCGTGATAACGATGGAAAATTCACTAATTCTTTATATGCAGGAGAGGCAGGAAAAAAATTGGTAGACATAGAAGTTGAAAATGATTCACTTTTGATGTAACTATGTGAACGATCAAGGGATTGTTGCTTAAACTTTTCTGTCTCACCATTCTGGCATCTGTTTGATTCGTCACTTAATCTGGAAGAGTCTTCAGCCTTTTGCTTCTCAAATGTAGTTATAGTTTTAATGGGTGATTTTGAATTGGAATTGCTACTGGACAATTCAAAATTATTGATACGGTTTAAATCTTGAGGCAATAAATTATCTGAAGCGTTTGAAATTTTTGTGGAATTACTAGGATTTGAGTTACTGGGAAATTTGACATTATTTTCTTCACACCAATTTGTTATCATAGCTTTAACAGTAGAATTGGGAATTAAATTTGTATAAGTAAGTTTCTGGTGAGTTTTGGACAAATATTCAGCTCATTATCAAGCCACATTTGTATGAGTAAGTTCATCTTAAAAATGACTAAAAATAAAAATAATTATAATTAAAAATAGTAAATTATATTATAAATTTTAAAAAAATACATTAAAATGGAAGAAAAAAATACTAAATAATAATAATAACAACAACAATTTAAAAAAAAGAAAGAAAATTATATTAATTAAATGAAACAAAATACATTAAATTAAAGAAAAAAATACATCACATTTGAAGAAAAAAAATACATCAAAATTGACTAGATGTGCCAGCAGTATTTGAACAATTTTTTCTAGTATGATAAGACATTTGACATAATCCGCATTTTCTTGGTAATTTTTCTCTAGCGTCCATTTCTGTTTGAATGTGTTTAGTCTTTGGGCGACCTTTCTTGACTCTTTGCATTTCAGGATTGTGACACACCTTACCACCATCGTATTCTGGGCAATATCCTTTGTTTGGTATAGGTTGGAAATGTTATTCATAGACTTTTAATACTGTTTCCACCTTGTACACATCAGATATAAGATTCCAATAATCATATTTTATGCTAGAACATGCTGCTATAACGTGTGAACAATTGGAAGGTTTGCTATAACATGTAAAGTTTGATATTTTCCATAGTCGCACCACTTTGTAGGAAGGTTGACACTGAAATGACCAATTGGCCGCCCTTCTTTTGGATTGACTGTCTTGTGGACCATGAAATTTAAGCATTTTTCCGTGTATACCTGACCAGAAGCTAGAGTTGTTGCGTATAGTTTTCCTTTTGTTAGGAATAATGTCCCTTATAATACGTTGATTGAACCAAAGCAGTGATAAGAAGGTTGCGCGTGCCTTTTAATACGCCATTTATCGACTCCACAAGGTTAGTTGTCATGTGGCCCCAACGACTACCTCTACCGAATGCTTTAATCCAACTTTCTTGTGGTATGTTGTCCAATCATCTTATTGCCTCCCAGTTTACTATACCGATTTCACGTTAGTAATGTCTATACGTAGGCTCATTTATTGAGTAACCTATATTGACACAACAAGCAATCCGTCAAAACATTATTAAAATTTACAGTAATTAAAAAGAAAGAATTAAATTATTACCCATAGAAATAACTTTTTCTTCAGTGTATTATCCTTGAATTCCCTTGCAAAATTTTGTGCAATATGTTGGATGCAGAGGATGCAATCAGAATCAGAGGATATCATCAAAGGATACCATCAGAAGATACCATCAGAATCAGATGATACCATCAGAATCAGAGGATATCATCATAATCAGAGGATACCATCAGAGGCAGAAATAAGAGGATATCATTAAAGAATACCATCAGAGGCAGAAATCACACACAGAAATCAGAGGCAGAAATCAGAGGATACCATTAGAATCAGAGGATACCATAAGTGTAACACTTCGAGTTTAAAATACAACGCGGGTGCATTTTTTTTTCTTCAATAAATATTTAAAATGAATTTTCCAAAATTAATTCGAAAGGAATTAAATTAATTACTTAATTCTGGAAATTTAATGATAAACAATAAAACATTTTTTTGGAAGATAATAATGTCATAACCCAAAAGTCAATATCAGAGTGCGGAATAAATAGTACAACAATTGTTTTTCAAAATAAAAACAAAATACATTTCCAGCTCAAATCCTAATACATCAAGTCTAACTGATCATGCGCTAAAGCTACAGTAGCACGGGTTTCCCCCGCATCCCAAGCAAGTCCTCTCTGAATCTGCCACTCGCCTCGACATGACCTCCTCCTCCTCATCATACAGTGAGGGGTCGGTCTCCTCAGAATTCATATCAATACATAGTCTCGGCCGCTTCGGCGGAGCCAGAATCTCATAACAATCGTCGGAGATCCTGGACGGACCCGGAAGCTCAGTTGCTACTAGCTTCGGCTCATCAGTCTTCCCTTCTGCCTCGGACTCATGTACAACTCCTCCAGTCACCGGGTTGGGAGTCACCACTCCTACGGTGGCCTCCGTCTCAACCCTTCCAACGGACTCCTCAGCATCGTCAAAAATTTCGTGCGCCTCCAATACCAGGCGGGAAGGCACGGGAAAATCTATACTCGCATGAGTGCACTCCACAAAATCCTCTACACCGTCAGTCCTGCTCGTCCTCTCCAACCACCCAGTGTAAGTCATCCTGCTTGAGATGGGGTCAAATACCCAAGCAGTACGGGAATAGCGATCAAGGAAGTTCAACGACGTTTCCGTCGTTTGGGTACCCACGGGTGGCATGGGTTTGGGTAACATCTGAGGGCAAAGCCCAAAGTCCACAATATAATAGCAAGGGTCACCGACCGAAATTAACAAATAATCACATAGCATATAATTCACAGCAACAATTATGTCCATGGTATAACATATGATGATGAGGAAAATAATCATGCTCATTTGAATTTTAATGACATATATGCCTTTTCAAAAATATGTGGTAAGTACAATCAACACCTCAGCAAATCACAATCATTAATTCAGAAATTCAGATTCTGGAACCAATACTCACACACATTTAATTTCCACTCATTCATCATATAATCAAACATGACCCACTGGTCAAACCCTCCATGCAATATGTATATGCTTATGTATACAATTTTCTTGGAATCACCAAGGTGCAGTCGCTCAACAGACCAACACAATATGTTTGACATTAACGGCCCTCAAGACCAGGGTGCAATCGCTCAACAGATCAGCATCAGTGCAGATGCTCAACAGTCCAGCACGTTTAACATATACCAAGGTACAATCGCTCAACAGATCAGTACCTAGTGCGGTCGCTCAACAGACTAGCACTCGTGCAATCGCTCAACAGATCAGCACGTGGTTGCGCATTTCAAGGTACAGACGCTCAACAGTCCAGTACCAGTGCAGTCGCTCAACAGACCAGCACCTATATACCAATGTACAATCGCTCAACAAATCAGTACCTAGTGCAGACGCTCAACAGTCCAGCACTCGTGCAATCGCTCAACAGATCAGCACGTGGTTGCGCATTACTCTGTGGCCCATCGCGGGTACCACTTGACTATGCAATGCATGAATATGCAGTGTTTCACTTCTCCATAAACAGAATGCAAAATTAGAAAATTCATGCTTTTCGTCGTGTTTAAAATATCTCAGCACAGTCAGAATTAACATCATCACAATCATGATTAAAGAGTCAATTAATCATTAACACTTTGAAATGTTTTCCCAGACTCTTAAAATTCAACTACAGAGTTTAAAACTGAGGATTTTTGGAATTTTACGAATCTGTATTCGAATACAGCTTCTCTGTATTCGAATACAGAAGCCAAAAATAGTGCAGAATCACACTCTGTATTCGAATACAGCCCTCTGGTATTCGAATACAGAGGCAGTCTCAGTGCACAAAGCAACATCTTTCATTACACCAGTAAGGTTTCAAAGAACTTCATCACCACAACTTCAAAATATCACAAAAAGTTCCATTTTAATTCCCCACAACAATCCTAACATTCCCCAAACACTCAGGGTTTACAAAACACTCTTAAAAACTTGAAATTTTTGGAAACTCGAATCTGTATTCGAATACAAACTCCTTGTAATCGAATACAGAAGCAAGAAACTACAATTTTAACATTCTGTATTCGAATACAGCATGCCTATAATCGAATACATAAGACAGAACCTTGAAAAATTCAATATTTTCTTTAAGATCCTTAAAGGTTTCAACACTTCATCCTCTCCTCTTCAAAATATTTCAAGAACTCCTTTTAAAATCACTTTAACCCTTCTCAAGGTTTCTTAATACTTTAAAATGCATATTACAGTGTTTAAAACTTGATTTTCTGAAAAACACGAATCTGTATTCGAATACAGCTTCCTTGTATTCGAATACAGAAGCTAAAAACAGTGCTTCTGGGAAAACACGAAGCTGTATTCGAATACAGAAACTGAAACTAGTGAAAAACAGCTTTCTGTATTCGAATACAGCATGCCTGTAGCCGAATAGAGATGCGAATACAGTGTTAAAATTTCATTTATGTATTCAAATACGACATGATTGTAGTCGAATACAGATGCTAAGTCAGAAGCAAAAATCCTTCCTCTGTATTCGAATACAGGGGCTCGTATTCGAATACAAGTTTGAAAACTTAAGTAAAATAGAAACTTGACAGGTTGTAGTCAAATACACACATGTTGTATTCGAATACACCTTCGAAAACCAGTGGAAATTTCCTGAGATTTCAACCCTTTTCAAATTGTTTTCTTTTAAAAACAACAACCAACACCAAAACAGATTCAACACTTTTCCAGACAATACTTTTTCCATTAAAAATCCCTTTTCTTTTTAAAACATCAACATCACCAGAATCATTTACAACAGAAATAGAATCAAAATCATTAACACCAAATCATCTAGAAATAGAAACAGAATGATCAATTATCAGAAACATCCAGATTTTCAAACCATCAGAACAACACATAGCATTTCAGCTTTCTCAATATCAGAATAACATGTAAGCATTTCAGCTTTCACACACATCAGAATAACATGCAACATCACAGAGCAACAAAACACAACAGAATGCATTTTTGCATTTCAAAACCATTTTCGAAACAGTTTTATGAACATGCACTTTTAAATCATGTTTGAAATAACATTCAAGACATTTTCCACTTTCCCACATAAACAACACAACTTTAGTGCATTTAGCCCAACAAAAACCATCACAGAATCATCACATATCAACAAAAATGCAATTTCTTCATTTTTCAAGATGTCATTTCGAAAAAATAGTTTTTCTTTCAAAACAGAAATGAAATAACATGCATTTACAGCTCTAATGCAACTAGAAAGTTGGAAGGTGCCCTTACCCTTGCTGCGTGTCTGCTACTTCTCACGTCTCTGTTTTCGTTCCCGTTTATGCGCCAAAATTCGGTGAAACTGCTGTCTGAGTTTGCTGCTATAAAACTGGGTTCCCTAGCTCCGTAATGGTGTGGGGAACAACTTTAATACTGAGGGTTTTCTGGTTTGGTGTTTGTATTTCTAGTTAATGGAACTTTTAAGGAACTCTCTCTTTGGTATTTTTGAAATCGTGAAACCGTGTTTCAGGAAAACAGGAGGCAGAAATGGGAAAAGAGGTTACTGTTACATGCAACACTATTACATGCAAAATGGGGAGATGTGAAGTTCTGATTTCTGCCCTGCCTCCTCACATGTACTTATAGAATGTACTCAAGTGCTACCACCTCAAAAATAATAATAAAATAATGCTGGATTCTTCCAGCACTTAATCCTTTTGCAATTAGCCACTAATCCTTAATTAATGGAGCGATTAATTTAATTACTCGAAATTAAATTAATTTAATCTTCATCCAATAATTTTAATTCATCTTCCAAAATAAATATTTATATATATATATATATATTTACTCAAAACATACATATATTAAATATTTTACAAAAATTCCCAAAATACCCTTGACATTAATTCCATAAATTAATTCTTAATTTTAAGGGTCTTACAATAAGAGGCAAAAATCAGATGATATCATTAGAGGATACTATCAGAGGCAGAAATCACGCACGTGAAAGGTTTGCAACTTTAAAAACCCAACAACAACAACATCAGTGTGCAAAAAACAACAACAACAACATTGTACTTACTTGTTGAAAATGTGATAGTGAAGAAGTTGTTGATGACGATAATGATTGAAGGTGTTTGAAGAAGATGAAGATGATTGAAGAAGATTGATGATTTTCGTGTGGACTTTGATGAAGATTATGGAGTTTGGGAATTAGGTTTATAGAGAGATGATTGAAGATGATAGAGATGAATTAGTTTGGGAATTAGGATTTGGAAATACATAAGGGTATATTCGAAATTTTGATTTTTTACAAAATTTGAAAAATAAACAATCTCTAAATTATTAATTTCAAATGATTAATAAATTTCAATCAAAGAAAAAATGTATGTGAATATCTATTTAAATTTTGATTAAAACAATTCTAAATTAGACTTTCCTTACCTTATTTTACTAAATTATAAATTACTATAGAGCCTATTTTGCTAGGAACTAAATACTTAGGATTCTTTTATTACAACTTTTTTCATAATATAATCACATTCTTCAAACAAAATAATCACTTTTAAAAATTTATATCTATTTACTAATTTTTTTAAAAAAATTAAAAACTAATTTTTTTTAAAAACAGTTTTTAATAACTTCTCAAAAAATTTATTTCATAACTGATTTTTTTTTAAATAATATTTAAATTATAAAATATAAAAAAGTTACGACTTTAGAATCTATAACAAACATCTCTTAAAATAAATAAAAAATGAAACACATATTATAAGACCGAAATATTTATTTACTGTGAAAGCAAGACTTTTTCTTCCTTCTGCTTCCCACTCCGTCTTCGTCTTCGTCTTCTCTCTGTATATTTCTCTCTCTCTCATCTTTAACAACTACACATGCATCGGGTATCTACTATCTTCTATACACTTTCTTTTGTTTACGATCTATTTCGATTTTATCATTTTTTTCGAATTTAAATATTAATCGGAATTACTCTTACTTAACCTTTATTCATAACCCCATTTTAGTTAAACTAATTGGGCTGTGTTTATATTTTTTAGTTTTGATTTAAAAATTTCAATTTTACTGTGTTTTGTGGATCTTTGACTTTACTTCAAGATTTTGAATTTTTTATTTTTAATCTGTTTTCAGATGTTGTGAGTGATTAAGTATGTAGTTCAAGATTTTGAATTTTGACTTAATATTAATGTTTTTTGGATTATTATTGATGTAAGAGTTTGTAGACTCTGTGATCTGAGTTCTCGTTATTTTGTTTGGTTGTAAGATCTGGTAGGGTTACTTTTTAGACATTTAGGACATGTTTTGCTGCAAAAGTGCTTATCATGTTTCGATTGACTTACTTGAGTTTATAAACAATTTCTATAGTAAAGTCAAATTATTTTTATATCAACTCTAAACTGTTGGATTTACACTATCAGTCAATGTAAGCTCTAAATTGTTCCTATACATTGTTGGTGTAAGTTTTTACATTATCAGTCAATCACAACCGTTAGATCATTAGAGATATTTAAGTTTTACCATAACTACATCTAAGGTCATATTCATGAATGTTTGTGATGTGTTGCCACTGTAAAACTTTTTATACCGACAATATATGAGAATTAAACTCTAAACTATTTTTATAAACTATCTTGAAAAACTTATGAAAATATGCTGAAAACAACTTATTAACGTGTCATAAGTTTTTATTTTTGAAGAATTAACATGTCATAAGTTGTTTTCCTAAACTCTTCCAAACTGTCTCAAAAGTGTATATTAATCCAAATATGCCATTTATTTTATCTTTTGTTATAGAAAAAACTTATACATAAAAGTGTTGTCTAATAACCGCTACAGCGACGCTATAGCGTTACAGTATAGCAGATTTTGAACAAATAGCTATTGCTCCGCAATACACTATTTGGTACAAAGTATTGTCAAATAGCAGCTATAGCGGAATTTTGACAAACCGCTATTTTTCGCAATCCGCAATTGACAACACTGATACATAAGTACTTATATGATAAGCGCTTAGTAATTTATTTATCTGAATAGGGTCTAGTTGATGAGTTTTGTTTTCTTATTTATATGTTGCTTGTTGTTATTACTTTATCTACCTTACTAGTAGTTGTTTCTTTACTAAAAGAATATTTGTCTTTGTTCATGTGAATAGTCAAGTAGACTTTTTGCAGGTAATGAAGGATTTCATTCATGATTAACTGAGTCGAAGGTCTGTGTTGGTACCCTTGGAGGCCTTCGATTACGTGGCTGACAAGTTTCTAGCCCTTTGATCGGTTTTTGCCTATTAATTGAGGAGTTTGTTGGATCCTTCTTTACCTAAATCTTCACTGCTTTTGTTTTAGACAAGACTTGAAGACTGGTTTGTTTGTTTGATTTCGATAATAACGGGATATCAGTGCTTTTTCGAGATCAATTTAACATCCGAGACCCAAAAAAGAGACGGAGAGAAGCAAAATTGAAGTAATTTTTCTGTTTTGCGATCCTAGCAAGTGGAATTGATTGCAAGCTGATACAAGAAATATTTATTACACGATTCTTCAATGGATTTGATTCAAAATAAAGTTCATTACTGTTGTGTTTCTAAAGGAAACCACATCTCGTATGCATATAGTGGTGGAGACCAAGAAGTTGAGAATGTCGTAACCTCGTGCTTGGAGGCGGCTCCTTTGTTTCACAGGTGGTATTTTGAGACAATAGGTAAAAGGACTTACGGGTTTCTTATGGAAGACGGGTATGTTTACTTCACAGTTGTAGACGAAGGTCTTGGTAACTCGGTAGTTCTTCGGTTTTTGGAACATGTTAGAGATGAATTCAGAAAGCTAGCTAAAAAAGGTTCAAGGGGATTTTCGCCAAACATGAATTCGATTTACGTTCAAGAGAAACTGGTTCCTGTCATTCGGAATCTCATCACTTCGTTAGAGAATGTCTCACGTAGCAGTAGGAATTGGAGAGACGAAACTTCCTCGTCTTCTCATGTGGATCTGTCTCCATCACCGAGTAATTTGAACGGACAAATCGAAGGCGCTGTTTCAACAAAAGCCCCTTTATTGGGAAAATCTAGCAAGCCAGAGAAGAAGAAAGTAAAAGATCATGTGATTGCAATGAGAGATATCGAATTAGAGGAGCATAGAAAATCTACCGATAGAGGAACAAGGACTGATTCGGGAAATCTTGATAGTATTAGCCAAGGCAGTGCAGGTGCATCGGTTTCTTTGCAAAAGGACATCGGTTCGATGAGGATGAGATCCGGACCTCAGAACGTTCGTAAGAAATGGTGGCGCCAAGTACGCATTGTTCTAGCTATCGATGCAGCTGTATGTATAATATTATTCATCATCTGGTTAGTTATATGTCGCGGTATATCATGCATTCGATAGAATTCAATCGTTTTACGCGACTCCGAGTTTTATCGTTAAATTAGTTTCTTTAGTAGAGCATGTAGTTGGAAATTACATATTTATCTTGTTGGTAAGATCTATTTTTAGGCACGTGCTTCTTGTATATGAATTTTGAAAAGATTTAATGTTTTGGCCTGTTTCTATATTTTTCTTTTATGTATACATACAGAGATTATTGTTATTCTCATGTTTTATCTGCAGAATAATTGTGCCATCAAAATCCTTAGGTTTGTTATAACTAACTACCTTTCTTGAGTTAAACAATTATTTTGATTTTTAAATGTGCGAGAGTCTCTCTGAATGCACCGAAATTAAAAAAAATACATAAATGTGTCTTTTGTTACTCGTTAGTTAGTTTGGTCGTCAAATATGTATTTCTTTAGTAAATTTGCTCTTTGAATGTGTCTTGTGATAGAGAATTTGACAACATTTAAACATCAAAATAATTGTTCACTTTGCCTTTTTGTGCTCAAACATGTTGCTCATAAAATAGACTTCCAAGATATATGTCTAAAGAAGTAATTCAGTTTAGAGTTAGAAGTTAAGAAACTAACTACCTTTTTTTCTAATTAAGTAGTCATGCCTATAAATAAGTCAAACTACTTGTTAAAGAATTTTGGTTAACATAACTTGTAAATTTTGATTTGCAATTTAAATCCATTTTTTGTGTTTTTTATGGTATGTGACTAGGTGGAAGAATTTTAGAAAATTCCAAGTATATGATCAGTCAATGAATAAATCTTGACATTATTATCATAAAATTAAATTAAATTAAATTGACTCATAAGAGCTCAATTATAGTGTCAAATGTCAATGTCATTAATTGATTTTATGTAGAATTGAACACGTGTTCCATTCATTTAACTATAAACAAACTAGTTAATCTCAGATGTGGTGCTGAAGAACTAGTATGATTTTATAATTTGAACTTTTTAAATTTAATAAAAAATATTCTTATGCCAAACAAAGTTTGATGTCAACTTATAATAAAAATCTATGTAGTTTTCTTTAACTTCATCATGTGGATTATTATTTTTATTTTTAGAGAAAATGAAAGGCAGAAACCTAATTTACATTCATAGACTAGTAAGAATTGTTGATTTTTTAATAAAACAAAATAAGAATAGTTGATTTTGTTATTTTATTACATCGTCGTAATTGTCATCGTAAAATAATTATATAATTAATGATTTATATTTGCTCTTAGTGTAAAATGATTTACACCAACAATGTACAATTTTTAATCTCTCATCTTAATCATTTTTCGTTATGTTGTTATGATGTATAATATATATGTTTGTTTTATCGTTGTCCAAATTATCTTATAGTTAAAAGTTAGACACCAATCTTTTTAGGTATAGAAATCCATTTAACATTTAAGAGGTTGATTTTGTGAGATATGTTTTGTTAACTTAACCTCATTGTTTTCCTTAAAAAAAAGAAAAAAA
The DNA here is from genome assembly GCA_037974295.1 of Cicer cuneatum. Taxonomy (NCBI): domain Eukaryota; kingdom Viridiplantae; phylum Streptophyta; class Magnoliopsida; order Fabales; family Fabaceae; genus Cicer; species Cicer cuneatum. The sequence goes on along the minus strand of JBBPBO010000004.1, from coordinate 54,797,023 downwards.
ACTTTACCTCATTGTTTTAGCAAAATATTTGTGTTCTATTTTAAGTTTTTATTTTACTATATTAATTTATTGTCATCTTATTTTACTCGGTTAAATAATACTCATGGTCCCTTAACTTAATTTTAGTTAATGTTTTAGTCTTTTATCTTCTTTTTTTTCCTGATTTAGTCCTTTATTTTAATTTTAAGTGACAATTTAATCTTTTATGTTTTAAAATGTTAACAATATTATCTTTTTTTTTTTACAAAATTCAAAAAATTCATCAAAATTTTCAACCAAAACCCATAAAATTAATTATATTCTTTAATATAATACAAATTTCATCAAATTCGTAACTCAAATATTCAAATAAACTCATATTTTTATTCTTTATTTGATTTTTAAAATTCCATCTCTAACAACATCAAATAAAAAATGAAAATATGAGTTTATTTGAAGATTTGAGTATCAAATTTGTATTATATTAAAGAATATAATTAATTTTATGGGTTTTGGTTGAAAATTTTGATGAATTTTTTAATTTATTGTAAACAAAAAGGATAATATTGTTGACATTTTAAAACATAAAAGATCAAATTGTCACTTAAAATTAAAATAAAGGGCCAAATCGAAAAAAAAAAAGATAAAGGACTAAAACGTTAACTAAAATTAAGTTAAGGGACCACATATGCTATTTAACATATTTTACTCTAAACCTTTATTAATATTTTCTAATCTATTGATACAAAAGATAATAAAGGATATACTAGAAAACTACACAGTACTTATACTAAAATATATGATATTAATTACATTTATTAACAAATATTTTAAAATCTTAAACAATGCTATATAAAATGGAAATTTGGTTCTTTTTGTAAAGTGAAAATTTGAGTCTTTTTCAATTAACTCGTATTTTATTACGATGTAACTATTGTTCACTCTTAATTTATTTATTTATTGCTGAATGTTCGCTCTTAATTTATTAATTGATAGTTAATAAAATTTATTTTATACTCTAAAGTAGATTATTGATCGAACTAAATTCATAAAATGGAATAGAGGGAGTAGTAGAAGGATTAAATTTTTTTAAAGTGAATAATAATTGATAAATAAATCAAAAGATTAATATTATATACATATATATATGATTATTTATAAATAGATAGTTATAATTTTAACTTTTTATTTGTTCACTTTAAATTAGCCAACTTTCTATTAGAAACACTTATTATTGTTGGCTTATTCTCAAAACACCTAAAGTTTGGTTGACCATTTCAGAAAATTTAAAAGCAAGTCTGCCTAGTTGAAAAATGACATGCTTGTCTTTCTTGTTTGGTTTTATGTTATTTGCATTCACTTTAAGAATTCAAAGAAAATATATAATATTCTATAAGTGGTCATTTTCAATTATGATATTCATACATAAATTATTTTACTCTAAATTCACTTCTCATTCAAATTAACTTTTCAAAAGCTAAGATCATTCAAAATAAAGTTTGTAAAGACAAAATACATATATGATAAGCTTCTATATTTTGTCTTGATTCATTATTTTGTGAGTCAATATGATAGGATTGGAAAATCTTATTTTGTTTTTTTTAATAGATATTTTAGTTCTTAAAATGATAATAGTTGGTAAATTTAAGTCATTTAAAATTATAAAATACCAAATTATTCCTTTAAATTAAATAATATCAATCATTTTAATTATTCTATCAAAATATTTCTCTTGTAAACATCTATCAAACCAATAAAAAAACATATATATTGACTTAAATAGTTTTGGTCAGTTAAAACAATCATATAATTTTTAAAATTGTGGTGTAAAATTTGAAGAAAAAAAAACAAAGTTGATTGATATGTTTAATTTAAAGGACTAAGTTCACAAATTTGATGAGCTAAATTGGTTGATCATTGAAATTTTAAGGAAAAAAATGTCTATTTATTTGCAGTATATTCAATCATATTTTTTAATTAAATTTTGGTGATTGTTTATCCAATTTTTAATGTTTACTTATTAGTGCGAAAAACACTCTCGAAATCACACTTTTGATAATATTTTTATCAATTTTTAACTATCAAAAATTAGAATTCGAAAATTTTCTAAATCTAATGTAAGATATGGATTGGAGTAAAGAAAATTTAAACTTGAGACCATTTTGGGGCGGTGATTTATCATTCACCGCCAATATTAACTCTAAATGTATAAAAAATACCATCGAATTGGAACTTCTGATAACATTATTAAATGTTATCTTTTATTATCAGATTAAAGTTTTATACGACCGAAATTCGAAATGAGAAGTAGCATAGCCCTTTTGGGACAACCTGATCGGACTTCAAATTTGGCCCAATATTTTCTGATGGGCTGGACCATTTGGTCAACAACCAATACTGGATTAAGGAGTGTTTGTTTAAGATTCTAAAAATAAATCAACTTTAGCTATGTTTGTGTATAAGTTTTTTTTCAAAAACTATTTTGTTAAAAAAAATGATTTTTATGTTGGAAATGAAATAGTTATTTTGATTAACTTTTGAAGAAAATACTTTTTATATAGAAAATTAAGAAATACCAAATTTCTTTTAAACATTGAATATTGAAAATATTTTAGTCTTATCAATTCTGTTCGGTAATTATTGATAGAGATATTTCATTTAAAAAGTAAATAAAGGTAAAATGTCTCCGTGCACAATCATCAAATAAAAATTATTTTTATACAATTTGTGATGAACATACTTAAGTTTGAGCATGCAAATTATAGGTCAGACCCAAAAATATTTTGACTATTTTAAATGAGAAATTTATCACCTATCTCTCTACATGTACCTCCCACCCCTCAAAGAACATATATTGTGTTTGTTAGGACTGATTTTGCAAAGAGAGGGATAGCAGTGAAAGTAAGCTCAAAATCTTTGTTTTTCCCAATCTTACCCTCTGACACAGTTATTTGACTCTTTTTCTTGTGTCTCAATTTCTTTTCTCCGACAACACACCATGGATGAAGATCTCAAAGAAAAATAAATTAAATAACAAATAAAAGAAAGCACATTGAAGATTGGAGGGAGTGGATAAGGATGGGTAGAAGAATCCGGAATGACACTGAAGGGAACCAGGGGTGGGATAATTAAAATTAAAAATTTAAAAGTTAAGTTAAAATCAGTTAATAGGATAAATAAAAATTAAAAATATAATTATATCAATTTAGTAAATTAAATTAACTTAAATCAATCAAAATAATTTAAGATATTTATACTAAATTAACTAAAATTTTAAAACATTAAATAATAATTTTATTGGTTTAATGATGGAGCAATATAAAAGGTATTTTTGTCACTATAAAAGAATATATACTTCTCTCTTCTCACGTTCTATTTAACCAATAAAAAAAAAAGAGACAAACATACTTCTCTCTTTTATATTTCTCTCATCTTTCTTTTATAGCAAAAAATCTCTCAAATTTACTATATTTTTCACCTCTTTATCTCTTCTTTTACTCTTTCTCTCTTCTCAATTCATTCTCACAATCAAACACACTCATAAATAGACATTTTTACCCATACTACTTGATAGTTCAAATTTTTGAATTTTTTTTAGAAAATTCAAGAAAAAATACATTTCAAAAGTTTTGAATTCATCCAAATTTTTTATATTTTTTTAAAATTCAAGAAAAATTGCATTTCGCAAGTTTCACATTTATCCAAATTTTCGATTTTTTTTAAATTTTGGAAAAATTGCATTTCGGAAGTTTAATAAAAAAAATTCTAGAAAAATTTGAAGGTGCAAAAATACTAGAATGGGAGGTTGCATTCTTTTTTGCCTTATTAAAAACTTCTTTTAAAAAATCTGGTTTGGAATACTATAACAAATATAACAGAATAGAGGCAACGATAAAACAAAGTATCAGGGCTGAATAGAAAACATCAAGATTTATATTAGTTCATTACCAACATGGTAGATACGTCCAATTCTCTTACATAGAAGGATTTATCTACTAATTAAGAACTTGAATTACAACACCTAACCATACAAGTCAGTCTTCTCAACTTCCAGCATAAAACCTACAGACCATTGAGGCACTACAACACCTTGACCCAACGAGTCAAGTCTTATCAACTTCCAACTTGAAAAATCTACAAGTCGATGAGGCAAAATAGCCACTACCAGGATGAGTTACAAATGAGTGAAACTTGGTTGTGTGTTGCTTCTTCTAAGTAGAATGATTACAATGAATTACACACTTAAAACAAAGCACTAAGTGATATAAATTGAATGAGTACCTTTGCTTTGAAACTGAATACTTAGAGAATTTTTTGCGCTCGTAAGATTTTCTGAGTTGTTGTATTTTGTTGTCTTCTTCAGAATTGATCCCTTTATATAACATGAATTAGGATTTCAATACTATCCCAAAAAAATTTTGAGTGTATCTTCCTGGCGTGAGGTCAACAAAGATCTTCACAAAAAGTAAACCTTGATAGATACAGTTTGAGAATATGATCGTTGAAACTTGATTAATTCTAAAACAAATCTTGTAGAATGATTATGTGTGAAAATGCCCAGTTAGAGTTTGAAAGTAATTCTCCTTGAATCTTCTGACTTTATCTTCCTTGCGCAAGGTGAACATATATCTTCACAAAAAATAAGTCTTGATAAATACGGTTTGGGAATATGACCGTTGAAGCTTGATTAATTCCAAAACGAATCTTTAATCAAATCTTTTAGAATGATTATGTGCGAAAATGTCCAAATAGCGTTTGAAAATAATTCACCTTGAATCTTCTTTCATACGCTTGTTTAAGAGCAGTGGGAATAGATCCAAATCTGTTCTTGGACTATCAGACTTATGAAACAGCTTAGTCTTCACTCAGAACATTGACTTTCCACCAGAGTCGTTGACTTTCTTCATCATAAGATAACTTGATCAACGGAGTTAGATGTTGTGTTGCTTGGTTCAGGTAGTTAGAGGTTAAGTGACTAGAATATCACTAGAAGGGGGGTTGAATAGGGATATTTGGCGTTTAAAATTTTCTTTTAAGTTTTAAAGCTTTATCCTCTTCTAGAGGATGAAGGTTAGAGGTTAGAAATTCAAGTTAAGTGAATGAACAGATTAATTGTAAAAGAGAGAGAGTGATTGGAGATTGACACACACAGCTTTATACTGGTTCACCCAAAAGGGTTACGTCCAGTCCTCACCCACTTGTGAGAATTCACTAAAAACAGTCAACCTCTCTCAGAGGTTAATTACAGCCTTTGTGTTTTCAAGCTTCACCAAACTTACAATATCTTCTCACGAATTTCTACTATTTCTAAGTGTAACTCACTTAGAAATTACTGTAAGTTTGAAGGTGTTTTGATGTTTCTCTTAACTAGCACTTTCTAAGAGGATGATTCAAAATCTAGTGTAATACAATAGAAAGTGTGAAGAGAGGATGAGAATGACACTTGATAGCTCTTGGCCTTTTTATCTTTGATTGTTGTAGTTGTGTCCTTAATGAAGAAGGTCTTCAATCCTTTTATAGAGTTGAAGATAGACTAACAATGGTTCTTGATGCTTCATAACCGTTGGGCACAGTGATCAAAAAGGTCAAGGTCTAGTCTTCTAAATTACAGAAATGCCATCCAACTGTCTTTTGTCTTGTTTGATTGCAGGAGGATGAGAGTGCAGTTCATCCTCGTATGGCAGATGCAATCCTTTTGGAAGTCCGTGTCTTGGCTGTCCTTTCTCTTTCTCCAAGGCATGCCAGGTTCTATTTTAGGCTTTTGTTTAGTTTAACCTTTATGTGTAGGTGTAAAGGTAGAACCATTTTTATCATAAGCCTATGTATTAGAGCTAGAGGTCCATTATACTATATTCCAAATATCTGCGCTCATCCTCTGCCTTTCTTTGTTGCTTCAGTTGACTTGTTTGTCTTTCAAACTTTAATTACTGAATTGACTTTGCACATGGAAGAAAAATACAGATAACATGATTCTGGACAAAGTCGGTTCATCCTCTTTGAGGGGTTCATCCTCTGGTCCATCCTCTTGTTTGAAACCTTGTTGAATTACAAAGTTTTTATCTTATTTGAAGAATAACCTGTTTTCTAATTATAAAAAACTCAAGAGCACAGATTAGATATAACAAGAGTCATAATCAATCAATTTTGTTATCATTAAAACCATATGAGAGAGATTTTGTCTCAACAAGAGGTAGAGCTGCATGACTTAGAGTTAGTGGCATGAGCAATGTCACCTTGTTGCATCTTTATAATATGTTGCGTTTCAAAGGTAGCATCTTGGAACAAGTTGAAATCTTCAGAGCGAGTGAAACATGAGTTTCATAGGCAACTCAAATGAAAGCTTCAGAGTTATTGTAGTAGGCGCTTCAAAGGCGTGCTTCAAACTTCAGAGGCATGCTAAACAACATGGTTGACAATCAATCTGTGCAACCAGAACATTGGCATAGGGTCCCAATTTTTTTTATAGTATACCCTCATCTTTGAAAAATTACATTGATATTCTTAATTTTGTACACTGAACACTCTAAAATTTTATATTTGAACCTTATGCCTATAATAAATACTCAGTTTTCCACCAGTGTGGATTTGTTACAGCAGCTATAGCCTACCATGTGCCACCACCCACAACCAAATGTTAGAATCTTGATGTTAGGGGCCTAATTTTTAGATTCAAACAGGGCCTTCAAAAACATTAAAACGACCCTGCTAAATAGAAGCATGCTTTTAGTCTTCAGAGGTAGACACGCAGAAGCTTTAGAAGCACATTGGGCATACGCTTCAGAGGCAGATGCACACACATAACATTACATGTAATAACCACAGTTTGAACGTTGCGTTGACTTCCTTTTACTTCACTTGACTTTGATGTCTTTGTTTCCTCTAAAATCTTCGTTTCCTCTGATGTTTTGTTTCCTATGAAATCTTCACTTCCTATAATATCGTATCTTATGTTTTTTGGTTCTATTTACCGCACACTCAATGAAATCATTAGTGCAATAAATTATTCTCACAAAATACTTTTGTTATCATCAGAACATGATGAATAAATTGTTCCTATAACCAACCTAGTTCCAACAAAATTGCATTTAAGAAGTTTAACATTCATCCATATTTTAGAAACTTTATTAAACTTTTGGAAACATTGTGTTTCGGAAGTTTTACATTCATCCAAAGTTTCAATTTTTTTTAACATTTAGAAAAATTTTATTTCAGAAGTTTCATATTCATCCAATGTTTCGAACTTTTTCGAAACTTTTAGAAAATTGCATTGTAGAGGATTTACATTCATCTAAAGTTTCGAAATTTTTTTAAACTTTTGAAAAATTGTATTTCGGAAGTTTTATATTCATCAAAGTTTCAATTTTTTTAAACTTTTAAAAAAATTGCATTTCGAAAGTTTCACATTCAACTAAATTTTTTATTTTAAAATACTAAGAATATACATTTTGAAACTTTTAAATTTAACCAAATTTTCAAAATGCAGAAAAATAATTTAGTTGTATTTCAAAAAATTCCAAATATTTAAAAAAGACAAAAATTTATTTTCATATACTTTAAGTGGATGAGAGATAAATGTGAAGGAATGAGTGGTAAATTTCTTTCTTTAAATGTGATGGACTAAACTGCAAAAAGACCCATAGAAGACTTGGCTGAGCTTGCAAATTATCAGTCTAACACTTAGTTTAACCCAACTAAAAATTATTTTGTCTAAGACAATTTGTTGTGTGGGACAACTGATTTACTCACAATCCATATCGGCTAAAAGAAATTTGAAATTAAGATTGAAGTCAGATCATGTTGTATCTTTGGCATTACTGCCCTTTGCATAATATTTTGGTACATATATTTTACGTATTCGAAATCATCATTTGATTAACCACATAATGAAGTAATATATTATTTGTCCTAAAATAAATATTGACCGAAATTGTGATCTTAAATTTTGGAGAAATTAAAACTAAATGTAAAAGAAATTAAAATTAAAGAAACATATAAGGATCAAATTTTTTTATTTTAAATTATCAGAGACCAAAACAAAAATGGACTCATCCAAATATAAAATTAAAATTAAATATAATTTTGTAGAAAATAAATTCAAACTATTATAAATTTATCAGGAGAAAAAAATTCTAGAAAATATTATAGGTACGTCTCATTCATTATTTGGTAGCTACATCATAACATAATATATACGAGAATGATGTCCAGTTTATTTTTAGGATATTATTACATTAAAATTTATATATAAAAATACAATATTTTTTATTTTATTTCAGTGAGTCGTAAGGCAGAAATACGACTGTCTAAAAGATTTTTTTTCCTTCTATCTGCATTTTGGAAATGCAACCATGTGTTTGCAATTTTGTTTTAAGAAATAATTAATTGTTAATTTATTAAATTGGAAAAAAAAATCCATTCCACGTTGTCATGCAAATTAAAAGAAAATCACAAACCCTATTAATGATTTACTGTAGAATTTATATATCGTAGGAATAACAATAAAATTCGTACTTGCGGATATCCACTTAAATTCGTTTTAATTTGAATGGAGAAAATTTGTTTTGATTAAGTATGGGTGTGAGTTTTCTCTAAAATTAAAATTTAAGACGAAGATAAGTGTGTTATATTCAATCCGCAATCGCTGCTGAACCCGTCCTACTAATAATATTATTATTATTTTTAATGTTTTTATACATGTACATATTTCATATTTTTTTAAATAATAAAAATTATAATTTACTCTCTATAAAAAATATGATTTTAATATTTTTTTTAAATTTTATTATTGTATAATAATTATTATATTAATTATAATAAATATAATTTTTAAATTTATTATTTTGTATATATGAATTGGTGCGGGTGCAGGGAAACTCGAACCCTATCGTGAGCGGGAGTAGAGACTTAAATTTTACCCCCTATAAGAAACAAAACAGTTGTGGATTTTTTCCGACTAGTTGGATGAAAGGGTGGAGGAGATAAAATCCGCCCTACCCCACAAATTCGGCTTAAGGGTACGGTCTCTAAAACAATATTTTAGACTTCTAAAACAAAATCAAATTTTTGTTTAATAAAAAAGCGTTCAGAAAAGTTTTATACTTAATAAAAGTCTCATATTTTAATTTTTTAATATTAGTAATAATGTCTCATAAACTCTTATTTAAAATTATATAAATATTAATTTTACTAAAATACTATTATAAATTTTAAAATAACTCATAATAAAATTCCCATTAAGTCTCTATATATCTTAGGTTGGACGGACTCTGAATCTATCAATTGTAAAATTTCAATCTTAAACTTTAAATCACAGCGAATATAAACGGAATATGCAGTAATCTATGTAAAATTGAACTAATATGATGGTCAATTGTCACTCACTAGCCTTTGTCCTTTTTGGAAAAATATTGCATAAAATAAGGAAAGCAAAAGGTTCTTTGTATTTTTCGGTGTGGTTTGTGTCTTTGGTCTTATTTACTTTCAATGCATCATCATTATTACACACACAAGTAAAAGCATTTCTTTTTCTTTTTGTTTTGGCATCATGGCATCAAGTTCTAAGCTTTCAAAATTCAACAAGTGGCAACTAAGGGTTACAAAATTTAACTTATTTTCTCGTGAGTTTGAACCTTTATATCACATGTCCTATGCTCTTTTTCATTAATATAAATTTGCAAAAGGGTTAATTAAATTGCAACACTTTCTTAGTGGGACTCATAAATTTGGTAGCTGTGTGTTGTCAATGGCAATCCACATGACACCTTCCAAAATTTAGTGCATCAAACAAGTCAATTATTATGATTTCAATTCCATTGAATGTGATCACCACATTTGGGATGGACATCCATTTAAATGTTGTTACAATTGTAGAATCACTAACGTGAAAGGTAGTTATTGATTAAAAATTAATAAAATAAAAATTTAAAATGAGAATACAAGTTTAGTGAAAAAAAGAATACAAGTTAAATATTATTCAGTGTAATAAATACACTATTTTCTCATACACACTTACTTAATTTGATACTTTGATCAATACTCTAAAAAAACACTTATTACCACCACGTCGGACTCAAACCAAAAACTAAATTTATATAGAAATTATTTATTTAAATAAAAAAGAATAAAATATTTTATAGTCGACCCAAAAAATAACGCTAAACCACGTAAGGAAAAACACTCCTCTAATTGACTATGTTTAGGTTTGTGGGCGGCAACTGACAAACCAATTCAACTGATAAAAAGATATTTTATAATTACTAGAAACATATTTAATCATTCTCTAAATTATGTAATTAGAAGACAGACATATGGACCATAAAGAACAAAATATTTGTGCAACCTAGCAGGGAACTGAACCAACAAATACAAAATAAATTATTGATTTCCCCTCAAATCTTTCAATCATGGTTACTTCACATTCACTACAAGTTGGAAAGTTATTTTATTTTAGATTCAATTGTAAGTGGTTAAAAATTTCACATAGATTATAATGAGAAAAATATTAGACATATAAAGTAAATGACATATATACTAATTGTTTTAAGGTTTTGGGTAGAGATTTAATGTCAAAGTATTTTATAATCTTAAAAATTTAGTCTCTTTCGATGACGCTCTTTCGGACTCTCTAACATTTTACACAACAAAGAGATAAAGTAGAATAAAGTACATGAGGACCACGTTATTAAACACTACACCAAAATAAAATGAGGAGGAGAAAATCAAACACAACTATGATGTAGGATTTTATAGAACCACGTTAATTTTTCCACCTATCAAATTTATAACAACGTTATTCATTCACTCCCTTGTTTGTTATGGTAACTCATACTAATTAGGGTTTTAGGCTCTCGGATGAGATCTTATGTTTCTTCACAAACTTCTACACCTAGGTTGAGATTAAAGTGCATTTTGATGTTTAGTTCCATTTAAACTTTTTCAATCATGCTAAAAGATTTATACATCACCTAAAATGAGACTCATAGTTTAGAGAGATGTGATCAAGAGAATTCTCACACTTAATATTTTAGTTAAAAAAATAGTGGGCCTCATCCAAAGAGGGGTCCACGGTTTTTTGTTTTTGAGTTGCTCTATAGACATATACATATTTAGGACTGACTATCTTCCACTCACAAATTCAATGCATCCACTTCAACTACATGTATAAAATGTATTAAGTGTATCTTTAAAATATTTGTTACCGTCAAGTTATTATTTATTAATTTTAGAGTTAAAGAAGTATTTAATTGCTACAAATTTAATTGTTTTATTTTTAGTTTTTATAAAAAAAAATTATCTTTAGTCTCTAAAAAATTTCTCAATTTTGTTTTTTGTCTTTGTTTTTAAGTTAACTTATGTTTTTTATTTTAATTTTTGAATAATTTTTTCATACATATTGAGAATATTATAAGCATAATTTTATACAAAAATTTAGATTTTTTTCAATTAAATATGAATTTTTAAGCTTTTGACACTTAAAACCTCATATTAAATTCATCTACTTTTTACAAATTTTAAATTTTTGTGAAGAGAACTTTTATAATGCTCTAAATATGTATAAAAAAATTATTTAAAAATTTAAATGATAAATATGAGTTGACTTAAAAGCACAAACTTAAAACAAAATTGAGAAATTTTTTTGAAACTAAAGATGAATAATTTCTTTTAAGAATTAAAAACAAACCTTTTATTATTAGCATTTGTATTGTATCTCTCACTCATCTTATTTAACCAAAAAGTTCAATTTGAGGGGTAAGTATTTCGAATCTATTAAATATGTTCAATTTGAGTGGTAAGTAGTTCGAATCTCTTGAATATGTGAATATGTGATCAATATAGTTCATCTTAATATTATATATATATATATATATATATATATATATTATTTTAAAAGAAATAATTGATAAACATATTTAAACAAAGTTATTGCTCAAGAGGTCCCTTGACTAGTTGACGTAATTCAAAATTTCATATCCATCCTTTATTTAATTTTTATAATAATTGAAATGTAAACAAAGTTGGCTTTTAGTCATATTTTCCAAGCGCCCTCACTATATAAGATTTTAATTAATAGCTAAGAGACTAATTTAACACACAATTTTCCAACTCTAATTTTTTTTCTATAAAAAAATAAATGATTTAAATCTATTTAAACACCGTGTTACAATTACTTCACATCAATGAAATTTCGTCTAATGGTATTTCTTTTGTTGCATAGATCAATGGTTCTGTTGCTAACTTTACAACAATAATGCAATGATCAACGCAAATGACAAATTTAAACGACAAAAAGATATCATTAAACTTTCAAATGGAGAAAAAAAATTCTCATTGCATTTTAATGGAAAAAATTTCTCATTAATTTTTACCAGACTTGAACATGAGGTTAACATGCAAATAAATAAAAAATCATAGAAAAAAAATTCTCGTTGCATTTTAAATGGAAAAAATTTCTCATTAATTTTTACCAGACTTGAACATGAGGTTAACATGCAAATAAATAAAAAATCATATATAAAACTTATAAAATAATAAAAAAGAAAAGACAATTAATATAGAATACATGTGTCTCACTTTAATTGATAGTACATGTGACTCATTTTAATTGATATGACGTGAGTAATTTACCCACACTTATATAAAAACTTGTATAAAGGTAACCTATAATTTACCAATTAATTTACAATTAAATTGTGTATCCATTCAACTCTAACTACTCCATCTGTCATAAATCTTTAATCATTTAACCATATTATTTTTGTCATAAAACTCTAATTCCTTTAGAAAGTTAAAAAACAAATATTAAATTATTTTTATTTTTATTTAATAAACAAAAAATAAAAAAAATTAAATTTTTATTTTATATACAGCTAAAAGAACCTACATTCGGGAAGCAAGGAGTATAATTAAATGAATATGTAAGTTACATTACAAATCTACCAAATTGATGACAAAATAACACAAATCTAAACTAAATTCAGTATTCAGTAGTAGTAGTAGTTGGAATGATAGATACACATAGCTGCTTCTATTTCTCTGTGTCTTGTATATGCGCCTCTGCAACACAACATCATGTTTAATGTTTCTGTAACAAACAACAACATAACAATAATGAAAAGAAAGAAAGAAAATAAACATAGTAGGTGTAGCATGTCTTTAAGTGTCCATCAATTAATATTGATTTTGTAAAATTAATTTTAATGTTTAAATATTTTTAAACTGAATTAATTATCGATTTTAATATAAAATTCATATTTAAAATATATTCTCTACATTTAAATATATCATCATAATTAATTTTACATCTTTAACAAAACTGTTGCAAGTACAGGGAAACTGTGCCTCTCTCTCTCTCTCTCTCTCATCTTTCTCGTGATTTTCATTTCACCCCTTTTTGTGTTTTTCTCTTTCCTCGTTCACTATCTCTCTCTCTCTCTCTCTCTCTCTCTTACACTCTTTCAAACTTCAAACCCTAAACAACAACACCTTTTTTGAACTTTCCATGCTTCTCCTTTAAGCTTACCTTTTTGCCTCTTTCAGTTCTTGCATTTGAATTTTGTTTCAGGTTATGTTTTTTTTTTCTCTCTCCATCCCAAAAATTTATAACTTTTTATTCAACCTCTTTTTTTCTCTCCTTAATAATTAACTTGTTTTGTAGTTTTTTTTTTGTTGCTGGTTTAATTTTCAAGCTTGTTATCAATTATGATCCATGAGGACTATAATTATCTGAAAGTATTTAATTAATTATATTTTATTTATTTTTTCTTATTTGAATTCTCATTTCCATTAAGCTTCTTCCTCTCCAGTTTCAGTCTGGCTTTACATTAAAAATTCAAGATTCTTTCTGGTTTTTCATTTTGTCACTTTGTGTAGTTTAGTAATTTAGTAACAAGAATAAGTTAATGTGTGTTTGGTTTTCCTGCGACAAAAATTGATTTTTATATGAATTGACGGTGAAAAGTTGATCATGGCAAAGGTAAAGTTATTTATGTTTGTATGCATTGAATATTAAATTTGAGGTTAAAATTCAATTTTAGAGGCAAAACCTCCAAATTGTAGTTTAAAGTTAGAATCAATTCTGGAGACAAAATCAAGTGAAAAATGTTTTTACTATTCTAGAATCAATTTTGCCAAGTGGAACCAAACATATACTGAGTCTTTTGTTTTTCCTTGTCTATGTTGCTATATAAAGTATGTAGATTCTACTGCATTAATTATGTCTATAAGTTCTTCACTTGGACTGAAATTCTAAGTTTTAACTAATTTGAATTATTATTACCAAAATTTCAGGTTTGGATGCTTCATTTTGCATTGTTAAAGCTAAGTTTTTGATTTACTTGCAATTCTCTATGTGACTCATCTTTAGAATTAAGATAAAGCTAAGTTGTTGGAAGTTATTTTTTCAACTCATCAAATATGTATACCTCTACCAATACATGTGAGATAGTTGAATCAAGGGAAGACATATTTCCCGAGTTTGAAACGGATGAAAAACCCGAGAGTAGTTGTTCCTACAAATTAGGTAAAAGGTATTCGATCGAGGATGATATTGATCGTCTTTTCCAGGCTATTGAGATTAGAAGTTCATCTAGAGGTAATAGTACGTCAAGATCACAAAAGAGTGCTCTTAAAAGGCCAATTAAGGTTTGTTCGTCGCAGGCATCGGGAATTGGCATCGCAGAGCCTGTTAGTTTGAAGCAGGCACTTAGAGGATTGTGCATCTCTCAGGCATCGGAAATGGCCGCTTTGAAGAGACTTTCAAAGTCGTGTAGTTCATCAAGAGTATCAGAGGTTGGCATGGTAAAAAAGATGGTTGAAATCTCCCTCGTGCCCGAGATATCAACACCGTCTGGTAAATTTCCCGATGTAGCAATATCAAGTACAAGTGCTAATCATTCTATTCCTTTGGTTGATGCAACCAAGTTTTTGTCTCGTGATCAGATTGTTCCTCTTCCACCCGAGGTTGAAGCTGGTGAGCCAACGATACAACGAAGACTTGCAAATTTGTCACCGGTTACTTCGCGAACTGAGGAACTGCCAGAAGTCAGAATGAATCCTGCTTCCTCAAGTAAAGCTTGTCTTGCTTCTTCAATGCCGGATACGGACAAAGATGGCAATTTACATTGTCCTTCTTGTCCACCTAGCTCTAGCAATGATAGTGGAGTGGACAAATCCTCAAGCATTAGTACATGTTTGGCTAAGCCGATTTTCAATAACATGAATTTCCTTAAGAAAAAGGTAAAGAAAGATCGATGTTCTGCATCAAGCTGCGCTACTTCATGTAAGAAAAATGATTTCGGTTCTAGTACTGGTAGTTTGGAGACTGGAAATTCTGATTTTAAGCATCAAGTGAAAGAAAATGATAAACTATCTCCATGCAGTTCAAATCATAGCATTGAAGTTAACTCAATTAATGTTGGTCAAGATTCAAGCAAACATGTTTTCGGTTTGAATTTCAATAAGAGAACTAAGTTTCTAGTTACAAAAGTTGACGAGAAATCGAGATCAAAGGAAAAGGGTGAGTTCTCTCAGAGCTCGAAAAGTAGCATTGGTGAGTATAGTAGTAGCACAAGCATCAGTGAAGAGAGCAATGCAAGCGGTTCGAGTCACAGTGGCCAACGACCACACATGTCAAAACACTTGAGATGGGAAGCTATTTGCGCTGTTCAGCAGAAGCATGGTAGTTTGAATTTGAGCCATTTCAGGCTGATAAGGAAGCTCGGTAGCGGTGACATTGGAACTGTTTATCTTGCAGAACTAATCGGTAGTAGTTGCTTTTTTGCATTGAAAGTTATGGACAATGAATTTTTGGCAAGTAGGAAGAAAATATTTAGGGTCCAAACCGAAAGAGAGATTCTTCAAATGCTGGATCATCCGTTTCTTCCTACGCTTTATTTGCATATCACTACGGATAAGCTCTCTTGCTTGGTGATGGAGTATTGTCCGGGCGGAGATCTGCATGTATTGCGACAGAGGCAAACGTATAAGAGCTTTACGGAGCAAGCGGCTAGGTAGGATTTTTATGATCTTTTCTAGTCTTTCTTCTTACTTAAAGATATCGATTTCCTGTTTTGAAATTTTAGTCTTGCTTAATCACTTAGAAATTTTTAAAATTGTATTGATTAATTAATGTACCCAAAATAATGGTCATGATGAATCTGCAACTTTGCAGGATGTAGATTAAGTATACTAGATTGGTTTATATAATTTGAACATTTTGTACATGCTCTTTACTCATTGTACCGTGCTTATTCAAGTATAAATGTTGGAGTAAATATCCAAATTGGTTCCTAAAATTGTATTGTAGGACTATATCAACATAGTCTTCTACATTATCAAAATTCTGAAATGATCTTTGAAATTGCAAAATGTTAATAATGTCCGTCCCTCTATCTGAATCTATTATCAAATGCATCGTTGACATTTTCAATTTAGTTTCAAATTCATCTTTGACATTGCCAAGGTAATGTCATTACAGTCCTTACAAAATATCAATAGAGGGACAAACCTTATTAACATTTTGCAATTTAGAGATCTTTTCGAAATATTGTTAATGCGGAAGACGAACTTGATACAATCCTACAATTTTAAGGACTAAATTGCATATTTGTTCATAGATGTTATGTTTTGTTGTTCTCATTTTACAAGAATTTTCTTGACTTCAGTAATGCCAATGCATTTGCAGGTTCTATGTTGCTGAAGTTCTTCTAGCCCTTGAGTATTTGCACATGATGGGAGTTGTATATCGAGATCTAAAGCCGGAAAATATCCTCGTACGCGAAGACGGACATATTATGCTGACAGATTTCGACTTGTCACTCAGATGCTCTGTCAATCCAATCTTAGTCAAGTCATCTTCACCTGACGCAGACTCAACAACGAAGATGTCCAGTCCTTGTTTGGGGGCTAACTGCACACACCCTTTTTGTTTGCAACCGGATTGGCAAGTTTCCTGCTTTACTCCTATTCTACTGTCTTCCGGAGCAAAATCTCGAAAGTCGAAGGCTGACATAGGTGCTCAAGTTGGTCCACTACCACAGCTTGTAGTCGAGCCTATCAATGCACGGTCAAACTCCTTCATTGGAACGTACGAATATCTTGCTCCAGAGATCATCAAAGGCGAGGGACATGGAAATGCCGTAGATTGGTGGACTTTCGGTGTATTTTTGTTCGAGCTTTTATATGGAAAAACTCCCTTCAAAGGCCTATCAAATGAAGATACATTAGCCAATATTGTGTCACAAAGCCTTAAGTTTCCAGATACTCCTATAGTAAGTTTTCATGCAAGAGAGTTGATAAGAGGATTGTTGATAAAGGATCCTGAAAATCGATTAGGTTCGGTAAAAGGTGCTGCGGAAATAAAACAGCATCCTTTCTTTGAAGGCCTTAATTGGGCTCTAATACGGTGCGCAGCACCACCGGAGCTTCCAAAGTTTCGTGATTTCGGAACTAGTGTTTCATGTATGGCTGCACAGATGGAGAATGCAAATGATTTAGAAGATTGTGAAGAGTTTGAGTTGTTTTAGTTAGACATGTTTGACTTGGTTTCACAACTAGTTCTCATCCTTGTCACACTTTTTTTTTTTATAGAAAAATGTTAGTCGTGTTAGTATGTTTACTCGTTTGTAGTCAGGGTTGGAACCCTGGACTTCCTTGGGCTGTCAGAGCTCAACCAGCTGAGCTAGGCCTTGGAGACTCGTCCTTGTAACACTAAATATAGCTTATAGCATAGATGTAATTTAAACATTGTGACAAATAGATTAGTATATATGTTTATACTGAATTATAAGTTGCAAATGGATTAAGGTAACATGAAAATTCTTTGGTTTTCGTTTCCATCCATGGCTTTGAGACTATGTCATGCTCTTTTTTCTTTTGAATTTTTTAATCAAGTAGAAGCATCATCACCAAATAATTTTTACTTGTAAATATTTTTCTGTTGGAATTTTTGGTACATTAGACCATGATTTTATTTTATTTTTTGGAAAAAAGAAGTCTTATATTGTGTTGAAACCTTGAAAAACTAATGTACCAATTAAGACTAGCAAATTATATACTATTGAAAAACTAATGCACCAATTAAGACTAGCAAATTACATACTCGCAGCACCCAAATTAATAACATAAAACTGCAAAATAACACCCAAGTTAATAGTATAAAACAGCAAAATAGCACAAAATGACAATATATATTTACAAGTATGACAAAATTCAAGTGTGTGGAACACCTAAGCTTCTCAATTTGTAACGTTGAGAATGCCAAAGTAATTAATTGAAATTTGTAATCGATCAAAGTTAATTTGTCAATTTGAACCAAAACGAACAGCGCACCAAAACAAAAAAAAAGTGTCGCACCAAGATGGGAAAGTAGAAAAAGCGTCACACTCAGACGACGAAATCACAACAAAAAATACGAATGAAAAAATAAATTGTGTTGAAACCACTTATTTAAATAAAATGAAGAAAAAACGATTTTGAAGAGTGATTGTAGACTAAAAAATGGTCTTAAACTTAAACTACTCCTCTTTGATGGAGGAATAAGAAGAGAATCTAGAGTTAAAGTTTGGGAGCGACGAAAATTGTTCTACCTGCGGCTACTATTTACTGGCATTCAAACAACACTATCTTGAGGTAAAGAATTTGACTCGCAGTGACCAATACTCTCTCCGTTTTATTATAATTGTCATTTTGGATAATACACACTTCTTAAGAAAATAATTATTTGTGGTGTGTTTTAGAGCAAAATATTACGTGAAGACTAAAATATTAATGTTAATGGAACTAGTTGAAAGTAGCAGTAATGAACACAAATTATGAACAAAATACTTGATACAATATATATTGTTTATTGTATTTATACGGAAAATTGTTTTTTGTGACACATATACAAATTTATACCATTAACAATTTTAAATACTTTATTAACCACTGAAATGTAAATTAATTATTTATTTAACATATATCTCATTAACTACTAAAATACAAGACATTAACCACTTTAGAGTTAATGAGATACATGTATAAAAATTGGTTAATAACATCTATTTTAGTGATTAATATGATATTCAAAATAGTTAATAGGACAAATTTATATGTTGTTTTAAAAAGTGTTATTAAATTTTTTTAAAAAAAACAATTTTTTGCAAAAAAATAAACAGTACACCATATATATATATATAATACACGAGTTCATGTTAAACATTATTGCAAAGAATCAGCATATACAGAAAGAATTTTATTTCTGAAATATATATCAGAACATTTGCATTGGAGAGAAAAGTTTCTATGTCCTATCCATCACATTTGGTTGATGGAACTTCACAGTTTATTTCACAGAATATTAGAATGGCAACTATTTTGTATATTCTTTTGAGATGTTAACTGTTCTTTGTTTCCATGTAAATGTTAAATCAATTGTTTTGAGCACATTCCAATACTGTTCTAGATTTTCAATTTATTATCATTGTGATTTTACAAAATTAGAAATTGGAGATTCTCACCCAACTCAAATTCACAGCAATTTTTGCAAAATCCAAATACACACTATAGTGTTGTTGGTTTCATTGTCATTGTCATTTATAACCAGTTTCCAATTAAAAAGATTTGTTTTTGGGAATTTTTGTGATTTTCAATTAAATTATTCTTTAAATTCATTGACGCATTTAATACTACCGAAAAATATAAACCGATACACAATTAATTGATTGATTGTTGATGTTGTAGATTATTTTTGTTGGGGAGTCCACCAGAAGCGACAAATATGTAAATTATTTTTGTAAGTTATTTTATAATAAAAGATAAAATAAAAGAATTTTTTTTTTATAAATTATAAACTGTTTTTATAAATTATCATGAAGAACATATGAAAATAACTTGAAAATAATTTATAAATATGTTATAAGTTATTTTTATGAACTCACTCAAATAGTCTCACAAGTGTTTATGTAAATCAATAAATTTAAATAATTCAATTCATACAAATATTTATGTAACTTATTTGTCTCCACTTGCTCCCCCACACCCCAAAAATGGACCTCAATTGGCATTTTTTTTTTTATAAATTTAAATGGCTAATGTTAGTTTTTGTTAATTTTACGCTGGGAGTGGGGTTTGAACCATGGACTTTGTTATCACTACGCTCTTTAACTCTCTCACATTAGCCACCAAATCATCTTATATCCTCCAAGCTTCACAAATATTCCTTTCCATGGAATGATAGCACAAGAGCTACAAGACCACCCTCCTAGATAGGGGCACTAAGGGGAACGATAGTGTATGTTTGGTTTTGGGTTACAAAAATTAATTTTGAATAAATTATTTTATAAAATTGATTATGGTCAAAAGTTAGTTAGTTGAAGGTAAAATAAGTTGTATTTAGATACATTCATATAAAAGTGAGTTAGAATAAAAAACATTAAATTCAAAATCATTTTTAGAAATAAAAACTATAAATTTGAATTAATTATTGAGTTAGATAAATTTTATTCAAAAACAATCAAACATTTTAAAATTAACTATTCACCTTTGGAATCAACTTTGACTCATATAAAAGTGGAACTAAACATACACTAAAAAAATTATGAACTTATAAACATTTATATGCACATTATGAAATTCATCTCAAATAATAGTCTGCGTGGCTTTGTTTCTTTGAGTGAATTATCAATTGTTCTTTTAGTACTGCCTTATTCTCTTAACAAATTTTTCTACATCCTTTTAATTAATTAAATCCATAACTAAAATTGTAAAGAATTTAATTTATGTATATTGTAGGTGTAAATGTTTTTTATATTGTCAATCAATCACAACTTTTAAATCATTATTTTGACTTTTGTCATAATTACTTATAAACTTACATGTTTGAGCATGATTTGTTGACTGTGTAAATTTTTTATCCTGACAGTGCATAAAAATTAAATTCAAACTATAAAAAATCACTGATAAAGAAATGTCAGTTTTTGGTACACCGTAAATCCCTAATAAATAGTATAATTAAATTTAATCATATTTTAGTTGAATTATAAATTCAATTATAGTTTTAGTCTCTCCTCAAATCAATTATAGTTCCTAATAATCATAGATTGGTTGTTTTCCTTGGCCTGTTTTTGTTGCTACGTGTTAGTTTCATGTTTCCTAAAGAAATGGGCTATAGTTGGCACTTTTCATGCCCAGCCCAACACAATTTTTTTAGAATGGTTGCAAAACCAAGAGAATCGTTAACAATACCCTCATAATGGGTAGTGTACTCCTACACTTATACATGAAATGAAAGAAAATTCTCTTATGGTGTAAACCGACCGAAACAAGGGCCTTATTATGTAATTTCTATTACAAAATAAGCTCTATTTATAGGGCACAAGCAAATGGACATTCATTAATGAGTCTAGTGGTCTTAATATTTATAACACTCCTCTTTGAATATCAATTTATGATATGTCTCATTGAAACCTTACTAAAAAAAACTCAATAGAAAAAAAACTTAATGTGAAAGAAAAAAAGTAGAACATCATTTCTATGAGAATTGCCTTATTAAAAACTTTACCGTGAAAATCCAATGGAATAAAACCATGGTGAAGGAAAAAAAGAGTGCATAAATATATTTATTTATCCTTTTCACACAAATAACTTTGTTGAAGTTCAGATCACAACCTGGTAGAAGATCACAAGTGATTACATATTTTCCTAGAATATGCCATGTTATATCTTTTTTAATGTGTCATTGTCTCAACTGAACAATGCATACAAAATTATCTTCATAAGAACTCGTGTAGTCATATTTATGAAACACAAACCATTAGTCTCTTGCAGGTGTTGAATCATAGGCCTAAACCAAAACACCTTTTCGACTTGTTTCATGTTGCTCTAAAATTTCCTCATCATTTGATGATATTGTTGTTGTGGGTTGTTTCACATATCTCCATAAAATACTTGTATTCCTCGTGTAAACAAATAACTTGTTTCTGATCTATATTATTATGAGAATTAGACAAATAACATGTATATCTAATATAACAAAATATATACTTGACTATGTTCTAATGTCGTTGTATATAAAAGAAGTATATGTATACCGGTCTAATATTTTAATAACAAATAATTAGCAAGATACATTAGTGTTTGGTTGTATTGATATATGGTACTTCAGGATCAAATAGAAATCGTAATTTTCTTGAGGTCTAAAAAGACATTGTTCACAATTGGTGACTTTAAAATAATCAACAAACACGACTGATTTTATTTAACCATGTAGAACCATTTTAGGACTTTTATTATATAAGCTTCATAATTCACAAAAATATCCTTCAAATACTCATTTTGTAATCTCAAACAAATCTTTTTCTTTGTTTGATATTCATCTCAAACTATTTCTTTAAACAATCAAATTTCAAATTATGTCATTTCCGTATCCTCATTTAGAAAATATTCATAAAGAATATTACCTAATGTCCATCTAGATTGTTTAGCACATAAAGAGACTTACTTATTTTGATTAAGTCGTTTCTTCAATAGTTTGAATTGTATGTCTCACAGGAATTAAATCGTTCAGGGAGTTTCTTATAATTATCACTATAAGTGAGACATACAAATACGTTGTAACATATCTTTCATATAAATTGAGCCTCTGATGACTATTAAATTTAATCAAGTATGAAAAAGATCTTGAATTTACTTCAGGTGAATATGTATTTTTTCATTCTCATTTTTTTTATTGCGTGAAAAAATCAACCATATCTAATTAGCTTAACATCATATGGAGAGACTACAAGTCCAAAAACCTTTCGCTTCGCAAAACGAGCATTATTTAACTTCAATTGCTTATTTATATTTTTAAAGCTTTTTTTATCTATAATCTATAATAGATTTTTGTTCATGATCCTTATTGTCATTGACCACATATATCGCTATATTATATGCAAAAATACTATCATTGTTGACTTCCTTTTAGTTCCATCATATGATTTATAAAATAATTTATTGAAATATCTTTATTTTCACAAGTTTCAGGTTCCGGGTCCAAACTACTCTTTTGGAATTTTACTCCTCCCTTGGACCACTTTTTTTTTTTCTGTTAGATGTTGACTTCCTTTTGCTTTTCGCTTTTGATGATTTTTATCCTTATGCAAAAAATACTATCAATGTTGACTTCCTTTTGCTTTTCGTGTTTGATAATTTTTATCTTTGGAATCGACTGGTCTCTCATGCTTTATGCGCGATTAAGACTCATTTTCAATATTATATCGTCCAACATGGACATCTATTTTGATATGAGCATTAGCAGTTGATGTTAGTCTTGCTTAACTTTGCAAATGAATTGTGTTTTGAACTTCTAGTTCACATTGCATAATACGATAATCAATATAAGATAATAATATATTTCAAGTAATTCATTTGAACTTCTAGTTCACATTTTTAGGTACTTATTCTCTCTCCCTAATATTTGAAAATTTAATTCATAAATTGAAAATCAGCCTAATGGGATATAAACAAGTCTTGAATTATTTTTTCATGATATTTTATAATATATGAAGATTCATATCAAACATCCAAAAATTCACTGAGATGGAGAATATTAGGATTTTAACCTAAAATCAACTGTAAATTAAGGGGATGACATACATATAGTAACTTGTTGACTTGATGTGAATCAATGTCTCAACATACGTGATTGAATAAATTCAAAATATAATTTAGAAGTTATGATCTCATAAGTATCGATCATACAATTAACTTTAGACATCTAAAGAATGGATCTTCAAGTCCATTTTTTTTGTATGAACATATGCTAAAAGATATTCAATATCAATTTCCATTGATATATGATACTTATTAAATATTTTCTGTAAAGTTTTAAAAATGAGCTCTTAGTCAAATTAGTTGAGAACAAATCTCACATACTTCTGCCTGTGAGTTGCAATAACCATACATGTAACTATTTAGTTGATGCATTAACTAATGTCATAAATTATCTATCTGCTCCATATGATCATGATTGATGTATTGACTCACAAATATCACCTTATATATCTACTAAAAATGTGAGAGACGCATTTCTTCAAACTATCAACTTTCTTTGGGAGCTAGTGATGCACAAAACTTATTAGATTGAAGAAACTTATGTACAAAAGTTAACTATTTTTCTGTTGCATCATAATAGACCGGGATAGTCCAACCGGTCTTGCCAACAACAAAATTTTATATGATTTATAAACTTCATATTTATAACAAGAATATGTATTTCAATTGTTCTAATCATTTTGAATCAATAATGAAGCCCTCACTTCTATGAATAAAGTTTAATTGATCATGTGATCTTTCACTTTTTTTTTATCAATGACCACTTTTTTATATAATCACAAATGTGACAAATATTTTAAAATATTCTTGAAAATATTTTTCCAATTTTGCTACTTTAGGAACATATTTGAGTGATAAAAAAATATATGTATTTTCTCTTATTTTTATTTCTTTTAAATCAATACCAAGATCAAATAGATCTTATAGATTCCAGTCACGGTATAAATGTGTAGTTCTTCACGAACTCAAACCACAAGTATTTTGCATTTGATAAATTTTTTACTACTTCAAGAGAATATTCAAGGAACATAAATAATTTCCTCTGAGTTTTATTTGTTACAAATCATACTAAGATCAAATAGATCTTATATATTTTAATCAATGGTTTAAAAGTTTATTTATTCAATGACTCAACCACTAAACGATGATCAAAGAAATCATATTTTGAGCAATCCAAATCCAACATGGATGCTTTCGTATTAAAATTTTAGATGTTCAAGAACTATACCACAAATTATCTTCATAAGCAATGATCACGAAAATATTTCTTTGAACAATCATACATGGATGCTTCAATATCAAATTTTAGTTCTTTAGGAACTATATCATAAATTATCATCACAATCCTTCACGGATGTTTGATTATTAAACTCCTAGTTCTTGAGGAACTATATAAAAACTTCATAAATGGTGACCTAAGAAAACCACACTCTTGCAATCCTACGAGGATGTTTCATTGTTAAATTCTTCTGGAATTTATAAATTAAGATTCGACATATATCTCATAGTTATACAAACTAAATAAAATTCTCAACAAATTTATTGTGCATGAAATAAATAAGATTAACATGTTAAAATGAAATCAAGACAAAATACATCATGTAGTCCTTTAAGTTACGTGGAAATATTAAATCGATCCTTTAACTTTTTTTGGTATCAAATTAATCATTTATGTTTGTAAAAGTTACAATGTTGAACTATTTTTAGTCAAAACCTCATTTCAATCATTTTTAGTTAGAGATTTTTAAAATGGTACTATGAATTTTGTTATTAATCGTATAAAGATTAACATAATAAATTTCCATGTGATTTCATGACGTAGATTGAGAGAATTTAGCATTTAATTTTAAGAACCATAGAATATAGGTTAAATATCATCTGTGGTCCTTTAACTTAATTTCAGTTAACGTTTTAGTCATTTATCTTTTTTTTTCCCCGGTTTGGTCCTTTATTTTAATTTTAAGTGACAATTTGATCTTTTATGTTTTAAAATGTCAACAATATTATCCTTTTTTTTTACAAAAATTCATCAAAATTTTCAACCAAAACCCATAAAATTAATTATATTCTTTCATATAGTACAAATTCCATCAGATTCGTAACTCAAATGTTCAAATAAACTCATATTTTCATTTTTTATTTCACTTAAAATTTAAATAAAAGACCAAATAGGGAAAAAGAGATAAATGACTAAAACGTTAACTAAAATTAAGTTAAGAGACCATGAGTGCTATTTAGCCTAAAATATATCTCACTTGAATTCTCTTTTGTTTAATTATTTTTCTAAAATTTGATTGAGGGTTTATGTTCGTATGATTATTGTGTTCAAAACCCCTTAAGAATTACATGAGTTTATTAAAAAAATTGAGAGAATTTTGGATTTTAATTTTACTGGTTTAAAATTAAGATAATTGGTATCAACATTTAAAAACATAAACGACGAATTTGACACCAAAAGAAAGATACAAAAAAGACTAACTTGTTACAAAAAAAAAAAGATAAATGATTAATATATTATTTTTGTGTAACTTAATGGACCGTATAATGTATCTTTCCTAAAATTGATAAGATGAATGAAAAAAATATTAAATATTGATATCAAATATAAATTAAATGATTGACATGAAAAAAAGAAATAAAATTATGAAAAAGAAATGTAGTAATAATGATATAATTAATATGCAATAAAAACATTCCATATTCAAAATATAATGATATAATAATTTGCCCTTAATAATCAATCAAAATTTTCATTCATTATGTATGATTGTGCAATTCGCCGTGAATGTATAAATATTGAATTTTTTTGAAATAGGAATAAAATATTGAATTTTTAAGTTCTTCAAGAACTATATAACATATCCAAATAATATATAAAATAATTTTGTATGCAATCCTTCAAGGATACATAGACATTGAATTCTTCTTGAGTTCATAAAAATAAATGTTGAATATTTAAGTTCTTCAAAAACTCTATAACATATCCAAACAATATATAAAATAATTCTTTGTGCAAATGAATATTGAATTCTTCTGGAATTCATAGAGAATAAATATTGATTTTTTTTTAAATTTCTCAAGAACTATATAATAGATCTAAACATTAAATAAAATAATCATTTGTGCAATCATTCATGGATGCACGAATATTGAATTCTTCATAAATTCATATGGAGTAAATAAACATCATATATATTAGACTTAGTGTTGTTAGAGGTTTGTGATGATAACATGTTGTAAACTAACCGAAACAAGGGCACGATATAGAAGAGTAAGGATGAATGAGAAAAAAAGAGAAAAGAGAGTGAATAATATTATTTTGTGTAGTTTCTATTACAATATAAATCATATTTGCATAGCACAAGTAAATGAACATTCATTGATGAACCTAGTGGTCCTAATATTCATAACACCTTACTTCTTTTTGTAAAACTACATTTCTTCATTTTCATTCCCACTTACCCTCTCTCATTCAACCACTACACAAAAACAATTCATCATACAACACCAATATATATAGAGGTCTAAAGAAAATTTTAACATGGAGCCTTTAGTAGTCTATAATAGTATTTTAGTAAAAAATTACATTTTTTCTCAAAAAAAATATTTTTTAAAAACTTTAAAGCATAAAATAGTTTAGTAAATTAATATAATCAAATTCGTAAAATATTAGTTTTGATAATAAATAAATAATCCATTTTTAATATTTATTGTGACAATATTAATTTGATATAAGATTTTGTTAGTTTTAGTTTTACAAATATTAAAATATGAGACCTTTTAACGTATCAAATAACTTTTTTAGAAGTCTTTTTATTAAGTAAAAAATTAATTTGTTTGAGGTCTAAAACAATTGATTTGGTGGCTATAAAGTTTGGATACTCCAAAAATTGATATGTATCTGTTTCAGATATGCATCTAATATTGATAGTTCAATGATATTTGCAGATACATATCCTAAAATATCATAATTATTATTTTTTAAAAATTAATTTATCTGATATTTCTGAGATATTCGTTGATACTTATGTTATGAAAATTAAGAAAATAAAGAAGGTGAGACAATTTTTTTGGGATATTCGTTAATTAATGTATATGATTCACTTTAAGATGTTGTTACTACTCTTAAATGGAAAAAATAATCTTTTGATGAGTAAGACTTCGAAACTATATTTTTTTATGGATGAGACAATTAAAATTATTTTTAAATGATTAGGTATTGAATAAAACCAATATTTATTTAAATTCTTTTAATGATATTTTTGTTGATATCTTAATACAATAATTAAAATATATTATATAAATTATGATAATTATAGTTATATATTTATGAAGAATGGTCAATATATCTTTATATAAAAATCTTTATATATAAAAGTTAGTAAGTATGTGAAGTAATTTTGCCCACCTAAAATAGAGATAATTATGGAATATAAAACTTGTATAATTTTCTTTTTATTTGTTTTAATTTGAGTTAAATATGTTTTTAGTTCCTATAAATTTTTGAATTTTCAATATTAGCCCCTATAAAATAAAATAAAATATTTTTTAGCCCCTACAAAGTTTACCAAATATTTCTCTTAGTTCTTGTTGAAACGAAACATATTTAATTGTCCTTTAATTTTAAAATTTTTAAATAATTTTTTTGCAATCATGTTTAGAACATTATAAAATTATCATCCACAAAAATTTACAATTTTTTAACTATATAAAATTTAAATATGAATTTTTAAATGTTAAAATACCAAGAAAAAAACAATGAAAATATAAACTCAGAAATCAAATTTTGAATGAACTTTTTATAATATCATAAGTATGTATGAAAAAATTTATTAAAAAATTTATGTTCCTTTAACACTAGGGACTAAAACTGCATGCATGTTAATTTTCTAGGAAAAAAATTGATTTTTATTTTGCAGGGACAAATATTGAAAGGTTAAAATTTTATAGGAACTAAAAATATATTTAACCATTTTAATTTAGTATAAAATTGGGCCACCGTAGATCTTTTTGAATCAAAGTCCACCATTTTGTGATTATTAATTATATTGATTAGAAAATTGAATTTTGTACCCCACATGTAGACCTAAATCCACATTTTTAATTTTTGTCCATGAACTTCCCAAAATACCCCCTAGTCAATATTAAAAGTAAAAAAAAAAAATAGGACAATTCACACATACCTCCTTCGAAAAAAATCTAGAAAAAGTAATTTTTTCTAAAATTGTTGAACGAGAAAATTTATGTTTCAAATTTTTCTGGTAGCTATTTTGTTAATAAGAAAATTCGAAAATGAATTTTTCGATGGTTATTTTCTACTAGAAAATTTGATTTTTAAATTTTCCAATTATCAAAATTGTTAGTGCAAATGTGGTTTTAGCTACAATATTCTAGTTGATATTTTGAAGATAACAAAACAAACAAATAAGGAACACTTTGCCCTTAATTGTATTTACTAAGTGTGTAGATTAAGTTATAAGACAAAGATTTATATTAATGACTATCTATTTTAAGGTGGCATAAATTACAAGCTACAAATAATAATCTAACTGTTTCTAAACACAAAAAATATTATCACCTAATAAAAAAGTAATTATGTTCAATAATAGAGCAATTGATAATATAACAATAAGAAGTATCGCGACATGCAATTCGAGTCAAAGTGTTAAAGGCAAAAGAAATATAATCATTATTCTAGTATAAGCTAGATCATCTGATGAACAAACAAAAGAGAATCTACTAAAGAAATTTCACAGTGACTTTCAAGAAATTGCTAAAGTTGTGTCTGACTCTGATGAATGCGTTTTCAAACGCGCCTCTAGTGAATCTGTTAATACAAGTAACAATTTAAATGTTTTGCTTCTAATTAAGGTGTCAAGCAAAATGATCATTTGTCTCTAATAAGTGTGTCAAGCAAAATGATCGACAACTTCTAATAAGTATGTTGAGTAAAATGATCATCTGCCTTTGATAAATGTGACAAACATTATATCCTCTGACTATGATAGAATGTCAACACTTTAGATAATCAACGCTCTGAAGAAATTTCACAGTGACTTTCAAGAAATTGCTAAAGTTGTGTCTGACTCTGATGAATGCGTTTTCAAACGCGCCTCTAGTGAATCTGTTAATACAAGTAACAATTTAAATGTTTTGCTTCTAATTAAGGTGTCAAGCAAAATGATCATTTGTCTCTAATAAGTGTGTCAAGCAAAATGATCGACAACTTCTAATAAGTATGTTGAGTAAAATGATCATCTGCCTTTGATAAATGTGACAAACATTATATCCTCTGACTATGATAGAATGTCAACACTTTAGATAATCAACGCTCTGAAGAAGACCAATATGTTTATCCTCTATTTAAGATCTTGAATCTGTTAGTTGTTTGATAGTCTTTGTGACATCCTCTTATAGTGACATCCTTTGAGATTTGCCTTCTTAATTGAAGATGTGCATAATCAATTACGAAGATATATATGGATACGTCTTAAAGTCTGATCTTCCTTAAATGGTGATTGAAGATATCCAACGGTAACATTCTCAATAGACACTTATTCTTTAGATTTAATAAGAAATCATCCAGTCAATCGAGTGTGAGACTGAATGAAAAAGACATTGTGTTTAGAAGAAATTCTGAAAAAGTCAAGAACACATCAAAAGAAAAGAATGAATGAAAAATCCTTTTAGTGGTGTTATTGAAGTGGCAAGAATATCACTAGAAGAGGGGTTGAATAGAGATATTTGAGGTTTTAAAAATTCTGTTTTAGTTTTTTAAACCACTGTCCTCTTTCAGAGGATGATTATCAGACGTTGAAATATAAAGAGAGAATAATGACACACGAATTTTTATATTGGTTCACCCAATGAAGGCTACGTCCAGTCCTCACACATTTGTGAGTTTTTACTAAGTATCAAAAGCTATCAGCCTCTTACTGAGGTTGATTACAAATCGTGTATTCTATAGCTTCACCAAGCTTACAATTCTTTCTTTCTGATTTCTTTCAAGTGTAACTCACTTGAAGTTCTAAAGATGATATGAAGTAGTTTGATAGGAATTACTTTCTACAAAGATGAATCAAAGATCTAGTATAAGATTATAGAAAGCTTGAGGGGAGATTGATAATGCTCTTGATAGCCTCTTGATATTTTCTTTTTTGCTTGTGTAGTTGTGTGTATATCTGAAGAAGAGCAGCCTTCCTTTTATAGAGAGAAGGAAACTTTCTCTTCAAGAAAATTTTCCTTTCTGACCGTTTTCCCAAGTTGTAATGATCCTTAGTTTTGTTTTGAATTTACAACCTTCCCATTATGTCCTTTTACAGCCTGGCACTTGGGAGGTTACTTCTTTACATAGCTTTCCTGGAGGTTAGATCATTCTATATGTTTTGACAATGGGAAAGTGCTCTTTTCTGGTTCCAAGACACGACCCTTCTCTGTTCGCGAATGATGCAACTTTTGATACTTTGGAACTGTTAGTTGTTTTGTAGGAGGATGAAGAAGTAGCTAGAGTTCATCCTCTGGTGATTACCTTATGGTATTCATCTTCTGATATTTACCTTCTGGTGTTTCATGTTCATATGTTTACTTTCTGGTGTTCATCTTCTGATGTTTACATTCTGGTGTTCATCTTCTGATGTTTATCTTCTGATGTTCATCTTGTGATGTATACATACCTTCTGGTGTTCATCTTATGATGTTTACCTTCTGGTGTTCATCTTCTGATGTTTACATTCTGGTGTTCATCTTCTGATGTTCATCTTCTGATTTTTTGCTTCTGGTTTTCTGCTTATGCTTCTGATGTTTTGCTTCTGGTGTTCAACATTGCTTCTGGTGTTCTGCTTCTGTTTCTGGTGTTCTGCTTCTGGTGTTCAATTCTTGCTTCTGATGTTTTGCTTCTGCTTCTGGTGTTCAACTTTGCTTCTGGTGTTCTGCTTCTGATGTTCTACTTCTGGCGTTCAACTTTGCTTCTATATTTCTAGTTTTCTGCTTCTGGTTATATGCACTAGATGTTTTGCTTCTGCTTCTGGTGTTCAACTTTGCTTCTGGTGTTCTGCTTCTGATGTTCTACTTCTGGCGTTTAACTTTGCTTCTATATTTCTAGTTTTCTGCTTCTGGTTATATGCACCAGATGTTTTGCTTCTATTTTTTCTGTTCTAGATGTTTTGCTTCTGTTTTTCAGTTCCAGATGTTCTACTTCTGGTGTTTTTTAACTTCAGATTTTCTGCTTCAGAAATTAATAACTTTGTTTCCTCCATATGTTCAATCTTTGGACAGGAGGTTGCGATCTTTGGATCCAGTTCCTTTCTTAGTACAATACTTAAAAGAGATTTGTTATCATTAAAAGAGATTTTTTCTCAACAATCTCCCCCTTTTTGATGATAACAAAATTTCTTTAGATTATTTTTAAAATAAAATTGTAAATGTGCTGTTTTTGAGTATGAAGCTCCCCCTCAGTATGAGCTGAAAGGAATAGGGGCTCCCCCTCAGAAAGTGCATAAAAGGATTTAAAGATTTTTGAACCAATCAGAATACTTTATATTGATTATAAGAAGATCATACAAAAAAGTGGTTCAAAAGAAAAAAAACATAGAGTATTGAATTACGATAATTTCAAAAAGCATCCTCTTTTCTAAGTTCCTAATCATTGACAATTTGATTTTAATCTATCTCCCCCAAATTTGTCAACAGCAAAAAGTTAGCGGGGCCCAAAGAATGATGGTCTACTTGGAAGGAGAGGAATCATCAGACGAGGAGGAGGTTGAGGGACGAGGCAGTGGTGGAGGAGGATGAACAGAGGGTACTGGAGGCTGTGCTTCTAGAGCAACAGTTTTGACTAGGTGTGCTGTGACCCATTCTAGAAGAGTGCTAAACTGCGGCAGAGTTTGATGAAAGGTAGCCATGGTTGTAAAAAGTTTTTTCTGATCCTTGCGGATCTTTTTCAGTGCACATAGTTCTTTGTGGGAGCGACGTTGTTCAGGCTTGGAATCAGTGGTGGGAAGAGTGGAGTCATCTGGAATGGGGTCAGCATTGATGTTGGTGCTTTTCATTTGAGAGTAGGTTCCTTTGTTTTGTGAAGAATTTTCTCCTGATTTTGCCAGGAAGGATTCAAGTGAGCTGAATCGTCTTGTAACTTCAGGAAGTGGTGCAGGAGCTGGTTCATTGATGATTTGATGAGCAGGGGGAGTAGTGATAAAATTTGTGGGGTACGTTTTTGTAGGAGAGGAGAAGATTTGAGCCATGGTGCACGAAGGTTGAGCTGGTTAGGATGGACTTGTAGGAGGATATGGAAAGAGAAATGGTTCTTGTAGATTATGAGATGTGTCTAGTGGGTCAGATGGAAGTGTAGTTTCTAGAGGTGAACCCTTTTGAGTAGTGATATTAAGATAAAAAAAGAGTTTAGCATCGTTTTTCACAAGTAAAGGGGGTGAGCTGAGTTCTTCACCTTCTGCTGAACGATGGTTTTGATTTTCAAGAGGGACAAGTTGAAGTTGTTCAAGAGGGTGGGCATTTTTGGAGGGTGGTGAGGACGGGATTTTTGGTTCTTTGTCAGAAGGAGAATTTGATGCGACTGGAGGTTGAGATGGTGGATTGGAGGTTGAGTTCCGTTTTGATTTTTTCTTAGATGGCTGTTTGTGAGAAGGCTTTTTAGTGGGATCAAGGCGCATTTGGTTTACATTCTTGCAGAGAATATGTTGTTGAAGGTGATAGAGTGTTCATCTTCTAATGGTACTTTAAAAAATTTGAAGATTTTGGTGAGAATCATTCCATAAGGAGCTGATCTCCCAAGATATGCAGCGTTTTCCATGAACCTAAAGATAATGTTTCCTAGATAAAGAGGGGATCCAGAAATGAGGTGATGAATAATCAGAATGTCCAGCTCAGTTACTTTTTTATAACTGCCAGTCTTGGGGACAACAGAGTGTACACAAATATTGTGCAACACTCTATAGATTGGAAGAAGGTTGGATGAAACATGGGGCTTTGGTGGATTAATAAAAATGTTGGCATGGACAGATGCGCGAGTAATAATGTAGCTGGAATACCAAGCATCAGAAAATAGATAGGGGCCTTTATCATGTATGTCAAAGATTTGACATAGCAAAGTTGGGGTGAGCTCAATATGTGCCCCTTTAAGAATAACACTGATGCAATTGTCTCCCTTGGACACATTTACAGCAGCGTAGAACGCTCTGACAAGTTTTGGATATTGAGGTTTGTTGATAAGGAGGAAGGGAGACCAACCCAGTTGATCAAAGATTTCTTCTACATTTACTCTTCCAGGAGGGTGTTTTTGAAGAGAGGGATTTTGGGTATTTTTGAAGCTGGTTGTTGTGAGGTTTTTGGGGTTACTTTCCTTTTTGAAGTTGCTATTTTGGTAGGTTTGGAGGAAGGAGTTTTTGAGGAATCAGAGTGTGTTTCCTCATAATCATCTGACTGAACAATGTTGTCTTGAATGGGTTGTTTAA
The DNA here is from genome assembly GCA_037974295.1 of Cicer cuneatum. Lineage (NCBI taxonomy): Eukaryota > Viridiplantae > Streptophyta > Magnoliopsida > Fabales > Fabaceae > Cicer > Cicer cuneatum. Next base: position 54,763,007 of record JBBPBO010000004.1, on the reverse strand, counting down.
ATGATATTTTTCTAGATATGATTCGTGTTGATCGTCCAGAAGGAGTTGATGAGGAAGTTTTTTGAGAAAATGTTTTTCTAGCTTTTGAAAATGGTTGAGTGGACAGAGGAGGATAGACCATGTTGATTGGTTTGTATGAGAAAATGGTAAGGTTTGGATCATTTTGAGAGGAGTCACTTGAGTAGTTTTCAGATTGATTTTAAGATGAGTTTGAGGAAAGTTTTCTTTTTCCAGCAGATTTGGTGCGAGCCATTTTTGGATACCTTAGGATTTTTAGAGGTTTTGAATTTTTTACAGTGGGTAAATGGAAGAAGACACGTGAGTTAATTTATAGTGTAATTATTTGTTACCGTTGGAAGGAAGAAGTATGGAGGCATAGGTTTAATCATGTCAGGCTAGGGATGAGCACGGGTGACTTATCCATTGGGCAGTGAGTAGGCAGCGGAAATCGAGGAACCTTTTTGCAGAGAGGAGTGTAATCAGCAGTGATTAGACTTGCCTCCTTCTGACTTTTGCAAATTTTCAAATTTTGGAGGAGGATAGAGAATTATCTGAGTTGTCCATTCTCAGATTTATTTTTTTTAGAGTAAAAAAATAAAAATAACATTATGATTAAAGTTTTGTAAATCTTATTTTTTAGACAATTTTTGAAAGATTTATAATGGAAAGTTTTTCTAAATTTTTTTGAAACGATCCTCCTGCAGAGGTTTGGTGAAAATGTCAGCAAGCTGATTTTCAGTTTCAATGAAAATTAATTCAACATCTCCTTTTTGAACATGATCTCTTAAGAAATGATGTTTAATCTCAATATGTTTAGATCTAGAGTGTTGAATAGGGTTTTTGGAAAGATTAATAGCACTTGTGTTGTCACAATGGATGGGAATTTTTGTGTACCTTAAAGAGTAGACGTCCATTTGATTTTTTACCCAGAGAATTTGAGAGCAACATTGAGCAGCAGAAACGTATTCAGCTTCTGTAGTGGAGAGAGCTATGGTATTTTGTTTTTTACATGACCAACTAATGAGAGATGAGCCAAGAAATTTGTTGAGGAAAAAACCTTTTTGATATATGTTTTAATGACAACAAACCTTTTAAATTAAATAATTAAGTTTTATGAATGGTGGTCTACTAATGATTTCACTTAAGTTTGTTTAAGGAACATAAATGCATAAGTGAACAAAGCAAGAATCAAAGAAAACAGCAGCAGAAAACATTCTCCACATATTCTGGAAAATGGAGAATGTTCGCCAGTCCATGACAGCCTAAAAACCCAACTTTCACCATCACTTAATCGAAGTTGTTGACTCTGGAAGTTACATGGATATGATCACTACATGGCAGAGAACACATAGGATCAATTCAAATCAAGAGGACATTTGAATTGAGAAAGATAAATAATCTCAAACAAGCCTGTCCAGACAGTTCTGGAAACAGTAATTATCAGACTCCAGAAGATACCTCATGAAGTCAATTACCAGAAGATACATTCTGGAAATTACCAGAGGATACATTCTGGAAATTACCAGAGGATACATTCTGGAAATTAACAGAGGATACGTCCTGAATTTACCAGAGGATAAATTCTGGAAAAAAAACCAGGAAGTCGAAAAACATCATCAGAGGATAACTTTAGAGGCCCAGATCAAACGAAAACAAAATCAGAAGAACATCTGAAATACACCAGAGGGAAGCCTGCCATAAGGACAATTGCTTCATATCATAAGAATTCAAATATCAGAAGCAATCAAGAAGTTATGCTGATTAGAACATAGCCTGGCAGTGAAATATCAAAACTGTCCAGACTTGATCCAGAATGGATCGGAGGATATGTTTGCTGGCCTAGATCAGAAGGAAAAAATATCAGATGAAAACCTGGACCATACCAGGATGAAGACTGCCATGAGCAGAGTTGTTCCAGCTCAAAAGTAATCAAATGTAATAAGTATTACAGAAGATAATCTGACCAGAACATAGCATGACAGTCAAATTTTACTTCATCTAGAAAACGATATCAGAGGATATCTCCAGAAAAGATCAGGAAGACATCCAGAATGATCAAAACTGAACCTCCAGATTGATTATCAATCTCCAGAAAGTTCAAATACTAGGACTCCAGATTGATTATCAATCTCCAGAATTTTCATTAACATTCTGCAGAAGTTCATCATCATTCTCCAAGCTGTTTTGACATAATCAAAAACTCCAGTTCTGCTGTCAAGATTGATAAACAATCTTAACAATATACAATGCATCAAGACAGCTTCCAGTATATTCAGAAATCAGTCCAGATTGATTATCAATCTCCAGGATATCCAAAAGCTAAAGCTCCAGATTGATCATCAATCTCCAGCAACTACAGTTTTCTGCAACAACATTCTGTGATCATTTTCAATCTGTTTTAAATGATCCAAAGCTCCAGTTCAGACCAACAATATTATCACTTATCAGAAGTGTTAAAGGATCAGTAAATCACTCAAGTAAATTTGATCCAAAACGCAACACACAGCCCAGTCTGAACAGAAAATAAAAATAGTCAAAAGTTTGATTATTTTTATTCAGAAATAATGCTTTTGGTCAAGCCTAACAAGAGCACTCCAACGGCTCTATTTTTAAATGCTCTCACGCATATAAAAGGAAGGCAAAAGTTCAGGAAGAAACACAGCTTCAAGTACAGAGAAAAACATCACTCACATACATCTACATACTTGAAAATCTCCAATCACTTACAAGAATCAGTTTGATTAAATTCGTTTTACTCTGATACATTTATACTGAATTCTTTGTAAAGAATCGAATCTCAAACAAGAGTTGAGACATCTTAGATTCTAACAAAACAATCTCTTCATTATTGTGAAACTCAAACTATAAGAGTTAAGTATAGTTTGGGGTAGATTGTAAGAAATCCTATCAAGGTTGATAGGTGATTTGATTAATATTTTTCTGGGTGGAATTAGATTAAGTTCTGTAAACAAATATCAAGGTTGATCTAAGCTAGGTGCTGTAAAACCAAGAAGGTTCTTGTTTTAAACACTTAGTGGAAAATCTCACAGTGGTGAGGACTGGACGTAGCCCGGGTTGGGTGAACGAGGATATATATGTGTGTGATATCTCTTCCCTTATCCCTATTTACTTTCAGTCTGTTAATAATCAAGTTAGATAGATAAATTGAACTGTTGATTTCAACTAACCAAGAACGTTCTCTGTTTTCTGGTGAAAACCAAGAACATTATATGTTTTCTGTTTTCACAACCAAGATCAATGTTGAGTTATTTTCTTAAGTTTTTAACAGAAATTTTAAAAAGGCGGATTTACAATTCAAACCCCCCTTCCTTGTAAACCGATATTGCTACTTCAAAATTGACATGCTCTAGTTGTGCTTTTCCTATCAATTTTGTCACCTGCATAATCAGCATCACAATATGCCAGAAGATCAAGATTTGAATGCTTTTTGTACCAAATTCCCAGATTTATGGTTCCAACTAGATACCTGAATATCCTTTTTACTGTAGTGAGATGTGATTCTTTAGGAGATGATTGAAACCTTGCACACATACCTACTGAAAACACAATGTCAGGTCTTCTGGCTGTTAAGTACAGCAAAGATCCCATTATTCCTCTGTACTCCTTTTTAGAAATAGAGGTTCCTTCATCATCTTGATGTAGTGAGGAGGATGGATGCATAAGAGTGCTCATTGATTTTGCGAGATTCATGTTATATTTTTTCAAGAGATCCTTGGTATATTTTTCTTGAGAAATGAAGATTCCTGATTCTAATTGTTTTATTTGTAATCTAAGAAAGAATTTTAATTCTCCCATCATGCTCATTTCAAACTCGCTTTGCATGAGGTTGGAGAATTCTTTGCACATTTTCTCATTTGTGGATCCAAAGATTATGTCATCCACATAAATTTGAACGATCAACATGTCCTCATTGTGAATCTTTTTAAACAAAGTTGTATCAATCTGACCTCTTGAGAAGCCATTTTCTTTTAGAAAGCAACTCAACCTTTCATACCAAGCTCTAGGAGCTTGCTTTAATCCATAAAGAGCTTTTGAGAGCTTGTACACATGATCTGGTTTCTTTTTATCCTTGAATCCAGGAGGTTGGTGAACATACACTTCTTCATTTAAGAATCCATTCAAGAAGGCACTTTTGACATCCATTTGATATAGTTTTATTCCTTTATGTGTGGCATAGGCTAAGAGGATTCTAATTGCTTCGAGTCTTGCAACTGATGCAAATTGTCATCATAATCAATTCTTTCTTGTTGGTTGTAACCTTGTGCCACTAATCTTGCTTTATTTCGAATAACCTCTCCATCCTCATTTAGTTTGTTTCTAAAGATCCATTTGGTTCCAATGATGGATTTTTCCAGAGGATGGGGCACAAGATTCCACACTTTATTTCTTTCAAACTGAGATAGTTCCTCCATCAGGGCATTCATCCATGATTGATCACTTATGGCTTGGTCAATGTTCTTTGGTTCAACTTGAGATATCATGGCCATGTTGTTTGAATCTCTTTTCAATGATTGCCTTGTCCTAACTCCATCAGCAGTATCACCTATGATCAGATCTGGAGGATGATACGTTATAATCTTCCATCCTCTTGGAGGCTGCTGAGAGGCTGGATAAGAAATGTCCTCCTCATTTGGATTGTGAACTTTAGAGGATAAATTTTCATCTTCTTCAATTTTATCCATGTTTTCTAAACATAAGTCATCAAATTATTCAAAAATAACATGCATGGATTCCTCCACAGTTTGAGTTCTAAGATTATATATTCTATAACCTTTTGATGATGTGGAGTATCCCAAAAATATACCTTTATCAGATTTTGGATCAAACTTTCCCAAATTTTCTTTATTATTTAGGATGTAGCAGTAACATCCAAATATATGAAAATAAGAAATATTTGGTTTTCTACCTTTCCAAAGTTCGTATGGAGTTTTGTTTAAAATTTTTCTAATTGAAACTCGGTTTGAAACATAGCAAGCTGTGTTGATAGCTTCAGCCCAAAAATATTTTTCAATGTTGGCTTCATTTAGAATAGTTCTAGCCATTTCTTGTAAAGTTCTATTTTTCCTTTCAACAACTCCATTTTATTGAGGAGTTCTTGGACAAGAAAAATTATGAGAAATACCATTTTCATCAAAATAAGTTTCGAAAGACTCATTTTCAAATTCTCCCTCGTGATCACTTCTTACTGAGATAATCTTTGATTCTTTTTCATTTTGTATCTTCTTACAAAAATATTGAAAAGCCTCAAAGGCTTCATTTTTGTGTTTTAAAAACAAGACCCAAGTAAATCGTGAAAAGTCATCAACAATAACAAATCCATATCTTTTTCCACAAAGACTTGGAGTTTTGATAAGACCAAAGAGGTTAATATGAAGGAGTTCAAGAGGTTGATTTGTTGAAACAATATTTTTAGAGTGAAAGCTACTTTTAACTTGTTTTCCTTTGGCACAAGCCTCATAAACTTTGTCTTTTTCAAAATTTATTTTTGGAAGACCTTTAACTAATTCTAATTTTGATAATTTAGACATAGTATTAAGGCTAGTATGACCATCCCGTTTGTGCCAAATCCATTTATCCTTTTCAATAGCCATAAAAACAAGATTCAGTAGGTAAATCATCTAAATATAAGACATATAAGTTCTTTTTCCTTATACCTGAGAATAAAACTCTACCCGAGGATGAATGATTGACCTCGCATAGAGTGGGTTTAAAGATTACTTCAAATCCACTATCACAAAGTTGGTTAATGCTTAGCAAGTTATGTTTTAAACCATCAACATACTGAACATTTTCGATTTTGGCAGAATTGTTTTTACCAATAATACTTGATCCTTAGATTTGAGCTTTATCATTGTTGCCAAATGTAACTGATCCTCCAACTTTTGATTCCAAAGAGATAAAGCAATGCTTATCTCCTGTCATATGTCTTGAGCAGCCACTGTCCAAGAACCATGGCTTTCTTTTGTTGATCAGAGGATGTACCTGTGTTAGGATTTAGAAGAGACTTAGGTACCCATATAGAATTTGGTAGTCCGTCCTTTTGTAAGGATTTTCTTTTTGTGATAGTAAATGGAATCATGATGTCCATGCTTATTACAAAATGAACATTTCCTTTTGTTACTTTCAGCTTTTTTCTTAGCAAGACATACTTCGATAGTATGTCCATGCTTTTTGCAAAACGTGCACTTAGGTCTATCATCTAGGTTCTTTGGTAGAAAAAAATTTTTTTGAGATCATCTAGGTTCTTTGTCAAATATACCAGATTGAGATCCCATAATTTTTTTGAATGTTTCTGTGGATTTGACAAAGTTGGTAATGTCATTTTTTAGTTCTCCAACTTTGATTTTCAAGTCCTTCTTTTATGTGTCCTCTTCAGGAGGATGGATTTTGACATTCTCTTTGTTTAAAGTGTTTTGTTGCTCAAACAATTTTCTATCTGATTGCTGCAAGTCTAAATGATTTTTTGAAATTCTTCATTCTTAGCTTGAAGTTCCTTATTCAGTTTCTTTATTTCATAATTTTGGTTTTTAAGAAAACCACATTTTTGAGATAAAGTGTTTGAGTCATTTAAGAAATTGTCAAATTCTATTTCTAACTTTTCACAAGAAGGACATAAATCTGTGATGCTTACCTCATCTGTTTCAGAGTTTGTCATAAGACAAATGTTGGTTTTTTCTTCCTTTTCTTGCTCGGAGGATGATTCATCACTGTCATCCCAAGTTGCCATCATAGATTTGTTCTTGTTGTGAAATCTTCTTATGTTCCTTTTGTTTAGAGGACACTCAATTTTGTAGTGTCCAATTTTATTGCATCCATAACAAGTAATCTGGCTTTTGTCAATCTTTTCTTTCTGAGAGGATCTTTTGTCTTGTCCTCTTCTGTTGATTATTCTTTGGATTATTCTGGAAATTAGAGCCAATTTATCCTCCTCTTCAGAAAGAGGATATTATGTGTTATCCCTTATTGTGATATTTTCGGAGTTTTTGGAGGATGGACTTTCAGTTTGACTGGATTTCAACGCAATCATTTTTCCCTTTTTGCTTGGTTTATCAGCAAGCAATAGAGGTTCATGAGCTCTAAGAGTTCCAACCAGATCTTCTAACCTCATGGTGGCTAAATTTCTTGCTTCTGTGATGGCAGTCACCATGGGTCTCCATTCCTTTGGTAAACTTCTTAATATCTTCCTTATTCTCTCTTGGACGGAGTATTCTTTTCCCAGAGACCTTAAGTTGTTCAGGATGATTGTTAGTCTTGAGAACATTTCATCAATTGTTTCTTCTTCCTTCATTTCAAACAACTCGAACTCTCTTACTCGCATGTCCATTGTGTTTGAGGTTTTTCGTCAAAGGTTGGATATGCGCTGTTGATTCTAATGACATGATTTCCTTTTTCTACCACTGGCCACATGTTGTTATCTTGAGATATAAGAAACAATCTCATCTTGCCTTTCTAGTGGTAGTAGTCAGTTCCATTGAAGTAGGGAGGTCTGATGGATGATCATCTTTCTGGGATATACTTAGCTTTTGATATTTTTCTTTTTGGATCTTTTTCTCTTACACTGTTAGGTGTAGTTTTTTAGAAAACCTTGCTCTGATGCCAATTGAAGTGGCAAGAATATCACTAGAATGGGGGTTAAATAGAGATATTCGAGGTTTTAAAAATTTTGTTTTAGTTTTTTAAATCACTGTCCTCTTTCAGAGGATGATTATCAGACGTTGAAATATAAATAGAGAATAATGACACACGAATTTTTATACTGGTTCACCCAATGAAGGCTACGTCCAGTCCTCACACACTTGTGAGTTTTTACTAAGTATCAAAAGCTATCAGCCTCTTACTGAGGTTGATTACAAATCGTGTATTCTATAGCTTCACCAAGCTTACAATTCTTTCTTTCTGATTTCTCTCAAGTGTAACTCACTTTAAGTTCTAAAGATGATATGAAGTAGTTTGATAGGAATTACTTTCTACAAAGATGAATCAAAGATATAGTGTAAGATTATAGAAAGCTTGAGGGGAGATTGATAATGCTCTTGATATTTTCTTTTTTGCTTGTGTAGTTTTGTGTATATCTGAAGAAGAGCAACCTTCCTTTTATAGAGAGAATGAATCTTTTTCTTCAAGAAAATTTTCCTTTCTGACCGTTTTCCCAAGTTGTAATGATCCTTAGTTTTGTTTTGAATTTACAGCCTTGCCATTATGTCCTTTTACAGCCTGGCACTTGGGAGGTTACTTCTTTACATAGCTTTCCTGGAGGTTAGATCATTCCATACGTTTTCACAACTAGCAAGTGCTCTTTTCTGGTTCCAAGACATGACCCTTCTCTGTTCGCGAATGATATTGCTTTTGATACTTTGGAACTGTTAGTTGTTTTGTAGGAGGATGAAGAAGTAGCTAGAGTTCATCCTCTGGTGATTACGTTATGGTATTATCTTCATATATTTACCTTCTGGTGTTTCATCTTCAGATGTTTACTTTCTAGTGTTCATCTTCTGATGTTTACCTTCTTGGTGTTCACCTTCAGATGTTTACTTTCTGGTGTTCATCTTCAGATGTTTACCTTCTTGGTGTTCATCTTCTGATGTTTACCTTCTGGTGTTCATCTTTTGATGTTTACATTCTGGTGTTCATCTTCTGATGTATAACTTCTGGTGTTCATCTTCTGATGTTTACCTTCTGGTGTTCATCTTCTTATGTTTACATTCTGGTGTTCATCTTCTGATTTTCTGCTTCTGTTGTTCTGCTTATGCTTCTGCTGTTCAACATTGCTTTTGGTGTTCTGCTTCTGGTGTTCCATTCTTGCTTCTGATGTTCTGCTTCTGGTGTTCTGCTTCTGGCGTTCAACTTTGCTTCTATATTTCTAGTTTTATGCTTCTGGTTATCTGTACCAGATGTTTTGCTTCTGTTTTTTCTGTTCCAGATGTTCTGCTTCTGGTGTTTTTTAACTTCAGATTTTCTGCTTCAGAAATTAATGACTTTGTTTCCTCCATATGTTCATTCTTCTGGACAGGAGGTTGCGATCTTTGGATCCTGTTCCTTTCTTAGTACAATACTTAAATGCACGCATTAGTGTAATCATAATCTTAAGATAATTTTGTTATCATTAAAAGAAATTTTTTCTCAACAATTATTAGAATTGATGTAAATCAGTCAAAATATTTTCATACACTTGAACTGATATATAACTTGATATGTAACATCTTCTCAATGAAAGTTAGAATCCCAGAAACAGACTTTGTGTCAATTTAATCGTAAGTTGGATGATTTAATAAAAAAAAAACATATTTTTGGTTAAGTAATTGTAGTATCTTTTTGAAATGGAGAAACACAATTCAAACTCATCTTTTATTAATCTTCCAACACATTTAAAAATAACTATCGAAAAATTCGAATAACGAATTTTCCGATTGAAAATAACTACTAGAAAATTTAGTTTTCAAATTTTTCAACTTATTTTGGTCTAGTGGAAATTTCAAAAATGATTTTTTTTTCCTATAGGATATTTCAAAAACAAAATATTTGGTAGACAATTTTTTCTCAATTTTTTTTTTCTTACCAGAAATTTGAAAAACGATTTTTTTTACTACTATAAATTTCGAAGACGAATAATTTGGTACACAAAAATTTTTCTCAACTTAATTTTGCCACCCATAAATTTCAAAACCGATTTTTTTACCTATTGAAATTTTCAAAAACAAAAATGTTTCTCAAACTTTTATTTTGTCTATCGGAAATTTCAAAAACGAAAAATTTTGGTAAGTAAAATTTTATCTTAGCTTTATTTTGTCTATCGGATAATTTAGAAACAATAAATTTGGTAAGTATAAAATGAATCCAAAAATTTTCAATGAGAGAAACTAAAACAGTAGAGATAAAATTGGATTTTTAAAAAATTACAAGGGCAAAGGTTAAAGTGAGAGATATCAAATCTAATTTTCTATTGATTAATAAGTAAAGCCCAATCATTGTTGTTGTTAGCAAGTCTTTAAAATTTAAAAGGTATGTAAAACTTTTAAATTTCTATCTAACTAATTAAACTTTTAACTTTCAATAGAAAAAACATTTCATTGTATTTTTCTTGAGAAATTTCCAACATTTGTTTTTCATTTAGCCACTTCAATTTTCAGTTTCTGAACAATGCAATACACTTAAATGTATATATCTTTATTATATTAAAAAGTTGATTTGTATATGAAGAAAACTTGTCTCGTCCAAAACTAGATTAATTTGGGAAATTTAGAGCAATTTAGTGGTACAAATTGATTATTAAACTTGATTTATACTTCACTTCATTTGAAATGCAACAATTTTTTAATTTTAATTTTGTTTTTGTTGTTGAATAAGAAATACAACTCACAAAGCAAATTATGAAATTGAAAATTGTGTGAGCATAAATACATCATCCATAGAGCTTCCAAATGTGACTATTGTTTCTCCATTTATTATGCATTTCAATAGTTGAAAATATGTACGGATGATTCATACCCTAGAATTTATTTACGTTTATTCTTTTTGTTTTCCATACCAATATGTAGAAAATTTTCATTATTTAATCGTATGTTTATCTATTAAATACATCACTTCATTCGGTGACTCATAAATTCAACTGTCCCTCTTTTTAACTCTAATATGTTATTTCGAGTTTAAAAAACAGTTTAAAAAAAAAATTTATGCCACCAAAAATATTATTGGGTTGAATCGTGGACTAAGTCGCTCTCTTTAAAACATTTCGCGGCACTGCCCAAATTGTGTAAGGCAGACTATCAACTATGCCGTCCCCAAGATAAAACAACTCAGTTACTCTATATCGGAATTTCACTGCACCGTGAAAAACAGTTCTAGAATTACACCCTTAGTATGGTAGTCTAATGGCTGCCACTCGTAATATGGTACTAAGACCACTCAAAAGAAAGAAAATGGAGAAGTAAGAATAGGGAGGGAGAAGAAGAGAAAAGTCTCAAAAGAAATGAGAGCTTCTGGTGTGTTTTCTAATTGACCAGAACCCTATATTTATAGAGGAGATTTGCTACTGGATCTAAGGGATTTCGAGATCCCTCATACCAGACTCACACTAAAACCGTGCCTCATTTTTCTAGGTTAGGTTGACTCCGAAATTTCCAGGATTTTGACCCAGTTCACGGCCACAAAACAACCGAGAAACTACGTAGGGTTTTGACCAAAACTGAACCGCGCGAAATACATGGAATGATTAACTGGATTAGAAATAAAGTGTTAACTCGGTGGAGGGCCAATTAAGTAAAAACGCAAGCATTACTTTTTACAGAAAATAAATATTAATTTTTTTAATTTTCTTTGTATTAAAAAATAATAATTCACCACCCAAGCCCAGGCCCGGCCCGACCCATAATCCTCCTCTAAATTATAGGCCATATATTCTGGTCCATAATCTTTAGCAACTCTGACACTCTTACTCCTTTGAGTTTCCAATTCACCTTGTTTGTTACTTTCAGCGCTTCTTGTCTCGGGAGTATGACTTGGTTCGCTGCCCCCACTATTTCTCGACTTGAAAGGGAATTTATTTTCATAGAAGTCAACATCATTTGACTCTATGATCACTTTCGCATTTAGGTCATAAAACCTATACGCTTTATTGTTTACTGCATACCCAATGAATACACATTCATAGGCTCTACTTGCGAGTTTAATTCGCTTGAGATCGGGGATTCTGACATACGCCAGACAACCCATGTTCGAAGATAAGACAAGTTTGGTTGTATTTTCTTTATTATCTCATAAGGAGATGTTTTGCTTATAGATTTTGGAAGTCTATTTAAAACATAGCAAACAGTCAAAATAATTTTCCCCCACCAATGAGATGCAGCACTAGTGTTAAGCATAATAGCAACAACAAGTTCAGTTAGAGTCTTATTCTTTCTTTCAGCTTTACCATTCATTTCAGGTGAATATGGTGATGTGGTTTTATGTATAATTCCTTGAGTTTTATAAAACTCATTAAATAAACTAGAATCATGTTATGTTCCTCTATCACTACGAAACCTCTTAATCTTTTTACTAAGTTGATTTTCTATTTCAGTTAAAAAGATCTTAAACATGTCAATCGCATCACTTTTATTTTTCATCAAATATACAAAGATATAGTCAGAGAAATCGTCAATAAAAGTAATAAAATAACGTTTTCCATTTCGTGTTAATGTCCCATCAAGTTCACATATATCAGAGTGTATTAAATCTAAAAGTTCAGATTCTTTAACAAGTGATTTATGTGAACTCAGTTATTTTAGCTTGACTGCAAAATTCACATTTTTCAAGTTCATTTAATGATATTTTTGGAATTAAGCCTATGTTACTTAAGTTTGCAATCACACGTTTGTTCACATGACAAAGTCTAGCATGCCAAATATTAAAATCACACAACATGTAAGCAGAAAGAGACATTTTATTCATTTCAACATTTAATTTAAACATGCCATCAGTAGCATACCCTTTCCCAATAAAAATACCATTTTTAGAAATGGTGTACAAATCTGCCCCTATAGCCTGATTAAACCCAACCTTATTAAGAAGATAACCAGAAACTAAATTTTTCCTTATTTTTGGAGTATGCATGACATCCTTCAGAATTAAGGTCTTTCCAGAGGTGAATATTAATTCTACATCTCCTATACCAGCAACATTTGTAGTGTGGGAATCTCCCAACAGCACTTTCTTATCTTCAGCAATAGTGTATGCTTTGAACATAGCACGGTCATAACAGACATGGCGGGAAGCGCCAATGTCTATCCACCATCCTTCTGATCCACCAACAATGTTGATTTCAATTATCATAGCAATGGATTGCTCTTCTGTCAAGTTAGCCTGTTGAACAGGTTTGACTTGTTCCTACACTTGCGTGCCATATGCCCTTCTTTCCCACAATTATAGCAGAGAAATGGTGCATTTCTTGGAGGTGGTTGTTGCTGCTATATAGTTGGGACCTTTGGGGGGTTCCCATTCTTGTTGTTGTTTCTACGATTCTGATTCTTAAGTTGTTTTTTGTTTGGCTTCAGAACTGCTCCAATGAATTTCTTTTTTTTTTTGTTACTGGCAACAAAAAGAACTTCATCTTTCTGGTCTTGCTAACGGGATTCTTCCTCAATTCTGAGGCGGGTTATCAGACTTTCAAGAGAGAACTCTTTTGTTTTATGCCTGAGAGAATTTTTAAATAACAGCAATTTGAAACTGTTCATCGAGGGACATACCTTCAGAGACGATCTCATGAGCTATTTTTTTGGATTTCATGGGATTGAGCTTCCACTGATTTGTCATCTGACATCTGATATTTGAGGTAGCGGCTAACAACATACTTCTTCGCTCCAGCTTCCTCAGTATCATATTTGTTCTTTAGAGCATCCCAAACCTGTTTAGCAGTATCGCTGGAACTATAATAATCATATAGATCATCAGCAAGTCCATTCAGAATATAATTCTTACATAAGTAATCATTATTAGTCCATTAGGTTAATTCAACAGCTTTTTTATCCTTTTCTGATTGTTCACCTGTTTCTGGAATAACAGGAATGTCATCTTTTAGAACGTTGGCAACTTTTTTCATTGTTAGAAAAAATAGCATCTTTTTCTGCCATCGTTTGAAGTGACATCCCTCAAACCAAAACGGTTTGTTGAAATCAGAAGCAGAAGAACCTATACCAGTAATTTCTTCGGTAGACATGGCAGAAAGAAACGTCTTAAAATTGTTATTTCGAGTTTGAAAAACAGTTTAAAAAAAAGAACAATTTATGCCACCGAAAATATTACTGGGTTGAGTCGCGGACTAGGTCGCTCTCTTTAAGACGTTTTGCGGCACTGGCCAAATTGTGCAAGGCAGACTATCAACCACGCCGTCCCTAGGATAAAACAGCCCAGTTACTCTGTATCGGAGTTTCACTACACCGTGAAAAACCGTTCTAGAATTACACCCTCAGTATGGTAGTCTAATCTAATGGCTGCCACTCGTAATATGGTACTAAGACCACTCGAAAGAAAGAAAACGGAGAAGTAAGAATAGGGAGGGAGAAGAAGAGAAAAGCCTCAGAAGAAATGAGAGCTTTTGGTTTGTTTTCTAACTGAGCAGAACCATCTATTTATAGAGGAGATTTGCTACTAGATCTGAGGGATTTCGGGATCTATCAGACTAGACTCACACTAAAACCGTGCCTCATTTTTCTAGGTTAAGTTGACTCCAAAATTTCAGGGTTTTGACCTAGTACTCGGCCACAAAACAACCGAGAAACTAGGTAAGGTTTTGACCAAAACTGAACCGCACGACAGGGAATGATTATCTGGATCAAAAATAAAGTGTTGACTCGGTGGAGGGCCAATTGAGTAAAAATGCAAGCATTCCTTTTTTCAGACAATAAATATTAATTTTTGTTAATTTTGGCTCGGCGGAGCCCAGCCGAACGGGCGGCGGCGCACGTATGGTGATTTATTTTGCATGCATTCTCGCCCCTTTCCAAAATTGGGGTACCCCTTGTAAACACTACTAGAATGTGTAATCCCTCTTATGTGGGACTTCTATATTTTCAATTCACAAACTAGCTCTATGTTCCTCATTTCCAACTTAATATATGCACATGAATCATCTATGACATTATCTTTGGAACATATTTACTAATGGATGGCAAATAACTTCTTTACAGTTAAATTTTTTGTTTAGGAAATAATTAATTGATTGTGACTTACGTACACACCTATAAATTATTTCAATATCATTGCATAGACAAAAAGAAAAAAAAAGGAGTTGTATGAACATATTTTGAGTCTTTTCAAAACTTAAAGTGAGGAATTTGACTTAGAGGCATAAATCGATTTCATCTACAATTTTTTTAGTAGTTATAACAAATAGATTTGTATTATTTTTTACATGTATCGTGATTCTTTTGTCATCACGATTCTTGTTATCGTTTAGTTTGATATGATGTAGTTTTTCATCTACCACAATAGAGTTTAGTATTTGTCAATGTAATGCAAATATCACTACATTGATGCAATTTTTTTTTGTCCACCGGAATAATAAAATGCATTGTAAAATCTACATAAGTCTCTTTTCAAGATATCATGCATTATCGAACCATTTTAATTTTTAATTTGTGACAACTATAACGATGTTTTACTAATTTCATGTATTGAAAACTTAAATTTATATCTAAAAATTCATTTACCATTGTTGAATATATTTCTGCATCTTATACTTCAATTATAGTACAAAAATATAACATGTTTTTTTAATAATTTTCAAATCCAATTAAAAATAATTTTTTGATAGGTTAAAAACTACGATTTCTTTTTTGCACACACGGGTTCATGATCTAGTAAATACTTATTTTTATTTTTGTAATTATATCAAATTTCTACTTAAAACATTTATGTCATTTTATAAATAAACATATTTCATTTTCATTTTCTCATACAGTTTAATTTATATGCATTACCATCCAATAAAAAAACAGTGGAACTAACCTAGCTAGTAACCCTTATCGCCATTTGTCTCGCACCCATCCTTCCCCTTCTGCCTTTCTTGTTTATCATACTGCACTAAAAATTACTTTACTCTACAGCTAATAGTAAAATAACTACAAACACTTCATCCATTAATCACGTTATATCTCCCAAATTAATTTGCAATAATACCTATTAGTTGGTAAGTTTGAAAAAGGAAGAAAAGGTTGTTAAATATTCATCTAACTTTTGGTATGTTTTTTATTGAATGTTGACTATTTTAAGAATTTTTTCTAGCTACACCCCTTAAACAAAACTCAATATTGTCATAATACCTAAACTGCCTTTGGGGTCATATTAAAATAGAAAACTATTTTAAAAACCTCATTGTTTACCTCTTCATGACCTGCTCACTTAAATGCCATTAAAGGTGGAGAAACATGATGAAATATTAAAACACGCATTTCATGGATCAAGTAACTGATTTTTTAAGATTTTACCCCATATTATACTTATACCCCCATAAACCTAAGGAAAAGACGATTTTATCCTTCTATAAAACATAAAATCTGAAAATTTTACCATTCCATCATTTCAAGTTTTCCGGAAAAGGTGAGGTTTTTTTGTAAATCTACCGGAAAATTTCCCGGTCGTATGAATTTCCAGAAAACTTCCGGAAAACTTGATTTTAAGTTTCCCGGTAGTTAATTTTTTTTCGGAGAACTTTTCTCCAAGTTTCCCGGTAACTACCAAAAAACTTGGAGAAAAGTTCTCCGGAAAAAAATGAACTACCGGGAAACTTAAAATCAAGTTTTCGGGAAGTTTTCTGCAAATTCGTACTACCGGGAAACTTGAAAAAGTTTTCCGGTAGTTACCGGGAATCCTGAAAATCAAGTTTTCCGGAAGTTACTGGGAAACTTGATTTTCATGTTTTCCGGAAGTTACCGGGAAATTTGAAAAAGTTTTCTGGAACTTTTTTAAAAAAAAAAAAAATTATTTATTTTTTATAATTTTTTTAACTAATTTTTTTCTTGTTATTTTATAATTCTAGTGCACGCGGTAGATACGGCAAAATCGTCCGAACGTCACGCGAGGAAGGTACTTCATCATCTATGATGCATCCTCCGGAGAGGATTCGACCGACAGCTTCGACGAGGAGGGAGACCAGGAGCATATGGTTACCCCGGAAGCTGATTATAATTATTCATACATGTTCTGTGTTAAAAACATTGGTAGTATCAACGCATATTTTATCAGATAATACTAGTGGATTATCCATATCTATCAAAATTTAAAATAAAAAAAAATTATAAATAAAAAACTACCGGAAAACTAGGAGGAACGTTTTCCGGTAGTGTTAAATGCACGCTTATTTTACGGAAAACTTTTTCCAAGTTTTTCGGTAGAAGGCTTCTGTACCGGAAAACTTGGCAAAAGTTTTCCGGTAACTACCGGAAAACGTTTTACTTACCGAAAATCTTTTTTTTTTTGTTCCGGAAATCTTTGGGAGGTAAAAAAAAAAGTAAATTTTAATTTATTAAAATAGTAAAAAAAATTAAGAGTATAATTGGCATTTTAAAAAATATGTGGGGATATAAGTATAATAAGAGGGGTTTGGGGTAAAACTTTGCTGATTTTTTTAGCATTTTTGTGTGTTTTGTTATTTTTTAACGTCACCGAATCGTATGTACGTGTCTTTTTTTCTTCTAATTTTAAATTTTACGTGAACTGAACTTACGTAAACGTCCGTAAACTAAGTTCACATACCATATGCAAATTTAAGATTTTTAAGTTGTATGAATGTTTACATGAATTGAGTTTATGTAACTACATAAAGTCACTTAACGTGTTGGTTGCAGTTTTCATCAAATTAATAGTAGATGGATATCGATGAAAAAAATATTAACGTTGTGGATGACGTTATGGATCCTCAAAGTACACAATTAGTCGATTCTATTGTTTTATTTACCTCGACAAAATAAGTTACTTAAACTCCTGCTTGTAATTTTAAATAACAATAGTTCCTAATGCTAATCTATTTTTATATTTATTTTCACAATTGTTTGCTACAAGGGATTATTTGATAAAAATGGGTCATAAAAATCATCATACGTAGGTTGGAAACAACCACAACATATTCGATACAAAGACAAAGTTAATTCTTAATAGTGAAAGAAGTGGCAAATACAAACTTTGAAAAAACTCTAGACATGTGAGGGGTACATATGCATAAAAAACGTGGGTGTTCATTTTATCACAGGGATATTTTAGTCTTTTTAGAGTGTAGCTTGAACAACCAGAAGTGTAACTACACTATGCCAAAAAGATTATTTTAAAGCGCTTTTTTTAAGCTCTTTATAGCGCTTTTAAGCGCTCTAGTATCTAGTGATGTAAAAGGATATAACAGCGCTATTGAAAATAGATCAAGCGCTGTAATAGGTCCCATATAGAGCGCGCTTCTTATATTAGATTTACAACGCATTTTCAAACAAGCGCTGTAATAGGTCTCATATAGATCCCGCTTCTTATATTAGATTTACAGCGCTTTTTCAAACAAGCACTATAATATGTCCCATATAGAGCGTGCTTCTTATATTAGATTTACAGCGCTTTTTGAAAGAAGCGCTGTAATAGGTCCCATATAGAGCGCGCTTCTTATATTAGATTTACAACGCTTTTTCAAACAAGCGCTGTAATAGGTCACATATAGAGTGCGCTTCTTATATTAGATTTACAGCGCTTTTATCAAACAAGCGCTGTAATAGGTCTCATATATAGCGCGCTTCTTATACTTGATTTAAAGCGCTTGTTCAAAAAAGCGCTGTAGTAGGTCTCATATAGAGCGCGCTTCTTATATTAGATTTACAGCGCTTTTTCAAACAAGCATTGTAATAGGATTAGAAAAGCGTTGTAAAACATTTACAAAAGCTCTGTAAAAGGATTTTTTATGGCATTTTTTAAAGAAGCGTTGTCTTTTTTATTACATATTATGAACATCAAATATCACATTCACATTCTTCTTTTCAACATTAAAATTCACATCACAGCAACAAATTCATATTCACATTCAACAATATCAATTACAAGTGTTTCACAACAACAAATTACAATAAATTACAGTATGAATTACATATATTATCAAAACAAATTACATTCAACATATCCATAGTATGAATTACATATTCACATAACAAACTACATCATGACAATAGCAAGATATTCACAGTATGAATTACATATTCACAGAACAAATTACATCATGACAGTATATCAACAAATTAATTACAAATTATATAATTTTCAGTTCAAGGACAAATTGGCACCATTTTTCTTTCATTTCTTTGAGATCACTTTCAGAGTATATGTTCGGTTTAAGTTGTCAAAATACTGAAGCAAAATAAGTTAGAATCGTGACAGTATATCAACAAATTAATTACAAATTATATAACTTTCAGTTCAAGGACAAATTGGCACCATTTTTCTTTCATTTCTTTGAGATCACTTTCAGAATATATGTTGGGTTGAAGTTGTCAAAATACTGAAGCAAAATAAGTTAGAATCAAATATATATATATATAGTTTATATATGAAAATCAAAATATAATGAAAATAACTTACCGTTTTTGGAATTATACGTTGATTCAGATCAACAATCTCCTTCATGAACCTCATTATATAGTATATGCAGTCTATGTTGTTAGTTTGACGCGGACAATATAAAATAAAACATGTACGCCAATAAATATTTATGCATTGATTGTAAATGAAAATTTAAAGGCATATAATTAAGTTCTATAACAAAAATTTCAAACATTTACTGGAAGCCATGTGATGTTGCTTGACTTATTATTCGACATTGAAGCACCCCTTTGAGCGCAGAAAACTTGCAGAGCACTATCAAATAAATGTGATTATTATTCAATGACCAAACACATTATTTATATATGTAAGAAATAAATGAATATTACTTACGTGTCGAATATGTTCTTTATATCAGGGTGATTGTTGTAATGACCGTGCAATGAGTCTAAATAATATACAATTTTAGAAGTCGCATTTATGGCAAACAACACCCAATGTTGCCTACAACAACACAAATTTGGTTGGCAAATTTGTTTACACAACTCAAAATATCATAAATTAAAAAAGATATAGATAAAGTATCTAATTACGTACCCTGAATTGTATGGTGCCAGAAACAGCTTATCATTCTCTTTATTTTCTAAAAGTCTATCAACTACATATTTTTTTACATTATCTAGATTGAGTTTAAACTTGGATAGTTTATGTGGAGATAAGAATGAAAATCTACTTGACAATTTCCGCGTGCACACCAACTTCTCACACAAAAACCTTCAATGAAAATATAAAATTAGATTAATTATCAATAAATTAATGTGGCAGTGATGCAATTAAAAGGTAATTTTTATCTTAAATAAAGTATTTATACTACCTGATGTATATGCTGATTAGAGTAGCACTCAGCTCTTTATGATCGAGAAGTTCATATGTTTGCTCTTTGCCAAGTATTTCTAAATACTCTTCTCCGAATATACTTTTTTCCATGTTTATCATACGTGCATCATTGCTGCTATTCATATTCATCTTTGTTGTTATGTCAAGACACGACCCAAATCTAGCAAGGCGTGGTTGACTTATTTTAGGAGCAGCAACTGATTTTCCTCGATCCAGTTTTTGCATTTTGGAAGGTTTATTTTTTGGTTGAATCTGAAAAAAAATGAGGTTGATTAGTTTGTTAGTTATTATATTAAGCTAATCATTTCATATATATGAATTGATGTATATGTCAAACCTTTTCTGCCTTTTCTGGTGCCTTTTTAGGTGAAGTGACAGACTCGTTTTGAGGGATCTTATCATTACCTTTAGCAATAACCTAAATAAATGTAAAATATAAAAGCGGAAAAATCAACAATTAAACATAATCAATCATAATCATACAACTAAACATATATAGCAATTAAAACATACCTCCTGATCAGTGCCAACAAGATGTTTTAGCCATGTCACATAGTTACCTATTGTTTCTCCCAAAAGTTTCATATCTCCGTCGTTGTCAGGGATAGGCAACGGTGCAAGTGGTTCTAAAGCTACCACATGTGACACTTTAACATGGCTGGCAGGGACGGGGTTGTTGTGCAATACTTCTCCCAACGTATTGTACAATGTTCCTTTACCAGCCATGCGATGGGTAAGGGAAGACAAGTATAGGCAGCAACGTGAAACACCCTAAATTAAATCAATGGTTAATACATACGTATGTGAAACAATTAAGTTGAATGAATTTCTTATTTCGTGTAATTAATTAACTTCGGGAGACTTTTATGACCAATGTTGCAACTTCCATCTTTACTTTCTATTTGCATTTCATGTTGAAGTCGTTTTTCCTTATCCTTTTTAACCAAGTATGCAACTTGCTCCGAAAGGGTTTTCAGCGCTTCTAATACTTGATCATTCGAGGAATTTGTGCACTTCTCATGTGAAAAATAACTTTTGGGAGTCACGCCAAATCCCTTACCCCTCATACGGCTAGAATATTCAGGAACATCGAATACCTTATCGAGAATGTCCCTGCAGCTAACTTCTTTATTTTCATCTTGATTTTCAAGACATTGTTCCAAATTTTCCTAAAATACATGTAGTATTAAAAAGATAAGTTCAATATCATTTTTAAAAGACAATATTAAAAAATATTAAAGTGAAAGTATACTTACACTGTTGGACAACTTGTAGAACATTTTCGTTATCCATTATTCCATCTTTATTTACGCTAGCCTCCTTCCACGAGATATGACAACCCAATGGTTGATCGGATTTCGTCTCATGCAGCTGTTCGTTAAGACATAAACAAAATATTAGTTAGAAACTATAGTTTATAATCTAGCTATCACAATGTATAAAAATGATGTTTACTTACAATTTTTTGCTCTAACATACACGATCTTTTGTATGGATGCATTGGGTTCTTTGCTCACTCCCGATTTGTTGTACTTATATTCTATATATAAATAAAAATAATAACGATCGTGTAAAAAATATAAGATATGAATATGAATAAAACACACATACTAATAAAATAAATATTACCACAAATGCGGGGTCTGAATGTTATGTAGTGTTTGTAAATGTTTGGAGCTTCAACATTAACATTTCCACATTTGTCTCTTAGGTAACAATTCGATAGATGAGATCTAAATCCTCTGTGAATTTTACCATCAACTCTAAGTACGTAATTTTTCCGCATATCTTCCATATTAAAAGCGCTCTGCAAACCAAATAAATAAAGAGTTTGAATAAAAGTATTTCAATGGAAAAAATTATAATTAACAAAAAAGTGGAGTAAAAAAGTTAATTACTTGTACATCACTCCACAGTATGTATTTAGCATCCTTCAATACTTTGTCTCTCCAATCATCGATTGTTATTGAGATAATTTGGTGGACAACAGCACTGATGTAGCTTACCATCATTGAACTGTAGGGCTCAATCGGTTGGCCACTTTCATTCCATCCCACCTAATAAACTCATAAAGTGTAAGTGTTTTCTTTCAAAAAATAAAAAATAAAATAAAATCTAAACAAAAGTATAGTATATATACTTCAAATTTTATTCCAGTACTTTTTCCATTATAGTTGCCTCACGTTTCACTTCACCTTCATAGCCTTTAGCGT
The DNA here is from genome assembly GCA_037974295.1 of Cicer cuneatum. NCBI lineage: Eukaryota > Viridiplantae > Streptophyta > Magnoliopsida > Fabales > Fabaceae > Cicer > Cicer cuneatum. Next base: position 54,740,838 of record JBBPBO010000004.1, on the reverse strand, counting down.
CGACAGCTTCATTGTTTACAACGTCAATTTTTAATACTTCATCGTTTTGATGACCTAAATCGTTGTTGGAATCCATTTATCTACACAATATTTGTAGTTTAAGATTACGACGTCGCAGAAATACAAATAGAAATGTCTTGTGCAACGAGAAGATAGCACTAGGGTTCCACATAGCGCTTTAAAAAATTGAACAAAAAGCGCCTTAAAAACCTTTATGGTCGTAGGGATAGAACGTAGTGAAAATGGAGAATAATAAAAACAGAGAGTACGTAATGAATATGGACAGAGATAAGGGTTCGCACTAGGGAGAAGGGTTTGTATAGGGAGAAAGGTTCATATAGAGAGTATGTAATGAATAAGGGTTTCACACTACCAAAAGACTATATAAAAAGCGCCTTAAATAGTATTTTACAACGCTTATATACACATTATATAAAAGGCGCTATATGAGCATTTTACAATGCTTATATACACATTATATAAAAGGCTCTATATGAGCATTTCACAACGCTTTTTCCCATAAACGCTGTAAATATTTTTTACTTGTAATTTATTTTGCATGTTACAGTGCTTTTTCACATAAGCACTGTAAATGTTTTGTACTTGTAATTTATTTTTTAAAAGAATGTTACAGCACTTATGGGCGAAAGCGCTGTAAATATTTTGTCTCTTGTAATTTATTTTTTTAAATTCTTTTACAGCACTTATGGGTAAAAGCGCTGTAAATATTATGTCTCTTATAATTTATTTTTTAAAATCTTTTTATAGCGCTTATGGTCGAAAGCGCTGTAAATATTTTGTCTCTTGTAATTGTAATTTATTTTTTTTTAATCCTTTTCCGGTGCTTATTGCTTATGGGCGAAAGTGTTGTAAATGTTTTGTCTCTTATAATTGTAATTTATTTTTTTAAATCCTTCTACAGCGCTTATGTGCAAAAGCGCTGTAAATATTTTGAAATTGAATTTTTAAAAGCCTTAGAATAATATGTATATCATTTTATAATGTGATATAATAACCATACTAATCGATATCAAATTGTTCATATCAACTTATATGATGAGTTCATATTATAATTAAAAAATTTATCAAATTGTCATCTCTAAAATAATTAAATAATATAATTAAAAAATTATATGATGAGTTCAAGTTCTGACAAAAAATCAGTATATCAATGTCTGTATATATATCAATGCTAAATTACATTATCAATTCAAGTTATGGCAAAAAATCAGTATAAGCATAAAATCAAATACTCAATTGTGGTAGGTCAAGTTACATGAAATTAGTATAAATTACACAATGAGTACAGATCATTACATGACTTATATAAAACACAAAAAAAACCTTAAGATGCACTTCTTCTTTTCCTGGTGGGATTCACATTTGTTTTTCCATTAACGATACGAAACGATGGATTAATCCAAATTCCCTCATCATGATCATCTCTAAGATATAAACCATCATCAGTTGAATCAATTTCACATGGTTGTGATGTCGCAAAGAAAATATCATTACCAACATCTTCAACGTTGTTGTTATCATCACTTATTTTATTGGTTGATAGGATAACAGACCATTTATCATCAATAGGATCAGTGACATAAACACTTGTTGAGCTTGCGACGCTAAAATAAAAGGCTCATCTTTGTATTTCACCTTACTAAAATCGACAAACAAGAACCCTGACTCATCAATCTGAACGCCATTATTATTATCGACCTACTTGCAACCAAAGATGGGAACATGAAACATTGTGTAATCCAACTTCCATATGTACTCGATAACCCCAAAATATGATAGATTTGCATATATTGGATTTTTGTCTTTTGCACTTGAGATATGCATTGCTTCAACTACTAGAGTGACTCTGCTATTTTGCATAGTGGTTTGCTCATCTTGTTTTGTGGTATAAAATATATCGTCGTTAATTACATAGCCGGTGTAAGAAAAGACATGTAAACTCAGGCCATTTGCTAGCCGGGGTCTATATCAAACTTTGAGCTAATCTATTTTTTAGCCAAGGGATAAAACTTCGATTGTGCTATCGTGTTATCCAATTTTTATTTCTGTTCATGTTCAAACTAGATAACTGATCCATGTGTATTGTAACATACGGTTGAACCTCATCATCATTGTGCAGAACATACAATTGTGTCTACTCCCGTTCTGTCCTTGATATAGTCATTACTCTTTTTCCAATTATCCCTTCTCCAGTTATTCTTCCCGAATGACAAGACATATGAAGTCTTATGGATTCAACATTGGATAGATATTCAATACAAAATTCAGCAGCTTCTTCGACAATGTATCGTTCAACAATACAACCTTCTGGTCGACTTCTACTTTTTATGTACCCTTTTAATATTTTCATATATCGTTCTATCGGATACATCCATCTCATGTAAGCTGGCCCACAAAGTCGTGTCTCCTTAACAAGATGAACAGTAAGGTGAACCATTATATCAAAAAACGAGGCTGGGAAATACATTTCAAGCTCACACAAAGTAACAACAATTTCCCTATGCAATGTCGGTAATTTATGAGGATCGATCACTTTACTACAAATCTCCCTGAAGAAGAAACATAATTTAGTTATGGCTCGTCGAACTTTTTCAGGTAAAATGGAACGTATACCTATTGGCAAATGCTCCATTAGAACATGACAATCATGAGTCTACAGACCTTTTAACTTGAGGTCTTTCATACAAACTAAAATTTTAATATTTGAAATGTATCCTTCAGGAACTTTAACTTCGTGTAGAAATTTACATAAAACAATTTTTTCCTTTCTAGATAGAGTATGAGCAGCTGGAGGTAGATATATGCGATTTCCTTTCTTTACATGACCCAATTCATTTCTTATTCCCATATCGACCAAATTCAATCTTGCATTGATGTCATCCTTAGACTTTCCTGGAACACTGAGTAACATTCCAATGACACTATCAAATACATTTTCTTCGATATTCATCACATCGAGAAAATGTCTTATATACAATAACTTCCAATATGGCAATTCAAAGAAAATTGACTTTTTCTTCCTCCCAGATTTGACAAGCTCTCCTGCAAATGGTTTGCCAAATTTATTGGTCAAACCTTGTACTTTTTCCAATATTTGATATCCAATCGGTGCTTTTGGAGCAGTACCTTCCTATGATTTTCCATTGAATGTATTTATCCACCCACGATAATGATGACTAAATGGTAAAAATTTACAATGTCCAAGAAATACGTTCCTCTTACAATGTTTCAACCGCATCCAATTTGTAGTCTCTTCACATATAGGATATGCACACTGACCTTTAATGCTATACCCTAATAAATTACCATATGCTGGAAAATCATTAATTGTGCCGAACAACATAACCCTCGAGTTGAAACATTCTTTCTTATACCCATCATAAACTTCCACACCTGACTCCCATAACTTTTTTAAATCTTCAATTAAAGGAGTCAAGTAAATGTCGATATCATTCCCCGGTTGTTTGGGTCCAAAAATTAACAGAGACAACATCATAAACTTACGCTTCATACATAACCATGGAGATAGGTTATAAATCAACAAAATCACAGGCCACGTGTTGTGTGATATGCTTTGAAGACCATGTGGATTCATTCCATCAGTAGAAAGTGTAAGTCGTAGATTTCTTGACTCTCTACCGAAATCAAGATACTCGTGATCAATTTTTTCCCATTGTGGAGAATCTGCAGGGTGTCGTAAATTTCCATCTCTAATTCTTTCATCTACATGTCATGTCAAGTGTTTTGAATCTTTTTCACTGCGATAGATTCGCCTAAATCTTGGTATTATAGGAAAATACCACACAACTTTTGCTGGAGTAGATTATTTCTTCTTATATCGAGAGACATTGCATTTCAGACACGCCTTTAGTAATTCATATTCGTTTCGAAATAAAATGCAATCGTTATGACACGCATGAATCCTTTCATAACTCATGTCAATAGAGCACAAAATTCGTTTAGCCTCGTAGGTTCGACTAGGAAGTTCATTATCATTTGGCAACATATCTTTTAGGAGTGTTAATAATTTTGTGAAGCTTTTATCATACCATCCATTTCTCGCTTTTAAGTTGTACAACTTTAATATCGCCGAAAGTCTTGTGAATTTAGTACAACCATTATATAATGGTTTCTCTGCATCACTCAACAAACTCTCAAACATTTTAGGACAAAATAAGTGTCGAAATCATTTATATTCAACTCGGTCCCGCTCATATATATTTGTGTCGAAATCATTTGAATCATATGTCGCATCACTGTCAAAATAAGTGTTCCCTTTTTTTTCTCACCATGTTTTATCCAACATGTATAGCTTTTATCAATTCTATGCCATACTAAATGTCCTTCTAATTCATTTGCTCTAACGATTTTTCCAAAACAACATTTTAAACAAGGACAATTGATTCTATTTGGGTCTTTTGCATTCTTCATTTCAAATTCAACAAACTCTTTCACTCCATTTTCATACTCTTTTCACAATCGATTGACAAACATTCATTTCTGGTCCATTTTAATTATATGACCTATATGAATGCAGTAAGAACAAATCAATCTATAACAAATTTATCAATCTATAACATTATATATATATATGCATACAAGTTATATATATTTCTAAACATAACAGAACAGATCGAACATATTTTATATGATTTATCGTGTAAGAATTTATGAAAGCAGTATATATGAATGCAGTGTTACACAAATTTATCAATCTATAACATCATACAAATCTATATTATCTATAGACTAATATTGGGAAATGGAAACCAAGGTCCAAGGTCATGCATACAAGTCTGATTTCAAAACATAACAGATCCAACAAATTTCAAAATAGAACAAATTTATCATCTAAATTTTTTTATGATTTATCAGGTAACAATTTATCAGTTTTAGAGACAATAACAAATTAATAAATACAGTATATGAGACAACGCACTCAGTAAAAATGGGTGCAAAGTAGAGGAGAGGAAGGTTTGTAATAGCGTTCGAATGGAGATAATGTATTAAATATATTTTTATTTATTTATTTATTTATCAAGTATATATAACTTGAACGGCTTGTAATAGCGCTTTTTTCCATAAGCGCTGTAAAAGGCTTTTAAAAATTAAATTTTAAAATATTTACATAATTTACAGTGCTTTTATAAAAAGCACGCTTAAAAGCGCTATAAATATAGTGTGAGAGCGCTATATTTTACAGCGCTTTTGTAAAAAACGCTCTAAAAGCGTTGTAAACATTATATGAGAGCGCTATATTTTACCGCGCTTTTACGCAAAGCCCTCTAAAAGCGCTGTAAACATTATGTGAAATCGCTATGACCCTACAACAACGTTTTTCTGTAAATTCCAAACCCTTCATGACCCTACAACAGTGTTTTTTCTAAAGCACTTGTCATTGAAGCGCTGTTGTATCCTCCGTTAATTTTTAAATATTATAAAACAGCACTTTTAGTTACTAAGCGCTTTAAAATGTGCGCCGTAAAAGACAATTTTTGGCGTAGTGTTAGACAAATTCTTACTATTACTTGTATTTTTTTTAATCTAAAAGCTAAAAATTTATAAAGAAGGAAAAATTTTAATTTCATTGAAATATATTAAAATGATGTGTTAAAATCGATTATTCTCATTAGATGATAGTGTAAAACAACTTTACAATGTCAGTACATATAAATTAAACTTTTTCTCATGTCCTAAATTACTAAACAATCATTTTATTTTTTATTCTTTTTCTTTTATTTATATTTTCTTTTCTTTCCTCCATTTTTCTTTTACTATTCAATCAAAGTGTCAAAAAAATGTAGAAACTAAATCATTTCGGTTTAATCTTGTTAAGAACTCAAAGTTACTTTTATTTTTAGAATTAATTAAATCTCACAGCTGGGACAAAAATGTGTCTTCTTTCAATCAAATATAAAGACAATCATTTAGCACATTTCGGTTAACAATGGGACATTTTGTTTTGGTTAGCATGCACTCAGCTTAGAGAATTACTAGTACGAATACCCCCAATAACTAGTTATGTACCCCCCTCATTTTCCAATATTAGACAAAAGGTCTTCTCTTTTTTTCTTCTCTATGTATATCGTAACTTTAAGTTTTGTATGGTGTATATTGTATATACAGTAAATTTGAAGTTTTTGTGTAGGGTAAACTTGAAATTTATATTATACATTCTTTTTAAACAAATGTATATCATGATCCACAACAAATAGTATTTATGTTCAAACAGTTAAATATCAATTGTTGAGGTATAATTAATTAATTATTATTCGCTTTAGCTTATTCCAGTAAGTGGTATTTTCTGCTGCAGTTTGGGTCCAATTGTATTGAAATACCATTGAACTATAAAACTCATATATATAAGATTTCACAAATCAATTTAAGGTTATTATTATATTCAATCTTAGACTCGTGATTAACCCAAATGACACAACTATAAATTTAGTAAAAAAAAATACAGAGCTATTAACTTATAAAAATAATAAGAGAATTTATACTGTACATAAATCAATTTGACATATGGGTATATTTAGTCTTTAAATTAATTGTTAAATGAATTTTTTTTTGAAAAAAATTATTTTCTATTATTTATATAATTATAATAATTAAATATTATTTATTAAAAATATCAGCGAAATAAAATTTATATTTTTTTTGTAATTTTTATTACTCATAGGTACCAAAACTTATTATACATAAGTACGGTACCAGAGGTATGAGTACAAAATACATTATTTAAAAAAATTAAAGTATGAGTACCACAATGAAACACATGAGTTTTATATATATTTTAATTAATAGAGTTAAATTGTTCAACTCACGATATAAATCATAAAAACAAATTAAAAAGTCACAAATTGTGATTGGTTACAATAACAAGTAAACTCGAATACATAAATAATATTATATTAATATATAAAAAAATTATCAATTTAATTCGTAATAATGGAATAATGCTAGCAACATACTTTTAGATATATTCTCTTTAATTGGTTAAAATTTATCAAAATTCTATCAAATTTATATGGAACTCACATGATTTAGTGGAATCTATATAGATTTTGTTATAAAATATGTGTTAAAGAATCTGTTTTTAAAACACCTCTACAATAAAATAATGAAATAAAATAAAAAAATACTACGAGTTCCGGAGGATTATTGGTATAGGATAAATACTCTTGTACAAATATTTTATCATTTTAAAAATATTCATTCTTCATATACCAAGATCCTTCAATTTCTAAATATATAATAGAAACTCCTAGTAATAATCTTGTGTGGAGTTGCATGAAACGTATTATTTTTAGCTAATGTATTTAATTGTAGAGGTAAAGAAAAGGGTAGCTATTGAATGATGCAAAAGGGTAGAAATGTGTTGGTTTGGTTGAAATGAATGAAAACGCCAAAAATAATTCCACCGACGGAAGATGTTGTTTTATTAGAGGGACACCAAAGTCTCCTTTAGGACCCATTGCCATTAAAACTTCACAAATTGTTACCATAAATTATGGTCTTACAAAAAAAAGGAGTTATACCATAAATTATGGTCTTACAAAAAAAAGGGGTTATGTCGGGTTTGCTGTATCTTTTACTCAATCTCAATATTTGATCGGATCAATTTTTATATCTTAATATGTTCATTAATCTGATCAAATTCGATTAGTTGCGAGTTTAATAAAAATGAGACGAGACCGGATTGGTCTTAAGACGAGTCGCCAACTAGTAGTTTTTGAAATTTAAAAAAAAATAAAATTAATAATAATAATCCAGAACAAAAGGAGATTTTTTGTCAATTTATTTAAAAGTACTAACTCACAACATTGTCATACAAAATACAAATAATTTAATCAAAACAAATTACCTACTAGTCTACTACCTACTCGACTCATATATATTTCACCACCTAATAGTCTTACTCTTTAATCAAGAATAGTATTAAACCAACATTGTATAATAATAATAATAATAATAATAATAATAATAATAATAATAATAATAATAATAATAATAATAATCAAGAAGAAAAGGATACAGGAGGAAAAGAAAAGTGAATACGTTGTTCCAGTTTTTTTTTTTTTTTACTTTGTCCTTATCTCTCTTTCTTTTTTGTCCTTTTTCTTATTGGGTCAAACTCAACCAGTTGCTTATGGGTCGAGTTTACAGGACGAACATGATCTTGTACACGCTTACCATAAATGATATTCTTTTCTTTGAATGACTTTATTTTATAAATATAATTTATTTCAAAATAAAATGTTATTTCGAGTAAATGTTAATTGTATGACTCTCTAAGTCAATATTTTTACTGGACATTTATGCTAATTGTGAAAACATGAATAATTGATGATTAATTTAGAATGCTAACATAATATGGTTGGGATGTCATATTAATCATATAATGCATTTGCACTTTATTTTTTATTAAAAAAATTGGTAAAAATAATATTATATTACTCTTATTAATTATTCTTACTATAATTTCAATGATTTAGTTTAATAATTAAAAAAAATGAATAAATCTATAAGTTGTCATAAGACATTTCCTACTTTAAATTAGGCACAGCCTCTTATCCTAAATTAAGTCCATATTATTATTTTATAGGTAAAAGCGAATTTTTCTCTCTTTTATTTTTATATATTTTCCTTTTTTTTACTCGAGGTAGTGAAATGGTCAAAGAGTTGATTATTATGAAACGGAAAGTGTATTTTTTTTTCATCTTAAATTTTTATACAATAAAAATATATAAATAATATTTAAAAAGTTATACATCCACTGTGAGTTTTTTTTTTTTATGAAAAACTGTGTGAGTTTATTATTCAATCATATTTACATATATAATGTATTTAACAAAAATGTATATATATACATTATGTTTTGCAATATATATAGATTTAATTTATATATATTGATAGTATAAATAATTTTTACGTTGTCGAACAATCGTTGGATTTTTAAGATATTCAACTTTGATTATAACTACCACTAAAGTGATACTCACAAATTATTGTGATGATACCTCACATTCAATAAAAGTTAAACTTTTTTTTTTTAACTATTGTTTTTATATTTTAAAATGAAATATGATCGGAGCATGGTTAGTATATATAATATTTAAACTTTTCTTTTGACTCAATTATTTAAAATATAAAATTTGTCTTTATATTTTAAAAAATATACAAAACTATCTCAAGCTATATATCTTTTGACCATTTGGAGTTTTATAATAATGTATTCTTATCGATAGGAATACTTTTTTCTTAATTAATTTTAAATCTCAATTTTAATTGCAGTTATATATATATATATATATATATATATATATATAAAAGGAAGGTAGTTATAGCAATTTTCCCTTCTAAAATAGTGGCAGTTTTAAAATTTGAATGACATTTTTTGTATTTTTTTTATTTATTAATTATTATTGTTAATATTATATCACTAATAAAACAATTAATGCAATTCATATTGGAAAATATGCTACCAAATTTGGTCGCCCAATAAACATTGCATTGTGTTTTTTCTTTCAATTTCAAATCGTTGAGTGATTACTCACTATACTAAAATATAACAATATTGTTATAAAAAAATTGCAGTATCGAATACAAAAATTAATCAAGAGATGAATTACAATAAATGACTTACCTGTGAAATATTTACACTTAAAAAGAAGATAACATAAGTAATATTTACATTTAAATAAAACATAATATAAATAAATAAAAAAGAAGAAAATATATCTACACCTCTTATATATCTTTATAAACTTAAAAAAAAATTCAATTTTAATAATATGTACTACTAC